>JAOXYL010000090.1:19592108-19608820 GCA_028564955.1 Terapon puta
GGATCGCAGTGTCAGTTGGTCAGCCACTTTGACCAAAGACTAAATATTCAAATAACTATCTGAGAGATTGCAACAGCGTTTTTTTGAACATTCAGGGTTTAACGGGGAATAAATTCTGTTGATATTGATGATCCTGTCAAACATTCTGCACTTTCTTAACTCAGGTCTCAGGATTTAAAAGTAACGTTTTTCTGCATGTTTATATTATAAAGAAATTGTATCTATGCTACATTGAAGCTATAAAAGCTTTAACAAATGTTTGAATCATTAGTAAAGAATAAAACAAATGAGAACACATACGACTTTGTCTGTTAAACCAGACATAAATAAAATGTGTTTACTTAGGCTGCTGATCTGGTAATCCTGAAATCAAAGCTTGGCCTTTTTATCTGGAACCGTATGGATGATGATCCCTTAATAGACTGCGACAGCCTAAATTAAACTGTGGTTCCAACAGCCTCGCTTCCTTTGATCATTACGACTTAAGGGGCCTCATAGCCAGCCGCCGGTGACTCTGTCCTTGACTTTGTCAAAGTTAAATTGTTTGCAATGAGACAATTGTTACCATCAGTGAAAAGCAGCTGTGGACCATAAAGGTGATTTCTGAGATACCAGAGTTTTAATAACAGGAAGTGCCTTGCGACAGAGGAGCCACTAGATTGTGTCTAACAGTAGGCAGAGCAGTGGATTATGAAGGGAGATAAAAAGCATAATATAGGACGTTCCTGTCTCCACTGCAGGTTTTATGTCCTTAGGAACTAAATATTTCTGGTTCCAGGGACTCATGCAGACAAGCCATCTGCCCCAAAAATCCTTTTTTGTCGCAGTGTGGCATATACAGCATGTTTTGGTGCATCTGTGCCTTCTACTCTGCTGTCTTAGTTGTAATGATAGTATGATTAAATGACTTTGTGTTTCCACGCTGTTCGCATTTCTTCAGCGCCTCACTATCCATCCAGCATATCAGACCACAATCTCCCCCACCAGCTGTAAACAGAGCAGGCACAGTGAATATGCTTGATCAGCCTTGGTCTGTTGATGAGTTTTCTTCAAGTACCCAATAAGCCAAATGTCCTGACCTCAAGCTTCAATTAAAGCCGAAAGCGCTCGCTGTGCCCTGCTTAGCACAGATGTTATCAAGTGAAAGATGCTATCAAACGAGAAACCTAAAGGCAGATTGGGCCTTTCCTCATCCCTCATGCTGTTCCCTCCTGTTATTTTCCCAGTGACCCCTGAGTGGCTGTAAACACGAAGGGTTCAAGGCCTCATCCGAAGCCAGCAGCAATAAAGATGAGTAATGATTGCCTCTCTCTGTTTTTCCTTTGCAGACAAGCCAGCCTAAATGAGGCAGCCGAGAAGTATTACGGACAAGCGGCGAGCTTGAGACCCAATGTGAGTACGACCGTCGGCTAATCACCTCCATCACTATTCACCCTGATGGACACTGTGCAGTCACAGAATGGGCGTCCAATATTATTTCTCCCCGCTCTGCCTTGTCACAATGGCCTTCATTGTCAGCACACGAAAATGAGGGCTAGGTTTTTACTAAGCACAGAGGTTTGTTTGTGTAACATCCATCACCGACTTCAAAGGACAGGCCAGGGTCAGAAGATTGAAAAGAATAATGATAATAACACTCAGTCAGGAGACTTTGACATCTTGAAAATGAATGGGGTCCAGTCTTTGAGAGCTTTGGCAGGAGGGGTCGGGTTGTTTAAGTGAGGGCCACAGAGGGAACAAGATATGTTTGGCATGTGGTCACCCTGTTTGTTCCTGTGTCCTGATTAGAAGAAATCAGTTCAGGATTAATGATCAAAATATATCCGGACAGTGTTATGCAGACAATAAAGTTTGGTTCTGCATGCAAAAAACCCCAGTATAATATATACAAACAAAGACAAACAAAAAGGCAAACAAAACATGAGTATGACAAAAGGATAAAATTTAAGATTTCCACAGAAACCATGAAAATGAGCTCCCATTCCCTTTGTTGTTCTCCGTGTGGATGTAGTGTTCGGCTTTGCCAAAGAATTGTGTATTTTTAACATTTAATTAAATCCAGATGTAAGGCAAGAAAAATCATTTTTTCTCATTGCTTCAGTTCAAACACATATAAATAATGTCATAGGACCATACAGGTTAAGGTGACTGGTGAATTGTGGGATCGTTTTCACTAATTCTTTTGTGAGTAGTACAAACTCTTTGTGCTGTGAGGACTCTCTTACATGTAATCACTGCTCACTTTTTTTCTCTGTTTATACTGCAGAGGTTTGTAGAAACAAAGAAATCTTAAAGGGACAGTGTGGATTTTTAGCATTAGCAGTATGACTCAGAGGTAGTAAACATGGCCAAGTTTAGAGAAGCCATGAAAAAAAAACTAATTAGGTACTGTTACACTTGCACATTGCTGCTCACTCAGTCCCCTGTTGGCAACATTGCGCTATTTTCATAACCCACCTTTGTGTGAAAAATTATAACTCATCTTGAGCAAGGGCCTAATCAGGCCTGTTTTTCTACCAGGATTTATATGTTTCCTTCCAAAATCAAAATATATTGAATGGTTCATTCATTTCTTTACCTGCTTATCCATTCAAGGATGCCGGGGTCTTTTCATAATGCAATGTGTGGGAGGCAGAGGCTAAGGATGGGTTTACACATTACAAATGCAACCAGAAGGCTTTTTCCCCATAGACCACCATTTCAAAGGGGCAAATATAAAACTGCTGAATTTTTACACCATAACAATTTTATTTTCACAAAATGTTACCCTAGCCTAAATAAGAAGTAAAGTCCCACAGAGAACAGTGGCAAAACAATACATTGAAATGTGTGCCATCTTGGGTACTTTAAGATTCATACAAGGTTTCAACCAAAGTTCAGCCAAAGCCACTGGACTGTGGAAATTATTACACGAGACCAAGAGAGGGCCGCTGCCTTGCCGCCCGCCGTACTTGTGTAAAAACCTGCTGAGGATGTTTGCTTCTCCTTAAATTTCTATTTCAGGGCCAGATCTGTATAATTTTCACATGACTGTTTCTTGGAATCTATAATTGTACAAACATTTGCTGTCCACATCCAAACACAGAGGCGCTTTTATTTTGCCCCTACTTGGTCACTTTTGCTTGGATGCCTTTTGCCATTTGTATTGCTCACAGCTGAGGGACAATCATAATTTAGGATCTTCATCCATCTTCTTTACCCTTATCCTTTGTTCTTTCCGATGCAACTTGACTTAAGCCATGTACCCTGTCCATCTTCATTTGTCATTTCATGCTTTACTGCGGCTTGACTCTTCACTATCCAAAGGCCCTGGTGTTTTATATTAAGCACATATGTTTGCTGGCTATGAGTGAAAGCGGACAATTCCCTCCATTCTAGGGATTTAGTCTCTTAGTCCTACAATTCCCTCTATCTAGACGAGCTAAATCCTATCGGATGCTTGGTTTGCTTTTTTCGATCTCTGCACCCTGTGACATCTGTGCTTTGAAAGTTCCGCATTCCACTTAGATATTCTTTGCTAAATGCCTATCTGAGGTCATTATGGTCAGGTCATTCCCCAACCCGGCGTTACTTTTAACTCTCGCAGTCTTTATAGCATGTGTCGCTTTACGGTCTAGGCTATTATGCTCCACATCTGGCCGAGCCTCCGCTGCTACATGCCAGTTTTGGGAAGGGTAGGGAGGCAGAGAGGTTACAGAGCAGCAGGAAATGAGGAAAAAATGAAAGCTTTGACAAGGGAACATTTTGCAGAGTGTTGCAAGTGTTGCATGGGCGAGGAAGAATGCAAGCAGGCAGGGATATAAATCAAATGTCTCAAACAAAGTATAAGGAGCTATACGAAGTAGGAGGAGAGAAGTTTGGGTGAGGAAAGGTGGGAGCCCCTCAGGGGAAGGGGGGAGGGAGGAAAGTAAACTCAGCTCAGGTTCTGCATGGATGGAGAGGAAAAGGTCCTTTGAGCCTGTGCTGCATCTTCGCGTAGAAGAACACAACAAAGGAGTTAGTCTTCTACAAACTGTTATATTTTATACTACTCATCAGTATTTATCCTGGATGAAGGCTTTAGTGCAGTTTTACCTTTTTGTCTGTAGGTCAGCTTCTCATACACATTCAACCTAGATTGGTCTAGACAAAGGTTTTCACTTTCTATCATTCAAATCAGAATTGAGGTTACACATCTTCACCAGTCTCTCATCCATCTGAAGCCTGCTCTTCTCTGGACAAACTTTGTTTTTTTGCTCTCCCCACTGGTCTTTCTAAGCGAAAACTTTCAATCCCTTTGCCATTATGTGAGAAGACAAAATCGCTACATTGCCATCGGCTAAATAGGATGACACAAGAAGTTAGAGCTGTCACTGAAACATTCCTGTGTACATTTGCCAGCAATCAAATCCACGCATGCGATTAGATGCATGGTGGTTGTTTCTCCCTGTGGCAAGCAGGGTATTAGTTGACCCTTGTCATTCTTTCAGTCAGCGACTCCAGAGACTCCATTTCTTGTGAGTCATGTTACCTTATGAGCTGACTGACTGTGCAGACAGAGACTGAGTCAAAGGGTGTAATTTTCCACTTTGGATGGGGGCACATTCTGTCCCTCTCACTCTTCAAACTCATATTTTTGACACTCGAACTGTGTCCAGTTACTGCCCAGCTGCTAAAATGCAGTCGGGAGAAGCCCTGAGTTGATTGAGGTGCCTTGATTTATCACTGTGCACTCACAACATTTAAGCTTTACAAGCAGTAGTGAGAAATTGCTACAGATAATTTGCTAAACTTGATGAACTGATCAATAATGAAAAATAATGTTAAAAAAGGGAGATCTTTGTTGTAAGCATTGTTAGAGGTGTATATTTTGACATACAAACATCATGATGGATAATTTTAGTTCAGTTGCAGTCATAAATGAAATAATAATTTGATAATAATGCACACTTCTGAAACCAAACCTTGACTGAGGCCAAAAACTGCACATCAACTTCACGCTATATCCTCAAAATGGCATTAACTCTCATGTGCCGATATACAGCGGCTTGTCGCCTACATGTTGTGCAATATTTCTGTGTGGCCCCTCCGCTGTCACTTTCAACTACGTCCATATGTATAAACACTTATATTTTGGCTAGCATTATTCTGAGTAGTAAAAATCCCTAACTCGCAAATTGATCCCCCAGTGTTATTTTGTGGTTTGACCTTCAAACGGTGGGTCAAACAGAAGGCAATTTACAGCGCAAACAGCCTCAGAATTACCCTGACCATTAAAGTCAAGAACTCTGGCTGCTCCT
Source organism: Terapon puta (assembly GCA_028564955.1). Lineage (NCBI taxonomy): Eukaryota > Metazoa > Chordata > Actinopteri > Centrarchiformes > Terapontidae > Terapon > Terapon puta. Next base: position 19,597,388 of record JAOXYL010000090.1, read on the forward strand.
GTGAACAATAATTGAAACACAGAGAGAAAATTTTGTTTTTCTACAGGATTAATGTAATTGCACAATATGCAGCGGTTGTAGTGAATTGGTTTCTAGTAAGTCTAATGCTGCACATTTGGAGTCAGTAAGCGGCAGTAGAAGTGTTGATCATGCCAGCCTTTACTCTGGCCAAGTCGTCTGAAGTGCGTTTCGCATGTGTTGACGGAAGAAGTGACTCCTCTCTGCGGGACAATAGGATTACTGCAGAGTCTCTTTGATTTATTCCATCAATTTTATTCTCCCTGTGAGAAAAGCAGCGCCATTGGACATATTGTTCCCGTTGAAATAATTCTCATGCGCGAGGCATCATTCATCCAGCCCTGACGCTGGAAAAACAACGAGATGTTTTGAGAGTTTTGTGAGCGCACCAGACGAGGGTGGAACGGTCTGGCAAAGGTGGGCAGTTCACAAAACCTACAGTGTGAACAGAGCAAGATGAATGAGACTCATTGTGTTTAGTAACCTCTCAGAAATGGGATTTTCAATGAGCAGATAACTAAACCTTGGAGATGCTGGAGACTGGAGTATAAATAATTTGCATTTCTTGGGTGTTTATTTCTTTCATCATAAAGATGTACACCTTAACTGAATAAGATCCATTTTTTTATTCATAAGCTGTGCAGTGCATTAAAATACCTTAGTAAAGTAAAGTTGTTTTTCTGTAGCGCTGCCATTGATGTGAATGGTTCACAATTCCACCCGTTGTTCATTACATTGCACGGATTTCTTGTGACATTTATAGAAAAAACACAAACTCTGATTCACAGAGTTGCTCTGAGAATTGCTCTTGATTAGTTAATAGGCCATGTGAAAGAAATGAAGGCTGGTGGTAAAATACACCGGCAGATGTCAGGATGCTATAATCATGTGCCATTCGGTGTGACAATGATATATGAGGTGATGATTATAGGGAGAAAAAGGTACAAACAGTGCAGTAAAAACACACGATCGGCTGTTTTATTTGTGCATTCCTTGTTTCCTAGGAGTTATAATTACATAAATTACAAAAGTCTCGAGCAGTAAAACGGTAGCTTACTACAGGATTCGACATCTTTTCCACACTTCAAACTAAAATGGAGATCAGATGTGGCTCCTCCCTTGGCCTGGATACTTCATGGTCTTACCGTGATTGCACCCAGGACACTTTTCCTGTACTTATGTCTTCATGACTCACCAGCCGGTCGCACTGATGAGGATTTTGCCCCGTGGCATCAGCAGGAATATACAGTATATTCATCCGTGGCCACTTCAAAGCGGTGGTTTCTCCCTCTGACATGACAACGGGACACGCAAAGCAGCGTAGTTACCAAACTCCAAACACACTCTGAGTGATCCAACAAACAGGAAGCAATAGCGAGTTGGGGTCTGCTGTGCAGCCTCACAAGATGACCAAATGTTCTTTTTAAATGGCTGTTTTATTAAAAGGGACAACATAATTGTTTATCCTACAACTTTATGCGATCAGTGACTCCGGCATTTTCCTTGGTTTTGTAATATTTTCAAGCTCTGGCTTTACGCAGATGAGAATTTATTGGTTGTGGCTCAGTGGTATAAAGCATTACTGCTCAAATTCCACTCATTGTTAAATTATTTATACATCCAAAGTGTGAATAGATTGCATTATTCATCTCATGAAACATCACTCATGCTGCCTGATGTTGTACAAAAAAAAACTTTCATTAAATAGTTCTTTAGTTTCTTTCTAAACAAACCATTGGTGGTGAGTATATTTAACTGTTACTGCTCAGCAGCTGAATCACTGTGTTTAAACTCACTGTACCTGCTTCTCAATAACACACTACAGTCTTGTGTTGCTATTCTTGGACAGAAAAGCTTTGGAACAACGCTCTAAGCTACCCCAAGGTACACTTAGTATGAAACTGATCTCATCCTAAGGTGACAAAGACCCTTTTTTTTTTTCTCTCTCTGTCAGTATCCTGCAGCCTTGATGAACCTGGGGGCGATCCTCCACCTGAACGGGAAGCTGCAAGAAGCTGAAGCCAATTACCTCCGAGCACTTCAACTGAAACCGGATGACACCATCACCCAGTCCAACTTGCGTAAACTGTGGAACATCATGGAGAAACAGGGCCTGAGGACCGCGGGCCCCTGAGCTGACCCCCGCCCGCCTACCTGCCATGTGTACGCCAGACCTGAGGGAAGAGGACGGCCCACACGCTCCTCGTTCGCTCCTCTCATCCAGGAGAGCTGGGAGAGACTCAGGGAGGATGTTTGCTCAGAGAGGCCATGACTGTGCCGCACGGCCCTCCTAATGACTCCTGAGCTCTGCATACACCTCAGGCCAGCAGCTTTCCTCAGAAGCATTGCTCACAGTTTGGCATGCGCTACACAGTATTTGGACCCTTCAGAGCTTTCTACAAAATTAGTTCTCTCACAGGAACCATGTTTCTTTTTTCTGTTTCTTTCTTTCAAACAAGAGCACTTGAATGTGAAGCGAGGCCATAGGTACATCCTTCAACATTTGTGATGAATTAGGGTTTTCTTAAATAAGCAATTGCAGTTCAAAGCGGTGAAATTTGTCCCTGAGCAGCGGGAGATTAAACATAAAAGAGAGAAAAGAATTTCAGGGCAGTGCACTAAGGGTATTTTCCATCACCATTTGATAAAGTTCATAGTTTGATCAGATATTCCATCTTGATAATGAAGAAAATAAGGCGATATGAAGAATGGGATACCATCCAAAATCACCAAATTAATCATGTAAATCACATTTAAATCACTAAAATCTCTATTCACATTCTCAGTAGGATTTTTTTTTTTTTTTGCTAATGAGATTACACGCCCTTCGTAACGAAGACACTAACATTAGCCTCATCATTGCAAAGCATTTGTAGCAGACGTCCTGATATTTGGTGAAAACGTGAAAAAAGGGAATTGAATTTGGTAGCCATTACAGCACAACAGTCACCTCTAAAAGCTCCATGAAAGGCTGCATTTTGCCAGTGTTTTGGCAAGAACACTCAAAAGCAAAGAAAATGGGACTCCTTTCACATTGTAATGCCTTATAATAAAAGGTGTGAGTTTTCTTCAGCAGTGTACAGTACAATGCGAGTGGCTTTTCTTTCTTTTTTTTTTTTTACTTTACCACCACTGCTTCTTGTTCTGCACAGAAGCAAAGAAGCCGAGTCACCATGGTAACTTGTCCTTCGACAACAGCTGAGGGGCTATAAATGGAAATATTAAGCTACCTTCTCGTGGAAGTTAGAGACAACAAAGAGGCAGGTACAGTGGTGTCGGTTTCACCTTCTCCCCCCCCAACATGCCTGAAGCTTTTACAAGCGAGCTTGCGGAGCTGAACCAGACGAGTTCTTCGAACCAAATACGAAAGCTGTGCCGACGCTCACCTTTTCATCACAGAACAATGCACAGACCAAGCGCGTCTGAGGGAAATGTCTTAATGCTTATGTTTTTCTTGGAATAAACCTAATTTCATTGTGTTTGTATAAATGAATCCTAATATATACCTAAATTGTGTATAGTATACAAAAAGTCATGCAGCAAAAAAGTAGCCAGACTTAAAGCAGGTTTGGTTCGTTACATGAAGTATTTCCCTTATTGTCCAAGCTCTTAAGGTCTCATTTTGTATATATTCTCTGTAATTAACATTTGTTTGTTTGTCGTTGTCAGCACACAGTAAGTGAAACAGCACCTTCCCGGAAGTATGTACGGTGTTCGTGAACATTTGTTCTTGGCCACAAACCTCCTGATCGATCTGTGTCCTTAGTTTATACGTTTTATTCCTTTAATGCTTTGTGTTACCTTAGCAACAGAACCAGCTGGCACTGTGTTTTTACATGTAAAATGAAGTTAGCAGATGTGACGTACATGTGTGTTTGTGGTCATTACGGAGGAAAATGTCCAAATACAGTTGAGTGGCCCACGATGAGTAAACACACAGTAACAGCCTAAGATAAACATTTTAAATCTATATAAGTCACTTGTCACAGTCACGAGTGATATGTTCAGTAAGATAATCACAGTTCACATTCATTCCCGCCCCGCACCTCACACATCCCACAGTCAAACAGCGTTCTCATTTCGCCCGTGTATATAAAGTGTTTGTGAGCAAACACTGACAATTGTTCTTGCTTGAGTGAAGATATAAAAGAAAAAGAAAAAAAGCGTTTCACTCTGTGTCTCTGCTCAGGGATCTCAAGCGGTGGGTTATTGCAGAAACTTGTTCACAGAGCGTTTACTAAATTAAAGATTTATTTTTGAAAGTTGTTGTATTTGTATAAATTATCGAGATTTGTAGCCTTTTTCTCCTTTTTTTGTAATATAAAGATGAACAATGTGCCAGAATAGACTTTTCTTCCCAATGTTGCTTTTCCTTTTTTCCACAATAAATTTATGGTGTTCTGCTTTTGTTTGGGTTCATGTGTAGCCTTTTTTTTCAGGTGGATGTAGATTTCGGATTAATTTATGGGTTTCACGTGGATTTCATGTGGATTTCTAGCATTCAAAACACACATTCCCTTCACACTCTGTAGCAAAGCCTACAGTTCTAAGTGAGGTTTCCTTCATATTCATGTGGGATATCAGACTTAATGGGGTGGTCGTGCATGCTGTGGAACAGGTTTTACAGGGCATTTAAAGTTCCCCCCTGCAAATTTGCTAAAATGTGTCATAAAATCAACTCAAATGGATCTCCTCCACTTTGATGTTCGCACAACAAAGACGGCATGTAAATATTCCCATATGGAAGGGGTAGCGCAGTGTCTACATATGGCCGGTGCGTTTTCCAGCGCAGCCACCCCCGCGTTTCAGACCCCGCTGACTACCAGAAGGCCCTTCCCTGAGAACGAAGCAGCCTGCCTTGTGATGTTTCTCACATGTCTACATGGAAGGTCTGCTCCCATGATCAGAGCTCACCATGGTGCCCGGCTTCCCTTATTGGACAGGAATGCGCCGAGGCCGCCTGCTCTGTCCGGTCCAGTTTGAATCTTCTTCTCATAACACAGGTGCGCCTCACTTATCTTGACAAATAATGAAATAGTGAAGCTTGCTGGTTTGTTGGGCTGTGCAGTCACGCTACAAAGGCAACGTGCTTTCATTTCTTTGCTATAGGCCTCAAGAGACAATTGGGTTTCTTCCCGTATGCTGTTAAATATACTCCTGTTTTGAAAATTATGTAGTTGCAGCCGGAGGAGAGGGTACTGTTTCTGAAAGTGCACGCAATTTCACAGCGTCTGCCACATCCTACAGGATTTTAGCCATGCGTGGCTCAATGTCAGTCCGTTGGTCGGATCAGACTGAAGTATCTCAGCAGCTATTGGAGGGCTTCCATCAACTTTTGTTCATACATTTTATGGAGAAATTCAAACAACTTTAGTGATCCCATGCTATTTCCTCCAAGGTTTTCACTTAACCTCTGAAATAACTCAACATGTGCTGGATGTATCGACACTGGTTTATATATCCATTCATGATTCCCAGATGATATACCCCAAAGTCTTTGATGAATCTCCGACTTTTCCTCTAGTGCCATGCTCACATTTGCGGTTTTCACAACTAATGAAACGAAATATGACCCGGACGTTGATCTCCCCCTCGTGTGACCAAAAGCCATCATCCAGTCAAAACTTTTATTTCTACGATACGTTTATAACAACAAACCGCAATTCAAGTGGCATTTCGAATTAACTGCACTTGAGTTTAGTGCTTAATAGCAACTGCATTGATACTAGGAATGAAAATTAATTCAGCAATACTGGTATTTAAAAGCCACTTAACTGACTAGATGAAGAAAGAGAAAGTGGGCAGATGTGGGTGATCAGTATAGTGAGGGACTTTTTGGATGCATGGAGGAGAAACTGAAACGTAATCTTTTATAATTGTTTGTTGTAATTCAGTGTACTTCGGCAATGTTTAAGTTACACTGCAGTCTCTGCCAACATTAGAAATGGGTAGGACATCCAACGTGGATCCAACATATACCTTCGTCATAAACATGCTGTTCAAATTCTCTCTCACAAGTCTTGCTATATTATGCAAACACAGCCATTTCACTCATACTTGCTCTCCCAAAATGAACTAAGTGGATACACGTTGCGCTCTTTAGTTTATTTGGATCTCAGTGTCAGTTGCCTTAAAACAAACAGTCATGTTTCCGGACTCTCTCGTGTCCTCATTTGCCTCTAAACCTCTGAACACTCGAGTGTTTGTGCAAGCATGTCATTTTGTCAGTTGTTATTAGTGCCGCACAGTTTAAACTCGAGTGGTAATGATAAATCAAGTCAAGGATCCTTCCCCATTGACAGTATCATTACGTGCAGCAGAGAGCCTGTGGATTAAATCATCTGAAGAATTACAAATTGATGTGAAGTGGCATCATCATCATCATCCGAAGTGATATGGCACCGATACAAGATTAGATATCGTGTGTGTGTGTGGGTTTCATTTCTTTAAAAACAAACATGTCAGAAAAGTGTTGATTTCTTTCTTCCCCAGGAGAAAATCAACTTGCAACTTGATGTTGTGTTTTTATACTAAAATATTCACATGTCTGTTAAGAGATTAGATAAACACTGGATTCTTTGTGTCCGGCATCCAAGGAAATCAAGAATGTCTGTCTTTAGCTCTCAAAACGTATTGTTGTTCATTGCTTTATATGACCTTTCGCATCCATCGGAGTTCAAGCAGGGAGAAAGGAATTTTTTTCTCTCATGATGCTGTGATCTGGCGTGTCTGCCCGCTGTTATCAAGCAAATATTCTGTGGTATGTGCTGATGAACTATCACCACTTTGATCTGAAGCGCCTGAGCCGGGCGCTCACAGCACCCAGCCAGCTCCTTTAGAGTGGACGGCCATGCGTGATGCTGAGAAGTCCTCCCCTCTGGACCCAATATCCATTGTTATTACTTGATAGAAGAAGCATTAGGATGAGACTCTGCTTCGTATTATTGAGGCGTTTTGATGTCCAGAAAGGAAATTGTCTTTCTTTGGTGTTACGTTACTATGTAATATCTACTGCTCCAGTGTAACAGAAGCTGCGGCCTTTGAATATAAAGTGCTCATTAGGTCATGGTAAAGTTCACAAGGTAAGGGATTCAGGAGCCTCTTTGTGTCTCTGATTCCTCAGTTTATTGCAGGTTAAACGTACTCCAGCAGACACACACACACACACACTAGTTTGCTGGGAACTGAGTCAGCCCCTCACATCAATAACAGATTAAACTGTTACAAATTAATTCTGAAAGATTTATTTTGAAAATTTCCACACCCAGACCTCAAAACACAGTAATTCAGCCAATTAAGTTGTGATTGCTGAAATGCATTGCAATGCTGGTGCGTTGATTGGTTCAGACTGACTATATGTCAACAACTTCTGGACTGACATAAAAACTGGTATAGATACGTGCCCAGAGGATGAATCATGATGACGGTGAGGTTGCCATTTGTGGTTCGCATGTGGTTTTTAGAGGTTCATCCCAGTCAACCTCAGCTGTCGTTTGTGATCAGCGCTGATAAGCAAATGTTAGCATGCTAACACTGTCAACCAGGATAATGGCGTCATGACATTTATCTGTCTGACATTTGTGACAAACAATACGTGCTTTCACCTCTATGTATATATATACAACCCCAAACTGTGTGAATATGGAAACAATGAGAGATACAGAAAGATGGTGAACATGGCACAAATTATACCTGTTAAGCATCAACATAGCTTTGTCACTGTTAGCACGTTAGCATGCTAAATTTAGCACTGAGCACAAAGCTCTGCTGGCTCAACTGAGGCTGCTAGCATGTAAGATTGTTAGCCTAGTTTACGTCTCGTATTTCAGTACCAAAGCTTAAAGAGTCCTAATAAATGCTCAACAGATTCCAAACTTTCCCTACTCATGAATCTTGGCCACATTAAGTCGAGTCCAGGAAAATGACAACACATTCATCAAAATGACTGTCAAATCCTTTGCTTTCACGACTACAGATGCACATAGATATGCAGCGTAATAACACCCGACTGGAATGAGTTTTTGATATTATCACTGAAATTAGCGTGCATATGTGTGAGTGTGTAGAGAGAGCTCTGCACCACGGCAAGGAAATGAACACACTGGGTGGTTCTCTGTCGTCCGCGCCATAAATCTTCTCTTCAACACTACACAGCTCTATATTTGGTTTTTAACCTCACACCGGCCTACTGACAAGTATTCAGAGTGTAATATTTGTTTGGAAAATGTCCTTTGAGAAGTTTAAAGCTGAAGCTGCTGATGTCTGTGATTCCCAGAACTCAGATTTAGAGTTTCAGTGCCAATGTTCACCCAGATGTCTGCACAGAAACGTAGGAATCCTCCAAAAACCCATAATGGGTTCTGGCTAATTGTTGGCGAAGGACTATCCTTCCTCTGTTTTGACTTCATCCCCACATATACCAGCTACCACAGACACAGGGGCTCGGGTGTGCGATCTTGTCTGGCCGTTCATGTGTGTGCTTGTGCAGGTGTACAATGTTAGCGTGAAAAAGGAGTCAGAGACACAACCCAGATCCCCATCTCTCCAAAATGGCCACCCCAAGGATTTACAGAGCGCTATTAACAGCCAAACCCCTGAGACCTCCTGAACACACCGTACTGTGTGTTTTTTTGGCAGCTGGGACCTACACATCTCAGGAAATGGCTCCATTTTTTACGTCTTCACAGACAGAATGTACTTTGTCTTCTTTCTGCCCTCAGTGATGTGGAGAGGCAGGACCGCGAACGTTCTCCGAGCTGGAACAGCGTGTGCCGAATTATATATGTATGCACGGGCGTGCATATGGCATATGTGTCTGTGAGTGTGTGCGTGTGTGTGTGTTGCCAGAGAAGACACAGGTGCTGCCTGTGCGTATCGCCGCGTCAGGATTGATTAGTTCCAGAGACAGAGACAAGATGTGAAGATCGAGCAGCATACTGTCAAAACAACAGGCTCCTCTCCAGGCAGCTGGATTTCCACTCAGACCATCACATGGACTGCATGCATGCTCGGGGGAAAGTACTCTATGAGACAGTATTTATAGGTGAGTTGTGTGTGATCCAGTGTGGGCTGGAACCTCCTTGGGCAGTACTTCCTGCCTCCAGAAGATAATTGTCATGCAATGGAACGACAGGGAGGAATTATCCATTTGACCCGCAGAGAGCTGCACCCAGGTTTAATGTACACTGACAGCCATAGAGGAGGTCCTCAACTGTAGGAGCAGCAGGGCAGATGAGCAGATTGAATGTCTTGGTTCCATCAATAGGCTTCAACATGTGTGGTTAACGTTTGGGATGTTTTGACAGAGACTGATGAAAAATTTCCCAATATGAGGGGACAGGACGCAATCAAGGGGTCATAAGACAAGAAGGTGCAATCATACTTAAAAGAAGCAAATTTTCCCCTCCATTTATTCATGAAGCACATTTATGAAGCTCTGCGATGTGCACAAATTAGTCAATCAAGCTAAAACCTTTTCAGATGCACTGAGGATTTACAGAATAGGGAATTAGGAAAATCCATCTTTTTTGAACTGCTGAATAACAGTTTCAGAAGAGAGAAGAAAGTCAGATCAACGCAGCGGGTATCTGTAATGTTTCTACCAATAAATCATCAAGATATTAGATGTACGTCTGTGTAGTGGAATAACATAAAACTAGCAAAGAGCTAAATTTACTGCTGGTGGAATCGTAGTCAGATATTAACATATTTATCACATTGTCATGGCTCATTGATTCTGACCTTTCCTCATTAATATTGCTTTAATAATCATGTCTTAAAGATTCTGTATGTAACTTTCAGACTATCTGCCTACCCTACAAATTAGAAAATGACACCATAATCAGAATATTATGCCAAGGGGTCCTCTTTATGTAACATAAATGTGTGCGTGTACCTTTTTTCTTCAGCCGCAGTATGTTGAGCTCTTTCAGACACTTGATACTGATGTCTATTTAGCGGCTGTGACAGTGGTTTGAAGGATATTCAGATCTTCACTATCACATCCAATAAGTGCAGATGTCCTCCCTTCTTACTGTAGCCAGCTTTAGCTCTGCTGTGTGTGTATGTGCCTCGGATGGTGTTTACTTCTACTTAAGACCCACGGGGTATTTTTATCTTATTTATCACACATTGTGTTTTCGCAGCAGGGAACCTATTCTTGCTGCCTCCCAAAGTCTCTTGGCAACTTAGATCGTATTGTCATCTCTATTGGTCATCTCATGTGAGTGTTTCTGACAGCGCCGAATTGACCCACGCCCACATCACAACAATCTTTTCAGTCATCCGTCTTGATGTCAGGCTGCTCTCACAACACATAACAAGATAAATACAAAGCCTAAAATGGTAACTTGGTCCAAGCAGAAAGAGTGATGGGAATAAGTCTGCACAATGGGACTACATGAGGACATGAGAAGAAACAGATCATGCTTTGATTTATAAAAAGCACAATGGAAAATAATGGCATGGAGGTCAGTTTACTAGAACACTTATCTTAGACCCTGAAATCCCTCATTTAGATTATAACTTCTTCAACACTAACTATAACCTGCTTGTTTTTGTGATAATGCGTTCAAGTGACCCACAGGTAAAAAAAGATATTTCCAATCTTTGCTGTTGTAATATTAATCCAGGCTGACATATTGTATAACTCAAGCTGTGATTGAGGAACATCAGCGTCACATCACTGTCGGCAATTCTAATCTGTTCTTTTTTTAGTTTTGGACACCACCAACACTTTTTTTTTTATTTCTATCGGAAACTCTATTAGAGCAGCAGTTGCCAAGTAGATTAATGACACAACTACAGAGCCTCCACATCTGGGCAGGTTTCCCAGCTGTCCAGTGCTGTGGCCACATTGATGGAGCACAGCCACAGCTCTAAAACACAGACAGCGCTGCCCAGCCCATCATTCAGCTCTCCATTACACAATCTGTGTAGACCTCCAACTTGGATGGCTGAGAGAGCCAAACATTACAAAACAAGCATGATATCTGAATGCCAGTGATTGTCAGTTTCAGTCAGGAGAGACTAACATGAGGAAAGAATGACACTGATTTGTAACAAAGCTTTCTTTGCTCATTTGGAAGTCATCTTACGTGGAAATATCTTACACATATAGGCAGGCATAGCGTGTGTTGCATGCAATCAATATGCACCAGGCTGCTGCTGCAACAGCGATGGGTAAATTTGTGTTAAAGCTGGAGGTAAAAACACCAGAACTCGCTGGTTGCATGTAAACAACAGAAAATGACAGAATTAAAAAAAAATTTAAGGGATTACTTTTCATGAAAAACCTCAGAAACTAGACAGTGCAATTAGAGCATGTGACAGATCAGTGGGAGCGTGAGTCAGAAGAAACATTAATTATGATTCTTACACAGCTCATTTGTCTTAAAACTCTCAGTAGCTCTTGGA
>JAOXYL010000090.1:19629165-19640417 GCA_028564955.1 Terapon puta
TGTGTGTGTGTGTGTGTGTGTGTGTGTGTGTGTGTGTGGTACGGTGTGATTTGTCCGACAGACCCACTCGTGATGACATGCATGCAGGTTTCCATAAACCAGAGGCAAAAGGATAAGCCACTGTTGCTATGAAGCATTAAATGAATTAAATACTTGTCTTTACCAGTAATGGTCTTACAGTAACATTGGATTTTAATATCCCTCATCAAATCCTCATTTTCTTTTGGTCAATGGTCGGTTTTCTTTTCCAGCTTTCAGAAAGGGGTCCAGCTGCAGTCGATACAGGAAACTGTTCCGTTTGGCACTGCCTCCAGGATCCTTGTGCAACATTTGTGGGAGGTCAGGAGGCTGCCTCATCTACAGAAGCTACATCCAACATCTTCAAGGTCAAGTAGTTTGCCATGACGCGCCTGGTGTTGTGCTTTTCAACAGCACAGAGCACAATAATGGCTAAATTTATCAGTATAATCACTACAAAGATCCTATGAAGATTTGACTGCCATGTCATAATGAAAATATTGTGATAGAGTGAAAACAATGCACCGACTGCTGATTTAAACACATTTGTGCATGTTTGGATCAATGCAACTTTCATTCAGATACATAACTGACTCACCTTCTGCAGTAAATGACAGAAAAATAAGGCGTGTATTTATAAAGGAAAACCAGCGCGTAAATAAGCTGAGGGAATTCCCCTGAAAACATTTTAAGTGACTTTTCTTGCCCCACACTGCATAATTATAAATTCTGTCCTACTTTCATGACCTTGTAAAAGTCAAATAAATGCAGAAAACTATTTCTTCCTGAAGGTTAGCTGGGGCCTCCCTCTGTGATAACAGCAGCGCTTTAACAAAACTTTATCGCTTCTTGCTGCTCTTGAGCCTGTGAGCAGGGAGCACTGTCAGCATATATTTATACACATGGAGGTTATATGGCCGTAAAGCGTGGAGAGAGAGAGAGAGACAGAGAGAGAGAGAGAGAGAGAGAGAGAGAGCAAACAAACCATCTGTTTGGCAGTAAAAGTAAAGGACAGTGGTAATATGTGAGGCAGTGACGTGGATCAGGATGCTTTTCCAGACCCCAGCTTTCGCTCTTAATGATTAAAAACACCGGCTAATTTTCAGCGTTGGTAATCAGACTCCGACTGGTCGTGTGCTGCAGCAGCAATCTAACTTTTGGTTTCAGTCCCAGTGCAGATCAAGCAAAAATCCCTAATACTGGATGTTTAATGTGGTAAGCTCATGCGAAGTCATCATGATGCCCGCGCTCGTCCCTGGACGTCACGCTTGTTGAGTAAGAGGCTTTGAAATATTAGGAGCAGTCAGATAGTCCCGCAGTCACAGTAGCTGAAGACTCCAGCATGACAGGCCGCGTCGAAAGCCATAATCCCAGTCTCCACTTGCCCCGATCCATCAATCTGTAATGATTCATAATGCTATAATCTGGTTCTCCTTACCCTTCACTGCCCGTGTTTCCCACTCCCTCTCCCTCACACACAGACAAGCTCTGTCACGAACACCCACCTAACGTAAAGAGCTCGGATAACACTTTTAACTAAGATGCTTTTCTCGCTGTTTATTTTAAAGATACAGATAGTCATGAACTGTTGAATTATGCATTCGTACATATATAACAGAAATAGATTTGTTGTTTTCGCTGTCGTATCTTTGCAGACAGCTCTAAATTATGGATCTAGTCGTCCTTTCTTGAATTATGGAGCGGCAGAAGTTTTTGCATACGGCTGAGATAATCATCGCAGTTGTTAAAATGTTCCAAAGAAATGCCGTGCCAAAACCTCAGTGTTACTTTGCGATGCACGGCGCTCTCGTCTCAGACGTGCTAAGTTACTTATTCATTCCAAACTTCCAGACTCTGTGTTGAAATTGGTTGGGGTTTTTCTCGTCTGATCAATAAGAAAACACAAGGCACTGAGAGCGAAAAGTTTCAGCTATATCTATGTCAGCACATATTACATGACCCTGAAATTTGTTCTGGGAATAGTGTAATATTCCAAACAAATAACAGGGTTTTCTCCTCTCCCGGCTTTATGAGAGCATGTCAGAGCTCCCATCCTTCAATATTCTGTAAGAGGAAGAGCGCACGGGGCTAGCCATCCTTCTTTGAGTAGAGTGAGAGGAAAACTCCCTAAAGATAAAGATGAAGACAGATTCCTTTAATATCTTTGTCATAACACAACCAGGACACCTTGCCCTCCGCCTGCACTTCTCATAGATATTGTCCAGTCAAAAATGATTACAGCTCTCTAGTTAGCAAGGCCACCGAGGGGATAAGGGACCAGCTGTCAGTTCTCACAGGACATTGGGACAATCAATCATTTGTTGTGAGGGTGCACCAGACAGCTAGAGGGAGAGTAAGGACAGGGATACAATGTAGACCTTTAGTTTCCAATGTTATGCAATTGCAAATCACTGGTAAATAATTCATATTTGGTACCATTCAACCACACAGACCCATTGGTGTGGTCTGTTTATATGCTGACACTGAGCAAACAAGCATTGTCCAAAACCCACAGCGCTTTATTCTCCACTCTTCACAAACTCCACAGTTCCCATTGCTTTCAGAGATACCCAAAGTGTCTCTTGCATTGCAGGAAATTGGGCAGAAAATGATGCATAGCTTATCTAGAGCCCCCATTTGATGTGATGGCGCAGCTGTAACAAAACAGGGTCTTAGTTTTGAATTCAATATGTTATTCCAAGTGTGATAAAGCTCCAGTGAAGCAGGGGGGGGGGAGCAGATACTGAATATAAATGTGATGTTGTTTCAGGTTTGTTTCATCTAAAGTACCTAACTATTTCTATCTAAAGGGTCCAGAGGTGCTGTGTGTTTATTCCATCCAGTCATGATATTTTTAGCTTTACTTAATATGTTTTCTCAGCGTATATATGTATTAAATGCAGATTAACTGAATTTCGGTTGATTAGCTGTCTGAGAAATTACATTTAACAAGAATTAAAGCCTACAGTCACACCAGCAGCTCTGTGAGGCTGTACTTACAGGCCCAGCAGACCTTTATTGCAGAATTAGGTAACTCAAAAGGGAGCTTTAGTCATACTCACTAAAACTGTCACTATGTCTTTACAGTAGCACGCGAGACAGATAATCTGTGAATAAATCAGACTCTTCTTGCTGCACCCATTGCTCTCAGAAGCATTTGCAAGAATCCACTACAGCCGAATAAAAAAAAAAAACAGTCAAAGTCCGGAGGAGTATCAGACAGAGTCAATCATTGCTCATGCACATGCTGTGTGCAGCTCCCCTCCTCCACGCATGCTATAACTTGGCCAAGCTCCGTATCTTCAGTGAGCGGACACAGTGGCACACAAACGACCTCCAAACAGCCAAGCCCATCCTTCCTTTGTCAACAACTTCTTACACAACACAGACAAGTACACAGAAGAAGACCGATGACGAAAAGCTAACTAAGAAGATCTAATTAGACGGAGTGACTGTGGGACGGGGCTCTGGAGTCAGAGGGGGAGGGGGCTGGGGGATGGTGATGCTGATACAAATGTCAACTTGCTGGTGGCAGGTCAGGGATCACCAGAGCTCATAGCGCTCCTCCTCTGGGAACTGGGAACTGCCTGTTGAAAATTTCACTCCAGCCAATCCGTCCAGTAGTTGTAATATTGCAGATATTTTTGAATGACAGCGTCTCTGCAGAACCATCATTATTTCTTACTGTCAGTAGTTTTTACTGAACCAGCCCCTGAAAGGAAAACTGCAGACTGTAAGAGTGGATTGTTGAACTGCGACTCCAATTAGCATTCAAATTCTAGTTTATGATGTGATCACCACAAATGAGGTTTTATTCACTTTCAATATATTGGAGCGTAAACAGAACTGGATGGATACTACAAAAATGTCACATAAGCCAAAAAAGGCTGTATGGCAGAATTGTAGAGGTTCACTAACTTAGAGATGTGGCCCTCTAAGAGAAACATAAGAGTTGGATTTGGAGAATTATGGTGCCGATTGTTAGATGTAATAGTGTCTTCACCTTATTTCTTATTTTAATAGTTTTTTTTCTCTTCTGCGTGTGTCATAAATAAGCATCCGATGGCTATTTCTAAATCAACCCAATAGTCCCACAGAGCTTACATTTACTGTTAGCTCAAATCCAAAACATGTTTTATGGAAACCCCTTGGACCAAACACAAAAACTAGCTCTCCACAGCACTTAAAAAACAATTTCTTAGCATCTAACTAATGTTTGAGACATTCCACCATGGTTATGTGGTTGAAAATATCCTAAAGGAGCTCTCAGGGTGAGAACAGAGTGGAAGATGTTAAATCTTTAGCCTCCACTATAATTCACATATGACACACACAGGACAAAAAGAGGTTAACCTCTTGAAAACAAGCCTCTTCCCGGGCCACAAGAATGCAAGTGAACAGTGTGTTTTCAATTATATGAAACCATCTCAACCGTAGGTCGCTTCATTTAGCTGCCTGTCTCTGGGTCTTCATAATGCTCCTTTTCAGTGAATCACAGTTTAGAGAATAAAACATGTCTTTGTTCGACTGCCACTAGTCAGACGTCCAGAGCGACTTTTCACAAGTTTCTAATTTTTAGATCAAAAGGCTTGTGGATTACTGGATTCTCGTGTGAAAATGGGCTCCTTTCCTCAAGCAAATTGTAAATTTTTGCAGGATTTGACCAACAAAAAATGCCACAGTAACAATTATGAAATCTGCACTACAGTATTATTGCACGCTGTGGTGGCAAAGCAGTGAATCATGTAAGCAAGACAGTTTCTTGGTTCGCAGAGGGATGTTTTAGAAATATTTGACATCTTGTATTGACACCAAAAAGTAAATTACATTCACAATCTTTTTTATGAACAACATGTTTCATCATTGGTCATAAGGCACGAGGGAGACAACAACAAATGATAATGTACATATGTAATCATGGGGATAAAGTTTGGCGGTTTTCACTTGGTGACAAAACTTGGATTCTTAAAAGTTCTGGATTGTGGTTTACCAAGACTCCCAAAAGGCACATAAGCCCATCAAATCTTTCCCAGGCCCTCTACGCGCCACATAGAGCTTTGCTTAATTATTCCCCATATGAAGGGACCGGTGAGCACAATGTGTGTTATTATGCTCATCCACTGGGTGCTGGTTTTCACAGTGTGCCCCCGTGCACTCAGGTTTTTCAGACTCAGTAATTTCCCCCGGGTCTCTTGAACATGGCTGTCAGTTTGACTCTGCCTCATAGTTGGGAAAGTGGCCACCTTCTCCCAGGCAGACATCTCATACCAGCTTGCCTTGGCGTGGAGACAGCAGGCTCCCGCTTCCAAGTCCAGCTTCCTGCTCTCCACGGAGGGCCCAGCTTGGTGTGCAGCCTGGGAATAGAGGTTGAGAGGTTGGAGAGGGGACAGAGAGGAGGGAGCGGAGGCCGAGGGGGGGGAAGAAAGGGGGCACATTTGAAGGGATATTTCCTTTCACCGCTTCCGCTCCTCTCATTTTCTCCTTATTATCAGGATGCCTGGTGCCAGACCTCCAGCTTGATCCAGCCGAGGTGAGAGATGAGATACAAAGTGCAGACAAAAAACTGAAAGTGGCAGTTGATCATTTTAAGATGGGGAGGGGGATGCCGGCTCCTGTTCTGAGGTCTGGTTTTGATCAAGCTTTCCATCATTCTTCCACTAGTAGGGGTTAAAGAAAGAACACAAGACCCCTTTATTTAAAAAAAAAAACAAACAAGTTATTTATTCATTTACCCACCCCCCTTCCCTGAACCTCCTCTATAATCCCCAATTCTTCATCAGCAGCTTATTCCTCTTCACATCTCAGCGTGTGTTTCGCCTCCTTGACTTCAGCCGCCTCGCTATTCGCAGAAACCCACACAGGCCTCCACACCTTCACTCCCACACTCCCACAGCCTTGAAGTCAGACAGAGGTTTATCTGATGTTTAATTTACAGTGCACTCTGCAGCTATACATCCACCAGCAGGCTCCTGCCCTCCTCCACCAGGCCGCAACCTTTGTTGGCAGCCTGTGATGGGTTGTGCAGCCGCAGTCAGCTTTTATATACTGCCAAAGAGAGAGCTGGGCAGAGAATAAAATTGTGCTATAGGCAAAAGCAAGTGTGCAGGACCGCTGAGAGACAGAGTGGTTTCTCTACCGCGGGGATCCGCAGCACAGTGGGACAGACAGAGCTTCATGCGCACACACAGACATTCCAGACGTGCACACGCATCGCTATAGAAACCGTCGAGCTCTCTTCCACCAGGTTTCATCTTTCTCCACAGGAGCAGTGGCTGATGTGATTGGCCTCAAATGTATGGCAGCTCAGACTCAACTAAATGCATTTGCTATGTCACAACATTATTTGTGAAGCAATTGAAAGTAATGTAATCCTGTAGATTTCAGTTTTGGTGAACACCTGTTGTTTGGATGGTAACAGCAAGTGCAGACTAATACAAAACACTCAGTGAGCACAAATACAACATGTATGTGTTTACAGCACCTCCAAACAAATTCTGTGAAACAGTTAAACACTGTCAAGAAAACGAAAAAAGACATTTTTTGAGACACTTTTTCAGGACAAATATATTGTGTTTCCTGTGGCGTCTTCACAATAAAAGTCACACTGTCTCACTTGAATGGTTTTAATGTGAAGCCGCAGTAAGACTGTCTGTTTACATTAGCAGTGACTTGATATAGAGTAGCTCTGATACAATGCTGAGAGAGGAAATAGTGAATAGTCTTTGTGTGATAAAAATTGTACTGGATTACATGTGTCATTTCCTGCATGCATACAGTGGGCAGGCAACCTGAATCTAACATGAGAATAGCAGACTCCACTACTGCGAAGACAAACTACTATATACATAATTACTGAACGTAAAGAAATGGTTCCTGGAGGAAAAATAGGAAATCATCAAATTAAAAATGGTGAGAGAGAGAGATGGCTTTATGACACTGGTTTAGCTGTGAGTCAAAGATAGTAATAGTAACAGGTAAGAGTAAGTGCTGCCAGATCTAATCTCACCCTCGGACTGTGTGTACTGACTTTTTAAATGGAGTCACCGCATGCATTTCCTTGGAAATCCGTTTTCTTTCAAGTTAGAACTTAAGCTTCACTGCTCTGCATTTGGCGCTCTGTATTGAAATGGATTATATGTTAAATCAAAAGTGACTCTCAGGAAAACAACTGAAAGAACCTGCTGACAGCCTGTGTATAGACAAATAAAGACTTTATTGACCCAGTCCCTTTTACAGTCTACTTGGAGGCTTTAAAAAGGGCTTTTCTCTCTGGGCAACATTAATGAGGTTTACCAAACTCTGCGACCCAAAGGTATTGTGGTCTCCCCGTACAGCTGAGAAACTCTCTAATACTCAAGAATATGCCATTATTAAAATCTTATTGAGGCTATAATGGATGGTGTCTGGGGTAGATGGCAGCAGCCACAAGACAACAAACATTACTCTGATGCAGTGCACTGTACATTACCCTGGGAGACATTGATGTATGACTGTTTTACAGCAGAGCTTCTGCTAAACGCTGAGGTGTATGTTTATGTTGATCCTAATCAGTAATATTTCTGCAGCCAGTCCTGTTTCCCCTTCGCCATAAGTCACTGTCACATGTGTTGGCGTATTGTCCCCAAATATACACGAGTGGAAAAGTTAACACTCAGGGGGTCATATTGAAGCAGCATAAGCGGAACAACTTTGAGATGGTGATATTTTGCAAGAGGCACCCTGACGGAGGAGAGAGAGAAACTGGAGAGTGTGCTCATTATGCTGCCTTGACCTCCAAGGTCAGGGACAGGAAGGAAGCCGGCGGACACAGAGCCAAACTGGAACGGAGGTGTTTTTTTTTTGTTTTTAAAGCCCACCATAGATAATGAGATTTATTGTTTTCCACAGGAATGAGAAGGATAAAATCATCTCTTCATACTTTATTATTCTAAGTCCGTGTTTACATTCAGGTTATTTATCCATTTTTCACAAAATGAATAATGTGGTATATATGAAAAGAGGTCATTCTCCCACCATTGCTTATAATGTGGGCTGCATCTGCAGGGAATAAGCCCATGAATGAATCTGAACTATTTAGGGACAATAAACAAACAGGACTTCTGTGAGTCTGAGTAGGTTATGGAGATTCAGGTTTGCAGAATTTATTTAGAAAGCAGGATGGACAGAAAGACAAGTGATGTTCCTTCATCAGACTCACTGAAACTCAGTCACAGTCGATATTTGTACGTTCTGCTATGTGCCTTGTCTCCATTGTATCAAAAACAGTTTGAGGGAAGTTTGAAGTTTAATCCTTTAACGCCTAATGTCTCATATTTGCCACAAAGAGTACAACAGAGAGAAAAAATGCCTGAAATGTTCTGTATTTTCAAAATTTATGGCCAAAAGTAGTTTTATTTCTAAAATTAACATTATTCTGAGCAAAAAACTGTTAATGTACCAGATGTGAAAAAAATAAAACTAAAATAAATAAAGAAAATGACATGCCAAAAAATTTGTTTGGATTTTGTTAAACTGTTTAATAAACATCTATTATCCATCTATTTTTTTATATGACAGGCATTAAGGGGTTAATTTACATTTTTCTTTGCACAACTTGTACTAAATTGAAAACCAGGTTAAAATATTTTTCAAAAAAAATTAATTAAAACGTCAAATCCAAATATGTGTCCGTCCATCTTTCAACCCGACTCACTTGTTGTGCTTTATTAGCTGCTGGAGGACAGTGGAGCTCTAACTTGTTGTTACATAATTATTATATATTTCATTCTTAGTTTGGACCTGTTCATGGGATCTGGTGATCAACCAGAAAAAATGAATCACCAGACTTATCTTTAGCATTTTTTTCACCTTTTTTATATGCTGACACAGTGAAGTCTGTGTCAAAATCAAGATGTTTATGGATGAAATAAAATCAGTGCACAAACCTGCATGTTTGCCTTGCTCACTTATCGTACTATGCAAAGAGCCTGGAGATCCGCATGAAGCTTTACACACTCTGAAAACGGAGCCAGTGATTTACTGCGGAGAGCCGATGCAAATGCCTTGGAAACATCCCATCAGTTTGTGAACTGAAAGTCTGTTTTTTATTGCCTACAGTTGTGAATAAATGAATGTAAACTGGTTGCACCTCCCATGAGACCAGACAACCAAGTCATTAAATGTGATGAAGCTTTGCTGGAAGGACAAAGGGAGAAAAAAAAGGAGGAAGGGACAGAAAAGGGAGGGCTGTGGGGGAGTGATGGAGAAAAGGAGGGGAAGGAGGGAGGATGCAGTCTAGAGAGAGAAAACACTTTAGCTTAATTAAGACTAATGTGCATTGGGTACGAGTCAGCATGTTTAGGGAGGACTGGAGCAGAGGGTTAGGCACAGCAGGAGAGCATTACAGTAGAGTTTCATAACAGATGAAGCAGGGCCTGATGTAATAAAGTGTTTGATACCTGCAGCGTTGATCATGTCTTGCTACATCCAGCGGGAAGGGAAGGTCAGCGGCTAAGTTGGAGGACAATTAAGACTGTATTAAGGGCACAAAGTCATTTTCTACATCTATACTGTATGTAGTATATACTTAAGTCACAAATCATGCATTTTATATCTAGAGGCATTTCTTTGTTTTTCATTGTTACTGCCACTAAATTTGAATCAATACATCTGTATTTAACAACACAGAAACATTAGTGGAGCTTGTTTTCGCCTCAAACACTGTAACAATACAACCTTTGTCTGCAGCTGTCACATTCTCTAACTTAGTTGAATGGGTCAGGATAAAAGTTTGACGCTGTCCATTTCATCTCTAAATGAGTACAGATCTGTACACAAGTAGGTATTGTGGGTGTTACTGAAAATAAGGGTCATAAAAGAAATAGTAGGAGATGCTTAAAGCAAAATCTATGTCCTGTCTGGTTTGTTTTACATGGATGAGGGACTAATATAAAAGGATTCTGTCTCAACAATCTGAAATTTCTGCCTTTCCGTCTGTATTAATATCTGTGAAGTAAACTGAAAAGAAAGAGCAGCATCCTTAAGTGCTGGTGTTCTCACTTTTCAATTTAATTATTGTAATCTGGCCCATTTGACCTGCCATTAAATTTAGTTGAGACATTCATCGTTCCCAGAGGAAGAATCACTTTACTTGGGTGCTGATTTTTCATTTAGCGCCACCATCAGATCAAATTCACGATTTGTCAAAATCTTTGCTCAATACTTTGTTTATGTTAATAGCCTAAATAGATTTATCCATCCATCCATCCATACATCCATACATCCATACATCTTCTTCCACTTATCCAGGACTGGATTGCAGAGGTGTTCCCAGGCCAGCCAAGAGACATAGTATCTCCAGTGTGTCCTTGGTCCTCCCCAGGGCCTCCGCCTGGTGGAATAAGATTGGAACACCTCCCTAGGGAGGCATCCAGGGAGCATCCAAAAGACTCCTCTCGATGTGAAGGAGCAGCGGCTCTACTCCGAGCTCCATCCGAGTTACTGAACTTCTCACCCTATCTCTAACAGAGTCCCGCTCGTATCCATAATCTTGTCCTTTCAGTCAATACACAGAGTTGGAGAATATACTAACCGGCCGCATAACTGCGGAGGTTGCCCCAACCTGCTGGTCAATCGCATGCTCCATCTTTCCCTCACTCAAGAACAAGACCCCGAAATACTTGGCCCCCTCCACTTGACTTCTCCACCCACCCAGAGAGGACAGAGCACCATTTTCCAGCCAAGAAATCCTCTTTTTAGGAACTGATTAGGAACAGAACTGGTGACAAAGGGTAGCCCTGTCAGAGTTCAACATGCACTGAGAATAAGTCTGACTTACTGCCAGAAATGCAAACCAAGCTCCTGCTCCGGTCATACAGAGACCCTTAGCAAAGGGCCTCAGACTCCATATTCGCTGAACACCCCCCACGAAATACCACAAAGGACACAGTCAAATGCCTTTTCCATTCACAAAGAACATATGAAGGAGTTGGGTAAACTCCCATAAACCCACAAGCACCTGGAGGGTATAGAACTGATCATACTGGCAAAGACTTTCCCAGGGAGGCTGAGAAGCGAGATCCCCCTGTAGTTGGAGCACACTCTCCGGTCCTTGGTTTGCCACTCCAGAGGTACTGTCCCCAACCTCCATGCCACAGAGGCGTGTCAGCCAAGACAGGCACTACTTCAGTGACTTCAGCTTGGGTGATGGATGAGTCCACGTCAGAGTCCCCAGCCTCCGCTTCCTCAGTGGTGGG
>JAOXYL010000090.1:19640517-19651047 GCA_028564955.1 Terapon puta
ACTACTTCAGTGACTTCAGCTTGGGTGATGGATGAGTCCACGTCAGAGTCCCCAGCCTCCGCTTCCTCAGTGGTGGGATTGAGGAGATCCTCGAAATATTCCTTCTACTATCCAACAATGTACCCAGTTGAGGTCAACAGTTCCCCACCCGCACTGTAAACAGTTCTGGCAGAGTGCTGCTTCCCCCTTCAGAGGCAGTTTGTCAGAATTTCTTCAGGGGGACTTCAGAGGGTCCAACCAAATGTTCCCAACAGACCCGCACAGTACATTAGTGTGTTCCAGGCCTGCCCAACTTCCTCCTCTGCCAGCAACTCACCACCAGGTGATGATCTGTTGATGACAGCTAAGCCCCTATCTTTACCAGAGTGTTCAAGACATACTGCCTGAGATCAGATGAAACAACAACAAAGTTACTAATCAACCACAGAGGTCCAATAACAGAACACTGCTCAGGTTCAGATTAGGGAGGCCATTCCTCCCAATCGCGCCCCTTCATGTATCACTGTCCTTGCCCACCTGAACATTCCCCAAGTAGAACAATGGACTCCCCAGTTGAAGCGCTATAAAGTACCATTCCCAGTTGGGTTTTTGCATTCAATAAGTTTGCATTAGTCAAACTTTGATGTGTCCAAACAGTGATGGACAAAATGCACAAACAAATACAGTAATGTAAAGGTGCTAGCCCTGAAGTGGGTTGGGATTTGCTTTCTCCATGGCAACACCAGGCAGGCAGTACATGGGCCAGGCTTGGGCCAGCACGACACAATTTATGGGCCATAGCTGGGCCAAACTTTTATAATTAGAATGTTACAGTGTATGGGCCAGAAGTGGTCTGAGGCCTTGTACTATTACTTCAAACATATTAGGCCAGTCAGTCAGGTAGATTTATGTAATCACACCGTTGTAGGCCAAAGACCCAGGAATATATTGGGACAGAAGAAACTGGATCTGGATAGACTTCTGGATGGAGATATTTTCATCAAGTACTGAATAAATAAAAGTCTGATCGCAAAAGTGCAGCTCCGATTTTATCAGTGGCTACTGTTACACCATAATGTTTAGCTGCAGAGATAGTGTCAGTAACTATTTACACAGATTCCAGGTCCTCAATTCTTTCGCCTCCACTGCCTCTGACCAGCATTGTCTCCAATGTTTTGTGGTTTTAGCACACAGACAAAAAGAAAAACCAATGTTTTGCAATGTGGCGAACTTTAATTCCTTTATTTATTCATTTTCTTACCCACTTACTCTGTCTCTTGGTCACAGGGGTCTGGACAATTTCCCAGCATGCACTTGGTGGGAAGTCAGGTTGTAGCAATTTGATTTAGGCAGTGTGAGGTCTGGATTTTATTGCAGTCTGTGTCTAAATAGACAGTGAAACTTGCAGAACTGCTTCCTCCGGACTTCTTAAGAGACAGATTCTGCAGTAATTTAGTAATGGATATAGAGCACTTCAAACAGGAGACACGCACTGACACTGTCATTAAATCATCTAAATGGTTACTAAATCTGCTCTGTCATTAAATCTACTACGCACATGTTCAGAGACACAGTCACAGCAGACAGAGGGATATACACATGTGACTAATTTCTGTTTCTTTTACCTCATTCAGGGTCCAAAAAATCGGAACACTTAATAAACAGAGCTGTAATGCAAATAAAAAGAAACATGTGAAGTAACAAAAAGCATGGTTCAGGTTTGATGACAAGGTGATGTAGGGTGATCCTCGGCAGAGTGGTTGATTTATTCGATAGCTGCTCTCTGTAACACATATCCACATGTGTATATACATACACACACACACATATTCATCAGCTGCTGGGAGGCAGCCCAGGCGAGCTGTGGAGACCAAACAGCTGCTCTCACATATCACCTTTCGCTACCGCACCGAAAGAATAAGCTCTCCAGGCCGGCTAATGTCCATGTAGATACAGTCAGAGAGGAAATGTCACGGTTCCCCACGGAATGTTAATTGAGCCACCAAAACAAATATCCTCAGAGCCAGAACAACACACAAGAATCCCTTAATGATACTGTAGTGAGGTCCTGCTCCCTCCTTTTAAATCACAAAAGGAGATGAAACAATGAAATTAAAGTAATTGCATTGTGTATAGACATCAATTTGCCAGCATGTTTCTGGAAGAGAAAGACGCAGAATAATTGACTTCATTTGTTCATTCTGATCCACATACGCAACGGATTCTAATAACGCATAATCCTGGATGATTACTGCGACCTAGACAATCTGGCCTTCATTTTGTATCGCATTATATTTTGAAATCATTATCCCAAGTATTCCACCCACTTTAAATTCCACCCTCTTAAAACTGCAGCTAACAACCTGTCCAAGTGTGCTGATTAATGAGATTCTGCAGCAGATGAGGCTATTAAACAAAGAATTTCTTTTTCTTTTTTTCTCTTTAGCAGACAATGTAGTTACAGTTATGCAGTTTGTCTGAAGAATGAGAGAGCTCAAAGTGAATTTGTTGCCTTATCTCGATTAATTACACACACATTCCCTGTAAATGATAAGGAATCGGCCATTAGCAATTTTCACCTCTTCTGAATCTGATAGATTTCAGCCTCTCTGTATCTCCCACAGCTGCCTATTGCACACTAGAGCTGAAGTTCAGATCTGTGAATGTTTTCAATTCAATGAGTATCCTGATGAAAATATTTACGTTGCCTTTTTTTGTGTGATAAATGTCTCTGGATGTATTTCCCACTGAGTCAGCATTGATCAGTTTCCTGCCAGCACTCCAGGGCAGCAGAGACGGTATAACCAGTGGTCAGAGATCCTGCTCTTACGATCAGTGTATTGCTCATATCCTCATTTCTACCCTTGACAAACCATTACTCACAGTGTTGACCATCCAGCTTCTGCACCCTCTGAGAAACTTGTTGTTCATGATCTCCATCTGGTATTGTTTACAATACAGTGTTGCTGATCTACTGAATTATGTTCTTTGCAACTTGCTTTATTTTTCTACCCACTCATATGAGTTTGCACATGTACAGGAGAAATATGCATACTGTGCCACATATGCAAACAGCTGAGTGAGAATAGGACTTTGACCGAGTGGTGATTCGCCCCCCGAGGCCATGAAATTTAGCGGGTTACTCAAGGCGGTCATTTTCAGTAAGAACTAAATACCTGCATACAAACTGAACCAAAGCCCAGTTTTAGTGCGTGACACAGTTAGCGGTCAGACCACAGAAAGACCGAGCCACCCACCCAACATTCCCGTAGACGGAGCAGTTGTTTTGATTGAAATTGTATTGCATGTGACGGAGGAATTAGCCCTGAGACGGCACAAACCTGATTCCAACAAAACAAATGCGTCTTGCCACGAGGCCGGAGTAGTCATCCAAGTGCAGCCTTTTAATCATTAGTCATCCACCTTGAAAAGCTTTGGCGGCGCCGTAGATGTTTTCTGATGCAGGACTGCATACATTATGAGTATGAGTATGAGTTATGTGTGTTACGTTACGCCTTCAGGAAAGAAACTTTTATATCTATCTTAATGATTGGCAGTTCTCTGTTTCCCTTAAACCACAAATATTGCAAAATTTTACAGTATAAAGCTATATGAATGTCTCCTTGTGCAGCGATAACAACATCAAAGGATTCAATTCAGTGATTTATTACAGAATATTATATATAACTACTTCTGTTTCTCCCGCTGAAGTCCAACCAGGACACCTGCACAAAGGGACATGAAACATGAGCGCAGCACTAACCTCATCATCAGAGCTGGATCCTTGCGTTTAGCGCTGCCTGGGTCTGTGATTTCATTACAGACGCTTGATTCAATACTAACAACTCGGATGACTTCAGGTCAATTATTCAATGACAGAGCCGTAGGCAACACCATCAATCACCTACAACTAACCTTCATCTCCTCTCCCCTGTACGCCAAGGCTCAGCCTGGTCTGTTCACTGTAACAGCACACACCAAGTCCCTTTCCCCTCCACCTTTTTCTCAAGCTCAGCTTGCTTGATACTGTACATACCATTCACTTCAGCCTAAAGCACAAGTGCCAAGAGCACAGCTGTGAAAACAATCCTCTCACATTTATTTCCCCATTTCCACTGGCTTAAAATCATGTTGTGCTTGTACCTGTATATTTACACAAGGCAGACCGAGTGAGTTGTCCTCTTTTAAGTGACGGGGTATCGAGAAGGAAAGCCATCAGATTGACAAGATAAGGCCTCTCTTTTGCCAGCACAAGGTCAGACTACACCTGTCACATAAGAACAGAGAGGCTCACACACACTGTGGAAGATAGCAGAGTCCACAGCCATATCAGCTCTGAGATGCTTTTTCTGCATGCTATCAAGCTGGCAATGCCACCAAGCTGATGTTAAGTGTGTTGACTGTTTACCATGTTCACCATCTGATGGCAGAGTGAAAGTCAGTTGCACTGATCCTCTGTGAATCTCTGTATAAAATGTCATGGCAATCCATCTTGTGGTCGTTGAGATATTTCAGTCTGTGCCAAAGTGGCGGACACACTGAGACCAACACTGCCCTCCCATCGCCCACGAGCATGGCGAAAAGGGAGTTCTGAAAATGGAAAAAAAGAAAGAAAGGGAGGACTCGGGTCAAGTGGATTAGAGGGAGAAGACAGAGTGAGGGAGACAATACAAGCTAAAGGGGGGTAATAGAATCTCCATCAGCCTGTGTAGGAGCTCATATAGAAAGTCAGTAGCCTTAATTGTAACTTCAATGAAACTCTGGTCCATTAGGATATTGACCACCATGTCAAATAAACTGGAGCAACACAAACATCAGCCTCATACGCTCTAATGAGTTCATATTTCTCTGGGTCCGTGTGTGTATGCGTGTCTGCATGAGCCAGACATTTGAAAGTGTGTGTGTAAAAGTATTTCAGTATTTACACACCAATGCAACCACAGCTTACCATTTCCTTTCGTCTTCTTTGTAATATTTTCTTTTATGGGCACTAAAAGATTAAAAGAATGCTAAAAAAGAATGATTCTGGCCAGTAGGGTGAGACGCAGACCCACTTCCCAGCTCCCAGCAGGACCCGTAGTTATAACGGAGGTAATGGCCTTGAACTGCAAGAGTCTTTGCAGCCTGAAACAGACCCTACGGTCACTTGCCCAGATTATTGAGCCATTACTACTGCTTAACTAGGAGAAGGAAGGGGAACCAAACTCACTTCAAAGGCATGGAAGTGAGCTGGTTGTAAACTGAAATATTCCCGATACAGTACTGAAATAAGATTGTTTCTTGTGTTTTGCGTGATTGTCTGCGCTCTGCATCTGTAACTATTCCCCCTGGTCTCTCAGGAAGACAGTTGACGGAAGATAGCCCATGTCAAGGTCGGGGCAGATGAGAGGAGGCGGCCAAAAGCACAAAGAGCCAGAGAGGATGTGGAGGAAGAGGGATATGTGAAGGAAGGAGCAAAAGACCTTGGATTTACATAAATGAGTATTGTGGACCTGGATGAGGATTTGCAGACCCGCATGGTATATTCTAATAAAACTGCACACACAAACTCACACAAAGGCTCCAAGAGCTGAATGTGAACGATGAGGGGCACATTCAAGGCCTTGCCACCGCAGACAGCTCATCTGTCGTCCTCAGAGATAAGAAGGAGGATTCAGGCAGGATGGGTCCAGAATGCGAGGCAGACTGTGTCTCTGTCTGCAGGCCGAGCAGTCAAGATTGAAATCTTTGAGTAACTCCTTTGAATGAAACTCAAAGCAATAACGCAAACCAATTTATTCAAGGATTTGCTTGCAGTCATTTTCTGTAAACTCTTGGAGGTATGGAAGTTCAGGACTGGCAATATTAGAATAAATGGAGGTTATTAAGTTTGATTTAAATAGTTTTTTACCACATGTGTGCAGGATATATTGTAAGAGAAAGTTCAAAGGGAAACAAATCTAGTCTGTGATGACTTGAAATGAAGATGTATTTTGAAAATGAAACTAGATCTCAATGAATAATTTTCCTCATAAGCTTAATTATTCTTTAATTATAATGAAAGTAAGCACAATTTTATAATTCACATCTACAATAATGTACTTCCTTAACTGTAACCTCAGGTTTTACCAAAATGTTGGAAAAAAAAATTTTTATTCTGTTTCATTTTAGATACCGAGGCAAAGTTTTTATTTCCATTTTCAAAAATATGTATGTTGCTCAACAGACGCAAATGCAAAAATACTATGAAATTTGAGTTATACAGCTAACAATTTTTTTGTCTTATAGTAAATAAAGCTTCATTTTGCCACCCATGATGTCATTCTAAACATTTTCATGATAAAAATGGAGGCGCTTCTCATCTGATTTCATTTACAAAGGATATCACGCACACAAAGTAAAAAGTAAAATTCCAAATTCAATTAATCATTTTTATATTGTATTGTCGGTTGTAGATGAGGACAGCATTAAAAAAAAACATTCCTACTTTGAGGCAGAGAATACTTTGTATATAAATACTCTACAGATTCCCACCATCTGTAATGTATTTCCACACAAAGAGCTGTTTAACCTATTTTCCCTTTCTTCCTCCGTCTGCTTTTGTGTCTCCTTAGAGCCCAAGAGAGACAGAATACCATCAGAGCACGCAGATTTATTCTCATCCTTCTGAAACAATGCAGTTGCTGTTGTGATGTCCTGATACGGCTGGATACTTCTTTGCAACTTAAACCCAAAATGCAAAAACACAGGTCATTTGTCAAAGTATGGTAACTGTGTTGAGTCCAGAAGTCAAAGTCTGTTCTGTTCCCACAACCCTATTTTTGGTTGTAATTTGGATGCAGACTGTCCCAGAAAGTCACGTTTTGACTGCAGTCTGTGGGGATTTTGAACTTCTCCACGCAGCTAATTACAGTCGTGGCTGCGCTCGTATGCTCTATGTCTATGAGGAACAGATGGACAATGGCTTTGACAGTCTCACTCTGTGACGCGTTACTACGCCAGCAGAAGATCTGGTCAGGGAGTGTGTCCCAGCAGTCAGAAATTATGTGAAGTGAGTATCATTTTAAAAACAGGAGGGTGGCTGAACGGATCATAAACTGGGTTTGGCCTGAGGACAGCAGCATACAATACAACTGCATAGTGCTGACAGATGGTCTGTGAAAAAGCTGGGATGTCTGCAGTACCAGGCTGTGAAGTGGCAACTGCCCAGGGTGTGTGGATGCTGCACAGTGGAGCTCCAGACTCAGACGCAGAGAAAAGGCTGATGTGTTAATATGAAAGTTAAACAACAGTTTAGCCAAATAGCAAAAAGAAAAAAAAATTAAAAGGGTTCTACAAAGTTCATTGCTTTTCTAAGTTAAGTTGCATTTTACAATCACTCAAATCAAATAGTGGCAAAATAATGATGCACAGTTACTTCACTGACACATTTCCAAGAGTATCACATTAGTGCTTATAAAGTAAAAGAACCTCTACTAAAACTAAAGCCTGGGTTTCCTGTGAGGCAGTGGGAGTAAACGCAGATAAATACTGCCATCTAGAGGGCAGTAAAGATATTACTGATTTTAGAAGCTACACTGAAAGGCTCATACCCTTGTGCACTGTTAGTATTATTTTTACAATTGTAAAAAAAAAAAAAAGATAGAGAGAGAGAGAAAGAAAGAAAAAAGTTGACAAATTAACATTCACATTTTGCCTTCATACTTTCATTAAATACGATTATGCACTTTATAGCTATCCTTAAGTAGTTACTATTGCACCACTTCCATAAAGAACAAACTTGAAAAACATCATCACAATGCTTACATCATCAGGGTTATTTTTACAGACTTGGCAAAGCTCTACCACTGAAGACATTATGCAGCTGTGTTTACAGTCTGAGTAGGACTCTCTATGCCAAGGAAAAACTGTGCTTTGTTAGTAAAATTGTTAGAGAGCTCCTTTAATTTAGAAAAAAGAGGAACTGTCTGTCTGAATGAAACAGTGTTCATAAACATAATATCATAAATTCTGCAAAATCATTTTTACATTTATTTGAGTTATATGTTTGTTGTAATTGTCTCCCATTATTTGATCCCTGGACTTGTTTTAAGTAGCCTAACCTAACCCTAACCTTAAACTGTTATATTTCTTTAGTTTGTGAAATATGTTGTATATTATTTAAATGCTTGGACAATCAAGGATAATTAATTCTTAGACCACACTTTTTGGTATTTTTGTCTTCCTCTTCTTTCACCTTGACTTGTCATTGCAGGAAAAGTACAGGTGTTACTAATAACATTAATGGTGTCTCTGCTCCATTTGAGCATACAGAGCCATGTAAGTGAGCCAGCATGTACAACAGCATGGTCCTGACACTGGCACGTCACGTGGAATGCAGCCATAATCAAACTTATTAGTTACACCTGCATGTGAGGCTTTAACGTGCCCGTCGTGAGAAAAGTCTGAGCCGTGTCCAAAATCACTCCCTCTTTCCCCGTAAGTGATGGGAGAAGTGTTTCTAATCCCTTACTTAAGTAAAAACAGCAACACCATTATGTAAGTATACTCCATTACAATTTTTAAAAAGAAAGTGGTGGTAATGCTAGTAGCAAACATACTGGTTGTGCAGGAAGAGCCAAATTTTAATTACTGATGCATTAACGTGTGAGAAGCATTTTTGTGTTTTAGCTGCTCACAAGTTTGGTATTTAATGTGTACAATAACTTCCAACAACAGGGTTTTGTTTTGGGTTTTTTTGTATTTCTCTCTTTGGTGTTATAGGTGGTTGTGGGAAGTGGCCAAGTGGTACACAACTTGAAAAAACAGTTCTCTTCAGCAACCAAAGCTCACTATTTCCTGCATAAACCAAACCAAATGATTTATTCTTTAGTGAGTAAGAGATTTCATTTACATGCTCTGTCCTCCTAACATTTTTTAATCTCTTCTGTGCTGCAAACTTGATTTTTTGCTTTAATTACTTTTTTGGTGGGTAAGAACCTTCATTGTTGACAATGATAGAGAGACAGGAAAGACGGGAGAGAGAGGGGGAAGACACAGAGCAAAGGGACCCCAGGCCCCCCACATGTGCACGCACGCTTCACCAATCAGCCACACTGACATTTTTGTCAAGCAGGAGGTTTTCTATTAGTCATTATACTAACTCATTATCACTTCCCAGGTGATCATGTGTTATCTTTCTTATTTGATGTGATCAGAAACACACACCCAGTCCCAACACTGAGCTCAATGCACCTCTGAGTCACTCCACAAGCACACCAATTTAAGAAAGGAAATTATTTGGGGTACAGCCTAGAATAACATTTTCATTCAATTTGCCCATTGAAAGAATAATATGTTTGTTCAAGTTCTTGAGCTGTGGTTCTTGGAGGTTTCACAGAGGCCACAGTTGTCTTGCCAGCTTCAGCACAGTCTGGCTCTGCATTCCTCTGCAGCAGCACAACTGCCACATCTCCATCTGAGATCGTCCCAGCTATGTCCGTTCCCAACTTTCTTTGAGTTCCTGAGGGCTAGATGTATGGACATAAACCCTGGAGTATGTAACTGTGTGCTGTGCTCATATGTTGGCATCAGCGTGTGTACCCAAATGAAATAAATGAATGTTAAACTAGTGCTCAAACAAATAAAAGTTATTTTATATGGTTGCACTTCTGGTAAGTGTTCCTAAGGCTTGTGGAGAAGGTGAGCCCTGCCAAGCAATGAACAAAGTGTTTCTTTGTGGTTTCTGCATATGTTTTCTGTCCAGAACTCTGGGTGCGTGCATTGTATAATTAGAAATAATCACTTAGCCGAGTTTCATGTTCATGGAGTGTGAACTTTCCACATTTGTCCTCCCAAGGAGCACAGCACGAGATTGCTGGTGGTCACCCTGGCACCTCCACATATGCTCCAACCCGCTGGGGGACCAGGCTGTTGGTAAAAACAGAACTTGCTTTGACTTCTCCGGTACGCAAACAGCTCCAAGAGGACAATAAACACAAATAGGAGCCAAGACAAATATCCCATCTTATTTGCAGAAAGCAACAACGGATGCCGACACACAACGATTCACATGACGAGCTGCTTCCAGGGACACCCAACGACACCAGATAGCTCAGCTGAGGCAGAAAGTCGTGACTGCTCACACAGGACATGACTCCAGTTTGTTGGTTGCAGATCAACTGTGTAAGTTCCGTTATACTTATTATACGTAAATCCAAGAGTGGATTTAGGTTTTCTCTGGAGTACAGGGGCGTGTAAAGTCAGTCCTGTGTGAAGTGCTCAGATGATAAAAGAGAAGAAGTAAAAAAAAAAAAACAGAAAAATGCAACTGCTAGAGATGAATTGAGTGTCAGTGGCATATACCTGTAAATGGTGAGAGCAGAGGTATTTGAATGAGTGAGTGTGTCTGTGTGTGAAGCTGATGACAACCAGCTGAAAGCATAAAATGAAAGTCAGCTCATGAGGTACAGACAGAGAGAGAGAGAGAGGGTGGATGGGAGGGGGAAGGAAAACGCGCTTCTGAGGAATGAGGGAACAAAAGTGATGAAGAAGGTGTACCATTTTTAGTTGTGTCAGGAAAGAGAGGGGAAG
>JAOXYL010000090.1:19676059-19692204 GCA_028564955.1 Terapon puta
GAGTAAATTCAAAGCTGCTGATGTTGGCCGGTGCCTCAGTCTCTGTCATTACATGCACAGTACACTCCTCAGGAAAGAAAACGCCTCATGTTCCTCCTCGCTGTCTTCAGGGCCCAAAGAGAAAGCGAATGCTAAGTGTGTTTTGGCAAGAAGTGTTTTCTTGCTCTGTAGCATCCTCTCCCCTCTTCTGCATGTTCTCCCTGCTCTCTCTCTCTCTCTCTCTCTCTGCCTGCCGGCTCGATCGCCCTCTCATCCTGCGTCCCTGTGTGTGTGCGTGTACTGTACATGTCTCTGGATAGCTGCCCGCGCGGTGACGGAGAGGCCGTGAGCCGTTAGTGGTTCTGGCTTGTTAGCGCTGTCTCTGGGCAGATCAACCACAGATAGGACACAGGAAGAGGCGGAAGGAGGAGGATGCGGCCGCTGCAGCGCGGGAGGCCGAGCCTTCATACGGCTCCCGGTGATGATTTCATCAGCCCGTCAGCAGGGCTTGAAATCGTCTGTAGGTTGAGAGCACCGGAAGAGCGGCCTTGTAGTCATAAAGCCATTTTATGCCGGGGTTATCTTTTATCCAATTAGATCGTTTTCTTTTCCCTCATCCGTACTCACTGATTTCAGAGGCGGGTTTCTCTCTGCAACAGGAGTGAGAAGAATAAGTTAAGTCATCTCAGCCATAACTCGTCTTTTCAGCTATTTCAAAGTAAAAGTCTGCAGAAGAATTGACATTTGTGATGAGCTCCCAAGAGGCAACTCTCAGGTCAGTTCTGTTGTCGAGGCTTTAGGCTGAAAAAGATGCCAAAAGAAATCCACGTCAGGCCCTTCACACGGTAACTTCACATGGCTCGAAAAGAAAGACGCGGCCGTGATTCATCGGGTGAGCGTGTCATCTTCAAGACTGTGTTTCTGTGAAGCCACCTCTCTCAAATACACTGTTCGGAGCTGCGGGCACACATTCAGCCTTTGTGACTGACATTTATTTATTATTTGCTGCCGCTAAACTTAAACATTGCATTAAACATCAAACTTTTTTTGTATGTTTTAGATGGCTTCATTATTATGTTACGCTCTGCGAATGCTTCTGGCAGAAACAAAAAATACCTCAAAGTCGGTTGTTTCATAGACATTGTTGTCTTCACAGCTTAATTTGTGTTAAAGGACTTGTTTGGCATTTTACACTTTTTCACTCTCTTGCCAAGAGTTAAATGAGATGATTGATATCACCTTCATGTCTCCTCGCTAAACTTGAAGCTCGAGCTGGCAGGAGGTTAGCGTAGCTTATCTTAGCATAAAGACTCATTCTTAGCCAGGAGTATGCTGCTCTCTTGCCCTCACTTATGCAAAGAACAGGATACAATGTGTTACTTTTTTAGCTTTGGTGGATTTTTTAGCTTTATACAGAGCCAGGCTAGCTGTGTGTTCCTGCGTACAATCTTTATGCTACGCTAAGCTAAGCTAAGCTAAGCATGCCTATAGATGTATAACACACGTAGCACACAGACATCAAAGTGCCATAAAAATTCTCAAATGACTCATAAAACATATTTCCAAAACTATTCCTTTAAAGCTAGCCATTTTATTTAATCTGGATAACATTTGTAGATTGTGTCAGCAGTTCAAAAGTTGCATTTTAAAAGTTGTGTCCAAACAGCATTGCAGTTATGGCGTGTAGTTCAAATAGATGAAAAACAGCAAAACATGTTTCAGTGGTGCAATATTCTCAAGGATCAGCCGTCAAATTAACAGAGAGCAACAACACACTGGGACTCCACTGTAGATGATTGATTTGCTGTCAGTCCGCTCCCTCTGGGTCTCTCTCCGCAGCAGCTAATTGCATAAGTCGAGTTGATATCGCGCGACTTGTTGGTCATCGGGGACCGGCGACGAGGGTGTTAAACTGTTGCTTGACTTCACCTCCTTCAGAATAAATTACTATGAAGCCCGGACAAGGACCTGCGCAAAGTCACACTGCTCCTCAACCTCTTTGTGTGATGCAGCAAGGATGTATTAGAGGTGAGGAGACACATGTCCAGAGGTGTTTAACTCATTTTACACACCCGCTGTTAAAACTGATGCAGGTACATTGTTGGGATGAGCCTCCTAAAAAGCTTAGTTGTCAGCAGCAGGCAGGCTCCAGCTGATCTGTTTTCTTTGAGGTGGTCAGTCAACACCAAATAAAGGGATTAGCTAAACTTGAATACTTATTAACTTGAATGGACTTGTTTTAAAAAATGCTCAGGACACCCTGGTGTGTCTGACCCGGGCCTCCTATCCGGGGACAACAATCTGAAAAGAGGGCAGCTGTGGTTGTAAATCAATCTGCCCCGAGTGGGGAGAAAGGATGCATTACAGGTTTATCTCCTCCTCTCCTCCCCCTCCCTCACCTCCTTCTCGCTCCTCTTTTACATTAGCCGGGGTTCGAGGGAGGGCAGTAAACATGGATGGAGGGGCTGAATCAATATCTCGTGAGATGGTGTTGCTCCCCTCTTTCGCTTGCGCTCTACACCGTCAGCCCACCATCCCCCTCCTCATCTCCTGTGGCGCACGGCCCCCCCCCACCCCACCTGCCCTCCCCGTCCTCCCCCATGGAGTGAAGTGGGAATTATGCATCGATTTCTCTCCTGTGCAGTGAAAATGCACGATGCCTGAGCCATTGTGTGCAGAGGAACGTGCACCAAAACAAATCTGATGGATTCAGTGTCGTTTCTTCAACGCGGCTCAGAAATAGCAGCTGTTTAATCAGTCTCTAAAGCTTTTATTAGGAATGACGCTGCCTTTGGCGCCTCGCGGTGTCTGCTGGACAGCGGTCAGCCTCGGACGTGAAAGCCAAATCAGGGTGAAGAAGAAATGTATAAGCCACTCAACAGTGTTCTCTTTGAAAGTCATCTGAAGTGTAGCCATTAACTAATTATTATGTTCTTCCTCCTGTTTGTTCCTGGTTTATGCTCTGGTGATGATCGTAGTAAATGATATGCCGCAGGTCTGGTGACCTGTG
Organism: Terapon puta; assembly: GCA_028564955.1. Taxonomy (NCBI): domain Eukaryota; kingdom Metazoa; phylum Chordata; class Actinopteri; order Centrarchiformes; family Terapontidae; genus Terapon; species Terapon puta. The sequence goes on from JAOXYL010000090.1 coordinate 19,679,049, forward strand.
GCCCCAGCAACAGGCTCAGGGATGCAGCTGAGCATATAGATAAGGACCTGTCTGGCCTTGTGTGTGGCCTCTGGGTGTTTTATGTGGGGGGCGGTTGATGTGCGAGTGTTTTGTCAGGACCTGAAGGGAAGGTCATTTGTCTTTGGAGTTGAGTCACACATCAGGACCACTTTTTCCTGCGTATGGCCTTTCCTCCGTTTTCCTTTTTTACCTCTCTCCTGTGTCTGTGTGTGTAGCAGGAGGGTTTGGGTGTTGGGTGCGGATGTTGTGATTGACACCAGAGAGGGAGGGGCAGCGGGATAGAGTGGTGGTGGTGTCTCTTTGTTGTTTCAGCTTTTTATGGCCGTGTTGATTTAGAGGGAGGGGAGGGGAGACAGAGAGAGAGGGAGGGAGAGAGAGAGCAGGGACTGGTCGCTGTATTGAGAACGATTTAGAGCGTGTCAACAGGATCCAGACTACATGGTTTTACTCACTTATTTCAGTAAAAGCCTAATTCTTTTGTCTTGTCGCTGTCTTTAAAACTCACAATCCTCACGTGAAAGAGAGCAGGGCTTAACTAAGCCGCTCGCTCTGCAGAGACCCTTCAGGCCCGCGCGGCTCTGCATAGATTATGTTTTTCAGAAAGCTCCTTTTTTTTTGCTGCAGTGAAATACAGTAGTCGGAAAGAGGGAAGAGGGAACAGGACTCCCCTGCCTGCAGGCTGCTGTATTGATTAGTCGTCTACTTTAGCTGTGTGTGCTGCAAACTCTGAAAGCGCTGCAAAAAAAAAGGCAGCCTATCCTCTCACAGGGAAAACTTTTTCTTTTTAAATCCAAAAGTCCTACGTGTGTGGATTTAAGAGCTATTATTGTACCATCTGCTGCCTAAATTCATTGTTATTGTTCACATAAATTGATTTCTTTTTTTCTAAAATCAGAACTTTAAAACATCACCGACTTCAGCTATTCGGCCTTGGCTCTGTCTAGACAGAGCAATTTAGTTTCAGCTCTTTCATGCTTATCATCTCTGCATGCCGGGGAAAGAGAGGCCTCCCATCTAGATGACCAGAGGCAATTATATGGAAGATGTGGAGCAGGAACGAGCATGATCCTCTGGTCGTCCTGTCTGTCTTCCCCCCCATCACAATTAAAGGGCACGCGCACGCCAGCATGGACGAGTATGCGCACACCCAAACACGCTCTCATGATGCGTATGTGACACAGAATTAGGGTCACAGGATTTCGTAGTCACTTCTACCCTTGTAAGTGGACATATAGGATCGGACAGGTATTAAATAAATTTCCCAAATAGCCCATTTGATTAACCCTAACCTCCATCACAGGAGAGATGACATCAAGTTAGGTCATTACTGAAAGAACTGAGAGGATGGAAATAAATATACTGTATATTAGGCTCAATATGTACTGTATGTGGTTGTGGGCCTGCTCGGTCAGTTATTTAGGGGATTTTGAGTTTTTTGTTAAGGTGCCCAGTTCTTGGCATACCTGTGAAAGTCATGACATTCAGCTCTAGTTTTCTTGAGTTATAAATGTCAACATGAAGGTAAACATGTTAACATAATACCTTTCGAACACCAGCATGTTTTTATTGTCATTGCGAGCATGTTATACATATTACAAGTGTGCTACTGTTGCTCAGTGTTGTTCATTAAACCATGAATCAGTTGTCAAGCAGAACAAGCGAATTACGTTTTTTCTAAAATCACTTCTTTCTGCAAGAATGAGGCAAATGAGTGTGAGACAAAAAGAGAGGACAGGGCATGACGACACGCTAGCACTGACATCACCTCATTACAGCCTCCACAGAAGGATTCCCACAGGTCTGCGGGCTTGGCATGGAGGCTCTCCCGTGGCTGCACAAAAGCACTGAGTCACCCAGAGGCCCCAATGTGTCAATACCAAGAGGGTCACTGTGGGCAGGCTCGCCGCTCCCATTGTGGCCCGTGTTTGTCTGGCATGGCTGAGTCCTCTTTATCAGCAGGGACCCACCGCAGAGAGGGGAGACAATGTTATCAGTCGAATCTGTCTCCCATCGCTCTGCCTCTCCCCGTCGTGTGCCTCTGGCTGCCTCTCCGGGTGCGTCTGCTGGCACCAACGCAGAATACCAATCAGCCTGTGAGCTCTCACACACCTCACTCTTTTTGTGTCTCCGCTCTCAGCAAACTCGTCCAAGCTCACTTTTCTGCGTCATGATTTGAAGACTCCTACCACTTAGTTGAAGAAAGGGATGAGGGACTGGAAGAGAGAGGGAGGGGTGTAGGAAAGAGGAGGCGGAGCGGGCCGAGCTCCCCACCTCAGCGCTCTAATTCTTCCTCACCCCAGGCGATCCCACAAACACTTGGCCGACTGAGGAGACTCCGTCCTTAGTTAAGGATCACAATGGAAGCGGCGTGTTGTAATTTAGGAGGATTATGGCGGCGGGAGCAACCACTTAAAGGATTTTGAAGAAGGATGGATAAAAGTATTTGGCTGAAAACATTTGACCTTTGAGGGATTAGGAGCAGAAAGACAGAAAAAGGAGGGGACTGGAGAATAGAGGAAACATAAAATTGTAAAAAAAATAGACGCTTTGTCAGACCTAAGGGATCACGATCGCCCAAATCTTTTCAGGTAGTCCTGTGTGTTCTGTTAATTCGGTGCTCAGGACTCAGTGTGTTTATCAGTTTGGACCCTGAGGGAGAGGACGTGTCTGGGACGCAGCTTTACCTTTTTGCAGTGGCACATTTAGTCACAGCTGTTGCACACCCGAGCACACAAATAAACGCTCCTTCAAACACAGAAACACTCTCCAGACTGCCTCGTCTTTGAGTTACATAAGTTAGTGTGAGAGGATGTATTGGCATTAAATGTTAAAGATTGTGCAGGAAGAGCAGGAAGTAGAGGATAATGCACATCAAATGTTCTTGACAACTCGTGAAAAAAACATGAAAAAATAATGTTCAAATACTCTTACCTGTATATTTTTCCTTCCAGAAATACTGATTATTAAAAGTGCTGTTTTGAAGTGTTGATCAGACAAAACAAGATATTTAAATATGTTCAAATGGGATTTGGGAAACAGTAATTAATGTTTTCTCTCAATTTTTGAACATTTTGTGGGCAATCTGGTCTACTTACCTAGAAAATTATTATGTTTTTTTACTTAAACCTACACAATGTTTGCTTGGTCTCTCTTGAAACTAGGAAGTCATTTACTTCATTTACTTTAATTTGTGAAATATCTGTTCCAAATGTTCTTAAATGTGCTGATTTGATTTGTGATGGTTGCCTCATTAGTTAGGTTTCTCCCTGTCTGTCTCTTCATCTCTCTTCCTTCCTTCTTTGTGCCTGTGTCAGGACTCTCAGAGGCCTCTCTGCATTAGAGCTTTGTCTCCTCCTTCTCGCTCTGCGCTTTTTTTCCCCCCTTTTATTCTCCGCTCCGGCCTCATGGCTCTTGTTCCCTCTACAAATGAGTGGCAGGATTCAGGCATGAATACCAGCGGAGTGCACAGTGTAGGAGTGCGCCCGCAGCCACGTCTATTTTTTTAAAATGTGCATTTGTGTGCTGGGAAGACCTGGAGGGCAGGCCGTGTGTTTTTGTGGTTGACTTGCTCATGGTCTCCTGCAGGGCACATTACCGAGCAGAGAGGAAGCAACGTATGACACAGTTACGGCTGGTACAGTTCGTGCAGTTTGTTAGTGCTCAGTTTCTATTTTCCTGTCTACTCTCGTCGATCAGAGATTCCTATTTATTGGCAAGGCGCAAAATCACGTTGACCTCTTCATATTTTGATTCTATATCTACAATTATAATACAATACAACAATTAGATAAAGAGGTAAATATTCCTATTCTATTGAGGATATTATGGATTTTTCATCTGGCACTGTTAATGGTCCACTTCAGGATGGAGACAGGAAGAGAGGCTAAAGAACACGAAACAAAGAGCCATTTGGGATCCCGCAAACAAATCTCACACCCAGCGGCCCCTCTCTCTACCAATTCAGTGTCCATTCAACCAGACTGAGCCCACATAAGTGTTAGGCATTCTGGGAAATAATCCAGGCATCTTTCTTATCACGAGCAGACTCGAGCCAAATTGAATCACTTTAACAAGACACATCGTTTTAAATCTGCACAGTCCCGTCCCCTGGCAGACCTTTCAGCTCCCCGCCACATGTACTACATTCGCATTGTGTTGCTGAGAGAGCGACAGATGTGACGCTATTGTGGGTTTGTTAACAGGCTGGGATTTTCCCCTGTAAAGCACATTAAGGCGTTTTTTCTTTTTTTTTTTTGCGGCTGTTATCCTGCATTATAGATTTTTTTTTCCTCGACTGTCAGCATAATAGCGTATTGTTATCAGAGGAATAACAGGCCTCAGTGCGCTAAATAGCATTTCTCTAAGAGGGAACAGAAGCTCAGATTTACCCTCCTTACCATGTGTAAAACATTCTCGCTGGCTCAGTGTTTATGCAGACATTAATTCATGAGCAGAAGAGCTTTAAATGGTGCAGTAGAGCATGCCTGGGCACTGAGCGTTATAATAATGAACTGTAAACATAATGTAATCGCTCCTAATCCTCTGCTTTGTTTGTTAATTGCGTTAGTGTGACTGACCTCTGTTCCTGCTGGGCTGTGATTACCCAGCTTCCCCCCCCCCGCTCGTGAAAATTTGCTTGTGTGTTTTTATAGACGACAGATCTCTTGACTTGGCACTTTTCCCTGCGGCCGAGATGCACATGGGGACGTTTCCGTGCCCTTGATAAAAGTGCGAGGTGTGCCGGGGCGACGCTTCCCGTAAAGCTCCTCCAGCGGCTCATCATTGGATGAGGGTTTTAGGTTTCTTCAGGATACGCAATCAGCTACACTAGAAAGGAACTGTGTGTATTACACTTCCTTGGACCTCAGTCGGAGTGGCCGTCAGAGTGAGGTTTGACGGAAGTGGGCAGAGAGGATCTAATAAAAGACGCTGTTGGGTTGCATGATGGGAAATGTAGGATCAGTGTTTGGGAAATTTGACCAATACTAAAGACTAAAGTTTAGGATGTGTTGGCCTCTGCTGCTTCAATAGACCAATCCTTTTCTCACTTGAGAGCATCGAACTTTAAATAATAAATAGATGAGGATCTCTTCAAGCTGTCCTTAATCAGAATGACTACAGCAGTCTAGATTACGAGCATGGAGTGATTATTTCTATTACAGAATCGATTAAATTGTGCTATTCAGTAAACAAGTTTGTGAAATCATTTCGTTTATATTCAAGGACCGAATAGATACTCAGCAGTTTGTAAAATGGAAACTTGATTTTTCTTTCCACTGTGTTGTTTACCTCCCCAGACTTCTGCAGTGCAGTCAGACGTGTATTTGTCAAAAGGCGTGAGTGAGTCAGGCATAGATCTTGTGTGTTTGTGTCTGGCTCGCTCACCTCAGGCTGACCGCCTGTTCTTGTGTGTTATCATGATGTGACCGGGGCTCGACACGTTGCATGCTGCCCCTGACTTATGTCTCCACCGTATGTTACGCTCCCAGTGCTGAGATAATTCATGAGATTCTGAGCGGGTGTTCGTGTTTTTATAATGGATTATTTGGCTCAGCCTCGGACACTCATGAAAGTGTCGTGGATAAAAATGAATGACCTGCACGTTTAAATGCAACACATTTCCTGGCAAACAAGTACACAAAGGCCCAAGGAAGGTCTGTGTCAGTCTGTCGGACACACACACAGTTTTCTTCATGACGCCGACAGCTGCGTGGCTCCTCAGCGACAGTCCTGCACGTCTCTCTCCATGGTACTGAAATCCCTGATGTGGTTGGCGGGGCCGACCATCTGGACAGGATACAACTTTGTGTGTGTGTATGTGTGTCTCTTTCTCGTCAGCCTGTGTAATTCATAAGAATTTTCCTTCTTATGAGTTGAGTAATACCCTGATTCCATAACTTATCAAAATGCCGCTGTAGCAGACAGAGATTAGAGCCGGACAAGCTGTCTTTTAGTTGATATTGAAGTCATTCGAGAGCCAGGCTGTCCTGTCAGACTCAGCAATAAAAGTGCTACATTTCTCATCCTGTGCTTCGGTAAACTGAAAAAAATGAATAAGCTCAACAAATTTAATTCAGTCTGTCACTAAGCTACACATTTATCATAGTACAATTTAAGATCTTTAGTATTTTCTCTTTGCCCCATTATCCATCAATTCAGAGTACATGCTGATTAACAGTTAATTAAGGAATTTGGCACAGTCATTATTCATTTATGAGGTAATACAAATCATATCATTAAAATCCACATTAATTAGAACTTAAATACACAAAGAGACAAAAATAGATCACTAAAGGTGGCCTGCATGTATCCATGTTTCTACACTGTTTAAAGTTAAACGCTTCTACTGTGTGCACTTATCTCTCAGCTTTGCTCTCTGACCTTGAAAATGTAATCAAGTCTTGATCCCTCGCGAGCTTTTAGTCGCCACGCTATCTAATAATAGAGCTGTTTTTACAGTGTCTGCTGCTGGGTAGACCTGGTATGTCCCCTTAATCATGAAAGTTGGTGGAGATTAATTGCTGTTGTAGAAATAGTTCACTCTTCTTCTCCCTCCTGGGTGTAAAAATAGAGTCCTGCTTTATGCACACACACACACACACGCAGCAATATCGCACACCCACAGGTCCTCCCCTGACTCCTCATTAGGAGCTGCAACAGACAGGGAAGGATTTCAGGGTTGCACAGGCTACTCCTCTCGTACTGGTGCAGCACTGGGTTTGTTCCCTTTGTCTGCTCCTCTTTCCATGGCCCCGGGGATGAATATTTGTGAAAGGGGACTCTATTGTCTTGACTTCATCCACTGCTGCGCAGAAGGCCGAGGAGCCTCAAGGCCGAATGCATTATGGGGTTTTCTGTACACAAACCCAACGGGCTACCAATCAGTGACTCCATGTCATCCCGAGGAACTGGTATTAAACTTTAATTTTCCACACTGCTCTCTGCGCATTGTCTGTCTTGTATAACTGCATTATATTCGCCAATTAGGACACAGAGACAGGGCTACTGGAAATCCATCACTGTAATGATGCCACATGCAGAACCGTCAGCAACATTCATGTAATTAGCCTGAAAAATACAGAGCCGTCACAGAGTTATTTTCAGCTGACCAGAAGGCGTGGAGCGGCGTCATGAGGAGCGTACTGTGCTCCTGCATGTTTAAATGTCGGGCCTCGGCGATCGCTGTCACTCACCGTGATTTTCCTTAAGGAAGAGCAGGAGGCAGATGGAGCGGGCGCACTTCGAGGAGCGCGGCTCTGCCCGTGAAGGAGGCTTGTTATGAAACCATCTGCCTCTCGTTACGCATCCGAAGCTCCCCTCTGAATCACTGCCTGCAACTGGGCCAAACCCTCTGTCTGTCTGTTGCTCCTGGTTCTGCCTCAGTGTCTTTGGCTTTGTTATTAGGCCCAAATACTGAGTGAAACGTGTTTATAAAGTATCACAAGTTTGCATAGAGGGCCCTTCTTTACTACTTGCTTCGATCAAATATTTACAGATCATATTTAATTTAATTTTCATTTTTGCAAAGTTTTCATAATGCAACCTCTGTTAAAATTAAAGTATGAAATTTTGTTAAATGGCCCAGAATTAGATGAGAGGATCAATACTGCTCTTGTGTTTATGTGTTAAACAGCAGCTTGGGGCTAGTAAACTTAGCTTAGCATAAACAGGAAACAATGAAACAGCTTGGCCGTGTCCTGAGGCAACACATTGTGCCTCAATAATTTACACTCTGTATGTCATGTGTTTAATCGGTACAAAAAACAGGGTGTAAAAAATAGAAATAAATCCACAGATAGATGGATTTGGACGGAGGATGGCTAGTTGTTTCGTCCTGCTTTGAGTTTTTATGCTAAGCTAAGCTAACTAGAGCCCAGATCTTAAACTTCATATTTCGCGTGCAGACATGAAAGTGATATGAATCATCTCATCAAAGTCCAGGGAAGGCATTAAACGAGAATATCTCCCGAGAGCTATTGTTTGAAGACGTGCCATGGTTAGCGAGCTCTCATTTTAGCACCAGCACCAAACATGTGAAACAGCATGGATCCCTTTCACTTCATCAGGTCACAATAAAATGAAAGCAACAATTTATCTGTTGCATTTTACTTGATTCTGTTCCCGCTCTCTGGTCTTTCAATAAATCTTTGCTCCCTTGTTTGACGTCTCACTACCCAGACCGACAGCAGGACTGTGGGTCCAGATTTGAGCTTGTCCCCCTGCAGGGCTCAGCTGTCGGCCGCTCGGACGCAGAAAGCCTCTCATCTGGAGCGAGAACGAGCCCATTCAGTCACACAGCGCCGAGAATTAATCAGCTGTTTTGTTCCTGAAACCCTCCCTCTTAATCATTCACTGCAATCACACTGTGCCTCCCCGGAGAGCGAGAAAGGGCACGAGGCGTGAAAGAAAGAGAGGAAGAAAGCAAGAAATAAAAGAGAGAGACTTGGAGTGGGAATGAGGGAGAATTAAAATACTGTATTTTTGAATCATAACAAAGAAAGAGATTTTATCTTTGTCATTTTACTGCATAGATTATCACCGGCTCTATTCATATGCTAACTCTTACATTTGTAATTCTTTTATGAAAAGGAAAGGGACTGTGACATTAGAATAAATATATCTCCTGAGGCAATTTGTACCTTTCTGAATGAATTAAAGCATTATTTACCTATTGGATTTGATTAACTGTGAGTTTATATTGACATAACTAGAGAGTGAGTGCATCTCTTCAATTCATTTTAAGCTGGCTGGATGTGGTTGTTCCACTGGCGTTTACTGTTGCTTTGCCGGCTTGCGACGATTATTCAAACAGGAGGTCAGAGGTGACAGAGGGAGGTGGTCAGTAAATCTAATGAAGTGATGTTCAGATCCCTCTGCCGTTAAATCCTCTCCTCTCATGCATCCACACACCCATTTATTTAGCACCAGAGCAGCAGCGTGAACTCATAACTTACCGCCGTAGTGGCTAAACAGACACAAAGACAAGCCGTCCTCTCTGTCTCGCTGCTCTATATACTACGAGATTTGTTCTAAGGTAGATTTCTGACTGTAATAAATTGCCCCTGTCAAACAGTCGGACCTCAGCCTACTGCGAGCTGCTTACTTGACCTGTTAGCTCATGAATGAGAAGTAAATAAGACGATGAAAAATGACTTGTGCGGGGAAGGAAAAACAGCTGCACACCGGAGCTCATGTCTTCTCCAAATAATGGATGTTTGTACCTCATAAATGATTCATCTGGAACAGAGAAAATGTTGTCATCATGGCGAGGTGGGATTGAGAAGAGTCTTTGTAAATTATTAATACTCCAGTCCAAGATATACGGCTCCCTTATGATTTAGGCTGCATCCTCAATTTGGCCGGCGAACTCCGTCCAGGAACTGCATCCTGAGGACTCTAATAACTATACATGCTCTGTTGTTTACAGTCTCATGTGGCATTTATAAACCATAGAATATTTTTCAGATGAAGCGGTATCGATCCACTGTCTCACGCAGAAGCAGCTGCACAACATGCGCATTTTTATCCTGCTGATCTGCTGAGAAAGTGAAGGATGGTTCATAGTATTTATCGAACCACTAAGGCAGCCGCTGCATGTGTGTGGAGGAGTGTGCAGTTACAAGTCAGGAAATTCTGTCCGCTTTCAGGCAGCCTTGTCAGGGAAACAGTGCAGGATTGCATGTTCATGCAGAATAAATGATATATCATTCCCTTAACCTTGCATGAAGTAACTGTATATCTCTGAATTTCACTGTGGCTGCTGAGCTTCTGTGCATTTGTTTCACGGCTTCGGCACAGCAGGCCGGGCACGGCCGGCCTGTTTTGCTGTTGATGCGTGCTTTGATTTTCTCAATCAAGCCTCGGCTCCTTTATCATGACAAGTCAGCTCTCGGTGCTGTGAAAACCTGTGTCAGGAAAATGGGAACAGTGTGTCTATTGATCACAGTGAAACATCATCCCACACAGACGGAAAGCAGGTACCCTTGAGGGACCGCCCCTGCAGGTGTGCTGTCGGTGCGGTTGCTGGACAGAAATGCAGCAGGAGTACGGCGAGTGGCCTGTGACTGTGAAAGATGTGTTATATATTCACTCTACATGCCAGTGGGTGCAAATCCCTCACATGGATTAGGACATTGATGTTATATGACAGGATTTGGATCAGTGTCACTTCAATTCTGACTTTGGCCAAGATGGTTGTTGGTCCCTTTATTCTTTTTTTTTATTATTATTTTTACATTACTTTCACCCTGCCCCCGTTCTTTAAGCATTCATTTTTTTTCTCCCTCCTCAGGCGTTCGGCCAGGCTTATACCAACCAGCGTAAGGTGGCAGAGGACGGGGAGACCAATGAGGAGACGTTGCTGCAGGAGTCGGCCTCTAAGGAGGCCTACTACACGGGCCGTCTGCTGGAGCTGCAGACAGACGTGACGCTGAGCCGCTCTGTGGCGTCCAACGCCCAAGCGGAGAATGAGAGGCTCAACGCGCTTGTGCAGGAGCTGCGAGAGGTGAGATTGTCAGTGGTTAGATAGTTTCCACCTCCTGCTGACAGGTGATGACAAGAAAAACAAAGAAAATCAGTCACATGAGATATGTGAAGAAACAGCATTTCATTAGCTGACAGCAGAACCTGTGTATTTGGATACACTCACTTGAATAAACACCTTTTCCTTGTGTTTATAAAGACATCTTGTAATATAGTAACATTTAAAAATCTCTTGGGAGTACCTCAGGTAAAATGGAAAGAGCGGTGTGGTTGGTAACATTAATTATTTATAATAATATATTCAATTTAAATATATTTCAGGAGTGCACTTTAGAGATGTGTGCTATAACCCATAAGAAACCACAGTGTGTCACAAGTCACTTAAATGACCTTGAAAGTTCCTTATATCCTTGATTTTAACCTATGACCTCTACTGAACATCCTGACCTGTCACATGACCACATGACCTCTTATGTTACAGGTCATGTGATTTTGTGTTCTTTAGTCAGTGACATGTCCACCATAATTTTCCTCGAAGGAGAAAGGGGTCTACGTTCTTATGGGTTAATTAACCTAATATAGATATTTCCTACATGTAGTCAAGAACTATTTACTTTATTTAACTTAACGAGGTTGCATGAGTTTGATAAAAGCCAAGAGGTCACAGTGACAGACAGAAAGGGGTCAGAGTCCGACCTTACACAGAAAGAACATTATGTATATGTGGGTACGTGCAAAGCGCATGTTTATGCATTCATACATGTCTGCTGCCGCTGTGTCGGGCAGCGCAGGAGTTCGAGCCGGGGTCAGACGCTGCGGCCACGACCCCATTGTGGGGGGCAAATCCGGTGTTAAGCTGGGGAATAAGCGAAATGCCCTGAGCTCGGCACATGTGGAGGGACAGAGTGAGCCACGCTACTCTCATCACACAACGAGCACGCCGCCCTCAGTGCGCACACTCTCACTCATTCACTACATTCATCAGCGAGTGTTGAGGGGTTGGCTTGTTGTTCTCTGGACGTTATTTAATGTCATACACAGCAGGTGTCTGATATATTCAAGCTGTGCTGTCATCCTTCGTGTGCACACCTGTCACCTGTTTGCATCGCGATCATGGCTCTTTGATGATGTGTTCATCAGATGGCCTCGGCTCTCTTTGAAATCCTCATTTGCATGTGCAGTGCCCATAAATGAGGAGGAGTTGCTTTTTTTATCGTGAGACGCAGCTGTTGGTGCGACACCAGGGGGATTCATATTTTTGACTGTTTGCCTTTAATCAAAAGATTTTCGCAGGTTTGAAGCAACTGTTGACAAAAACTGTGTAAAAGTGTAAAAGTCTTGTTTTTATTGTAAACAACCAAGTCAGAAAATAGAATAATTAAGTCACCTTTTTTATAAAGATATAGACAATTCTACAAATGATATGTTTTATGTATTCACAGCACAATTATCTACAGCATATCTTGACATCTACCTAAATCTGCAAAATCTGTCTCAACTGTCCCCTTAAAAAAGTCACATGATTGTATAATTATTAACCACCCTGTGCCCTGTCTTAATTCCTCATTACCACAGCAACAGTGACTGTAATGATGAATGAACGCGAGGTGGCTGGACCTCTGCCACATTTGCCATTGTGTCATGAATCCAATAAAGCTGTCACGGTCCCGATGTGTCCTGTGAACTCCTGTGGCAGGCTTGTTGCCAGCGTTGTGTGCCGCACTGTCCCTGACCCCGGCCGCTGTAGCCCCTGACCAGCGACGCTTCTATAGAGCCCTACAGACTGATAATTGGCCTCTAATCCTGCGCACTTCATAGCCAGCTCACTGTAATTCCTGTCATGAATATGTAATTGGACAACATGTCGCAGGGGGAGGCCATTGTAATCAATAACAAGCCATCCAAACATGAGTCTTTATGATGCACACGGTTTGTTATTTATGGTAAAAGCTTTGTTGTAAAATTTCTTTTAGTAAAAAAAATACTTTCAGTGCAGCAGCAAAAGAAGCCCGACTGTACTTCTGCGTACTTTGCAGTTGAGGCTCCATTAGTTTCAGGAGTATAGGAGCTGCTGTCAACCACTGTACAAATCAAAAGGTTCACTGTATCATAATGGCCTTTAGTTTCAGCCCAATTGCAACTTCTATGGTCATCCACCCGCTAAACACACACGCACACACACACAAACACACACACACACATAAACATTTACACTCAGATACTGGAGGTTCAAAGCACTGGCCATATGTGTCTCTGAGTTTCCTCCTCCTGTGTTTGTACCCACCCACTCCTGACTCTGTCTCTGGGTCAGCACTTCTGCCATATGCACAGAGAGCTGCAGGGAAGCTGCAGGCAGCTCTGCAGTGTGAGGAGTACACACATGCGCACATATACCGTAAATTGTTCATCATTTTTTGTCTCTCACTTGACATAAAGCTTCAGCATAGGTGTAGTCGCAGTGTACATTAAACACATCACATCTGTTTTTAGAGATAAGAACCTCATTCCTCTTGTGTTTCATAATTTATTACATGAAACGTTCATCTTTTGGAAATACGGAGGAACAATTGTTTACTTCTGCCTTCTGTGAAAACAAAGTCACCCCACCATAACTTAAAGGTAACATGGAGATTACTTTAAGCAACCAGAGAGG
>JAOXYL010000090.1:19702876-19720551 GCA_028564955.1 Terapon puta
CTCAGAGAAAACGAGTGGACTCTTTCTGTTCTCTGTGTGTGCGTTCGTCGGATTTGTCTCTGTTAAACTGTGTAGATTGTTACTTTTGCAACATACAGAGTGATGAAAGTATTTGTGGTCCAAATTTAGCTCCTGAACCCATGCAGGCTCATTGGTGACTTAACTCTCTTGGATTGTTTGCGCAACATAGCAGTGGATGGAGAGAGACTAATCCAATGAAAGAAAGGAAAAAAAAAAGCCTGGTTGAAAAAGAACAATAGCCGAATGCTTTACTACAGTGGGTTTTACAGATTCTCCTCCATTAAAAATGGTGTTTAATTGGTTTCACGAGTAAATAAAAGACCTGTCCTTGGATTTGTATGTGACTTTGTGTGTGTGTGTCTGTTTTCTCATCAAATTAATTAACTGAACAGAAATGAACTTTCTGCTTCTGGAGTTGATACCTGTATCAATTCATTCGCATTAAAATGTTTTCAGAAAAGAGTTTAGACATTGATCATCATATGTTATTATGTTATATATTATAACTTTTTTTCTTCTCCATTACCCTAAACAGAGTACTTCTTTCCAACACAAAAGGGTTTGTTTCAGATGGGGGACGAGGTAATTGGAGTAATGATCTGAGACAGCAGAGGAGGAATCAGCAGAGATAATTTTCCCTCTTTAATTTCCTCCTGCTCAGTCATATCTTGAATCTGTTACGCTACAGTTATGAGCTATATATAATCATGATTTTGATTGATAGTACATCGACTCCCCACTGGTCTATCTGTTGACTGGTGAACTGATTCAGCCCTCTGTTTAAGTGCTCCATCCACTTATTTCAAATTTATCATCGAGCCTTTTCAAATACTCTACGATGGGCCTGATTTTTGTGCGCCCTGCTCACCACATCACAACCGCTCGACTGAATATCAACAGCTTGCAGTAAAATGTTGTGAAAACTGGGAATGAGCTGCCAAAACCAGTCTGATGAACCCAGCTTGACTTGTTAAAGATGCCTGCCAGAACTGAACACAGGATAATTCAATTGAGTGAATTGAGGAATATAAAAATCTAATGGGTTCCTCATTATTATGACTTAAAATTTCACAACCTCTCGTGAATATGATCCCATATCTCATCATTTTGACTGAGGTCAGTGACCAAACATCTGGAAATGTATTGTGACTTTTCATCTCATAATAAAGATCTACCTACTTGTTACTTCATAATCTGAATTTTACAACATATGAGTTATGGCTCAGCTTCTCAAATATATAGATACTTTATCCCTTAATTGTAATTTATTGTCTACAGCTAATAAAGACACAAGATTATCAAATTACCCCCCTCCCCCAATTTCATTAAACCAAAATGTTGTATGTGTGTTTGTGTGTGTTTCTGTGTGTGTGTGTCAACAATAAGGGAACTGTCTGGGTGTGATAATAAGGAGGTCTGCACCACCAGTACGCAGGGTGGGGGGGGGCGGGACTTGAAAAACAACACCCCCCTTCACCTCCACCATCACCATCCCACCCATCAAGGTGACACTGCTCAGAGAGAGAAAGAAGCGCCACATGTGTACAGCTGTGTGTCTGTCCGTCTGTCTGTGTCTGTCCGTCTGTCAACCTCACGTCACTCGCGGCAGACCGACGCGGGGCTGAGGGAGAGCGCGTGCATGCAACTTTTAATGGGAGTTTCCGGTCACTTTGAGCGCGTTTCGCTCCTGGAGCTCAATGCTGGAGAGGTCGCTGCCTCACAGAAGAATGGAGGGCTTCAGCAGAGTCGCTTTTCGGAGGAAACAAGCAAGTCTGGACCGCGAAGAGACAGGTGAGTTTTCTCACTGATCCCCCCCCTCCCCCCATTTATTACACGTTAGTGTGTATTTTCTTATTCTTACGGAGCTTCCTCGTGCTCTCTGCTGGGCAGCCCCACCATAAAGTGAAAATCATTACAGGCTCTAAAGTCCTGTCGGTGACGCAGTGTTATGACCTGCCGGCTGATCCTCACCCATCATGTTTGTGTCTGCTTGTGAAAGCGTGGAGTGGCCGTGGCTGTAACACACCTACATTACAGCCTGTTTACACACCACTGCTGACTGACTGGCTGCTCAGCAGGTATGAAGGTTTCAGGGACAAGCCCCGGCCTGTGGTGCAGCCACCCACATGCTGAAGGGCACATTTCTTCTCATTCCTCAGAACAGGGAATCCTGGGACTTACACTGAGAGAAGGCTCTCTGACAGTCCCTGTTCACTTCACTGTTAACCTCACTTTTAAAAGAAATCAGGAGTGTGTCTCTGCTTAGAGGCGTCCAGATGGATCTTTGCAGAGCTGCAGCCTGGCAGCTGTAACTGAAAGTCTGCCCAGGTTTTAGTCCGATTAGGCAGTCTGTGTTTCTCAGAAAAACTGGGATCCAAATGTGTGTCTGCAGCGAGCACTGCCTGGACATGAACGGCTGAGACAAGAGGCTTCGTCTTATCTTGCAGCCCCGCGGAGTGCCTGTGCAAACACGAGCTGTACTGTACTTGCAGTTCAGTGTGAACTTTGCTCTGCGGTGTCCTCAGCTCACAGTCACACGTCCCGGGCCACGAGCGGCTCCTCAGGAAGTGAGGTCAGCACCAGAAGACCCAGAGGTGTTTTCTGTCAGGTGAATCACTGCCTGTTAGCAACACCGGCATCAGAATTATATAGACTGTGTTCATCATCATCTGCCCAGTGTTGCTCAATGTTGCACAGTTTGGTGATGCTGCTCAGTATATTGAGCGCCTTACGCCTCGTAAAAACATCTGCTTTGGCCGTTTGCCTCAGAGACTTCAACATCTACCCTCCTCGTAGATGCTCATCTTCTGCCCTCCTCACACAAAGTATCTCCTCTTGTCATTTGGTGGCAGCTCCACTGTCTCGTTACTGAGCTGCAGTAAACATATCTGTCATTCTGTAGAAAATCTGCTGACCTTGACGTGAACTGCAGTTGATTTTTAGACTGTTAATGCGCTGAATAAAACAAATAAGTATTACTCGACGTTCTCCGGCCACAGTTACATTTCTTCCATTTGACTTGGTTCAGTCCAGCTCTTAATGATCCAGCAGTTTTATTGTGGCTGGCTGACCCCGCAGTTCTTGGACCACAGATATGAATTCAATAAAGAGACAGAATTACACCCGCGATGATCACAGAGTCAGACTCTACATGTCTGGGTCTCCTTAAGAAGAATTTAGGCCACCCTGTTTATGCTGAAGAAGATGCTTTATTGTCATTTATGTCTCTTTAGATCCATCTTTCTGTACAAATGGTTAGGAAGCAGAAATCCATTAAGTCTGTTTTCCTTTCAACCCAGCTCTTGTGTAACTGGGTTGTCTTGCGTAAATGCGCCATATGAATGTCAACAACACTCTGCTCCCTTTGGATACCATCAGACACTTCAAAGAGGTCTGTTTATTTGTGTGTGAAGTCCAGTGTGTGTTAAGCAGAAACTATCTGCCTTCTCTGAAAAAGACTGCCGTGACATCGCTTAATAAACATCACACCCCAAGTATTTATGTGATTCGGAGTCGCATTTATTTAGTGTTTATAGCGCAAATATCCCGTGGCTGTGGAGCTTTGAGCCGGTGTGACTCTTAGGACAGCTGTATGAGACTCCGACAATAAAGCTGTTTGTTTTCTGTCTGCCGAGACAGAAGCAGTGGGACTGTATGAATCAGATGCTGTGTGGCCCGCGAGCCTACTGCTTCTGGTATTGTTCTGCTGCACTGATGCCCATTCAGCCTGAACTGAAGCCTCTCACTGTCCTCTGCCGGCCGTAACTCACTGCAGGCGGCAGTGCTTCCTCGGCGCGGCCCAGTTCATGACGGCGTGAAGATGATTACTTTTTATGTGTCGTGTATTGTTGTAGCACATCAGTGTGAGTGAAAAAAAAAAATCAGAGCTCCGGGTAGAGAAGTGGCTTCATGTGTGATCGGTATTTGATTCTAAAAAAGGTCACCCTCCCTTCTAACAGAGTTTTAGTGTGTTCAGTGTGTACGGAGCAGAAGCTTCATCTTTTCAGAGCAGAACTGATGCCGAGAGAAACAAGAACTTATTCAGATTTCCATATCTCATATCACTGAGTACAAAAAGTAGAAGTTATTATCATAGGCATGGAAAAACATCAGCAATAAATAGACTGTTCAATTATATAAAAAGAATGACTTCTTAAAGTGGCACTGATCAGTATTTATGTATGAATGGTTGGAAAAAACAGACCAAAACAGAGCAGAAAAGAGAGGAAATGCTGGACCTGCACTCTTTAAGTGGATGGAAAGACGTGATCATGCCACATTTTTTTTCTGGGTGTGTATAAAGCATTGATTTAGATTTATTTAGCACTTCATTTCACTTTCTGTCTTGAGGTTGAGTTCTCACAATACATTTGGGTAGCTCCAGTAGGAAAAAGAAAAAAAGCAAAGGTATAATTTACATAGAGCAGTGATATAATTCATTATTATTGCACCATAAGTAATGGTTATTAGTTAAATTATTACTTGTTCTCGTCATCTTGGGTCTGAACAACATGATGAAGTTTCAGGCCCCTGGCTGTGTCTCAGACAGCTCAACCATATTTCTCAGCATCGTCTTTGAAATTACAGTTAAAGCTTTAATTCGCCATTGCCTTCAGGTTGATGTAATTGTATTCAGCCTGTGGAGTCACATTTTTTGTACTTATTTGTTTTGAAGAGCTTCTCTGGCATTCATTTGTTTCCTGTGTTTTCCTACGGCACCGTGTTGTCTCTATGTCCTTTGTTCATTAATCCACACAAAAGACTGTGAAGAGGAAATCTTGTCCTGATAAAAGCTGTCGGTAAAAGAAGCTAGCGATGTATTGATCCTCATAACTTTATCGGTTTATGAGCTGGTTCGTGCTGTATAACTGTGCAAAGGTAACGATGTGGTACAACTGTGAGCGTGCCATGTTGTGAGTGACTGTGGTGTTTAATGTTGTCATGTGTACCAACTGTGATTAAGGGACTAGTTCTCAAAGCATTTTTTTTACCTTCATTTGCACAAAGCCAACAGCTCTAAAAAAGAAAAAAATCAACAGCTCACCTTAGTGTAAACCAGCTGGTTGATATTAAAGAATGCGGAGCAACTTAATTTCCTTATCTACGTGTTTCCCCTGAGTTTACTCTGTGTCTGATGGAGGTGTCTCAGACTGGATGTGTGTGGTGGCGTGAAGCAAGTTATTGGTTTGCTCTCCTGATTATCACAGTGGGTGTGGGCTGCACAGCAGGAAATGGGTGTAATATTCCACAGTGGCTGCACACACATGAACTCGCAAACACTTGGGATCAGGTCTGAGGCACTACAGTTAGCAAACCCTCCAGTAGGTGGAGGTAAATGCTCAGAAATGCCTCCCCCCTCTTCCGCCCAGCAGGCCCGAGCTCTGTGTGTGACGTGGACACATGCAGAGTCATTTAATGCCAGCGTGATACTGAGCCGTCACTCCCAAATCAATTACAAAACAATTAACGGTTATCAGCTTTGTTCCCTAAAAAAACCAACAGCTTCTTTTCCTTTGATGGCACATTATCATGCTTTTGCTTTTCATTTTGGCTCATCAGTATGTGATCTTTAAAAATCACAGAAGACATCTGCCTCACTGTAACACGGGTACACAGTATTCCTGTGAATCGGGGAAAAGAGGATGTTTCTCTTAGGTGTTTGCAGGAAAAAACAGTGACGTGAGAGGAAAGTAACAATGAGCAAATGTACCAGATATCCATAAAAATACATGAGAAAGAACAAAGTCTGTTGACAGGCCCATTATTAGTGTAAGTAGTTGTGCTTGTTACTGTCAGTAGGATATCAGCTGTGTTTCTGCCAGGACCCACTGTTTTTCTATCCATGGACCAGCCAGGGCTTCCTGACTGCTGTGTGTGTCATTTCCCCCTCCTGACTGGCGTTGTTTAGCCTGTGAGGTTCTTCCCAAGAAGCAACTGTTCTCTCCGTTACCTTAGAAGCTCAGTTTGAGCTCAGAGTGGTCGAGAGGTACTTTGGGGAAGTAATTTTACAGAGAGGAAGACGTGAGGAAATTATGAAACCCAAGCTTTTTTTTTCTCTCTCTCACCTTTGCGAAATTGAGGACATCCCATTTGCAAGAGGCCAGTAAAGACGTGGAGGTGTGGGATGAGTCGTCTTCCTCCACAGCGCTGTCTGTCTGTCTGCTCTTGAGCAGCAGAGTTTAGTCGGTCTCAGCACAGCGGCCCGTCTCCTCTGGCCCTTTGTTCACTGGCTGAGGTAGAGGAAGGAAGGGGGGGAAAGTGCGAAATAGAGGTGTATTTTAGGCCATTTCCACAACGGAAGCGAACCTTTAGAGGTAGTGATTAGTGTTTTTCCTTGGCCGCATCTTTCCATACACCTTGCTTTCTCTATCTCGCTGTTGGTGTTGCGTTCTGCGTGGACACACAGTATGGAGCGCCTGGTCACTGCTTACTGGAGGTCCCGCCTCAGACACATTGCCTCGGGTAGGTGATCCTTACAGGCAGGACAGTATGGTGAAGATGAAGGCTGTCATTAGTTGAATGTATCTTGGGTTGGTATTTCCTTCTTCTTCTTTTTTTTTCTTTTTTTTTTTTCTTTTTCAAAATAAAAGACACCGGACTGACAATGAAACGGCGGCGCAAGTACTGGTTTTGGAGCCGGAAAGGTAAAAACGCAAAGATGTGTCTACTCTGCTGTTATGGTAAGATTTGGAAACTTCATATTTGGATCTTACTAATCAAAGATGTTAGATTATTTAATACTATTCTTAATAAGTCAAGAAAAGTGTGTTTTTTTCTGCCCAGCCTTTCACAAACATCATCTGTGACTCATCTCTCATTACCATAAAACATTCCCTCGACTTGTTTCATCCCTGCTGCTCTGTTATCCGTGTTTGACTGGCATTTAGTTAATCTCTTTCTTCTACCGGCGAGCAGGATCCATTTTCTAATGTTATCATCTGGCAGCTCTCCCACACAGACCGTCTATTTTCCCCTCTGCTGATATGTTGCCCTCCCCTCTGGCTGCACTGCACTCGAGAAGTGCCACGGCCGCACAAAACAAGAGCAAATTATCTCGAAAGCTTCCTCCCCTTCTGCAGTATCTAATTCTTATTTTGATCAGGCTTTCTCAGGCTGGCAAATGGGTTTGTCTCAGTGCTGCTTGTCTAATACAGTGAAACACTTGGAATGATTCACTGAGCCGCAGCATCGGTCTCCATGTGGACCGGCCTGCCACTGTGGAGTGATACAGCAGAGTGTGTGAGGGAGCATTTAAATCCACCATGCAGGGCAAAAAAAAAAGACAGTTTTGTTCTCAGAGGCCTGGGAACCGTTTCGCCCTCTTAAGACCCTCTTCCAACCACTCTGGCCTTTTGGCAAACGTCCCCAATGGCCCATTACCCAACTGCATTTGTGTCGTGTGTGTTTATGTGCAGCATAGCGGGGCAATGGGAGTGTGTGTATGTGTGCCTTGTCACATTGCAACCCCTCAACGGCGCACCTTTCCAAGGGCGGTGTGTATTGTCGGCGAGCTGGGGTGAGTCACCCTTGTTTAATAGCAGAGGAGAGGAAACACTGTGAGGCATTCTGCTTTCATTCTTGCTGGCAGGAAGGAAAAGGCTGGGAACACCAGCAGGCCGGGGTCCTTTCACCACGCTCATTGTTTCAACGTGGGAGAGGGTGTCACGGGCTGTAGTAACACAACTTGTCAGTGTCAGCGCTCATATGTTTGGATTAGCGTTTTGTCTGGTGTTTTTTCTTTTTTATATATATAAGTGTGATAAGATCATTCCAACAGTCTGAGAGTGACTTCATTTTTCATTTTGTGGTAAACTGATCCTTTAAGGTGGACTGTAACAAGAAATTGCAGCACAGATTGAGCTGGTGTTGAAACGGTGTCTCCACAAAATAGCCACAAAACAGTGTCGTAACACAGCGTGTCCACAAGAGAGCACTGACAAGTTCGTTTTTGAGACGTGGTTAACGCGTTTATAACGACTGGTGTTGCAGTATTTAATTAACATAATTGATGATGATGTTATCTCTTATTATTAGTAATGTGGATACAGACATTGTATAAACTGCTCCACTACTAATGATTACAATACCTTTAAATAATAGTTTTCTTTAAGAGCTTAAAGGCGGGTCACTTCATCTGCCAGTCCAATAAGAAGCCAAGAAAAGTCCTCACATTTTTCACGATAACTAGGGCTTTTTTTGACCTCCTGACTTTTTATCTGTCACTGCCTCCATATAAAAACTTCTCCTTCTCCAAATAATTGCCAGACTTTGTTGATAGGGACATTCATGGAAGATTTCATGCTTTTTGAATGTATTTCAAGACCATCTTATTATTTCTGTTATCTTATGCACAAGAAGATTGAAAATACTTAACCCCATTTCTATTCAGGCTGAAGTCGCGTTTATTGTGCACACTGCAGCGAGTAGATGTTTGACTGGTTGTTCCTCTCGTGGTTACTTATTTATTAATTTCCCTCGTGACTTGACTGTGTGTGCTCTAGAGGAACTGGAGCTTCAGATTTATGGAGCTTCGACAGCACAGTGTGTTCTGATAAGATGGTGCGCGTATGCCTGACTGCAGGGGCAAAACTAGAAAGTCAGGTAGTCAGGTGAACATGGTGATGGTGAGCTAAATATAGTGCCGTAGTTTGTTTCCACTTGGTGAGTCTCGGTGTGGTTGTCTGCCTTTTCTACACTGTGGGCTTCTTGTAAGATTTTTTTTCTTTCATCATCTGTTTCTCTGTTGCCATTTACCCTTTCTTCCCACAAGCTCCTCTCTCTCTTTCTCTCTCTCTCTCTCCCTCTGAAGAAAATGCCTCTCTCGACACATTGATCTGCATTCCTCCCGGCACGCCTCAGCCCTGACATCACGCTCAGATAGCTTTACCTGGCTGTGACAAGGAGGCAGACACCTTGAGGAATGGCGGCACTGAGAGGAGAAGAGAAGCGCGTTGCATTAATATGGTGAACTTCTCTTGCGCGAATCACCGGGGCCTGCTCATTTCCTGCAGCGCTCACAGTAATTCACCTGATGTGTGCACTGCCAGCAATTGATATATTGTGAGTGTTCGATGTAGTGTTCCCAGATTTCAGCCTGTTCATTCCAATGAAAAACACTGATCCAGCTCTTATAAAAAAAGACTTCCACCTTCTATAGATGAAACTCAGATTTCAGTCTTTTTCTGTGGATGCATTTGGTCACATTAATGCTGGGAAGTATTCAGTTTACTGCATTAGCCAGCCAGAAACAAATTTGCTAAAGAAATTGGGGAGAATTTGTTATCAGATGTTAAGCAGGATCTTGTAAGAAAAAAAGAAGCGCTCTCTGGTATCATGTGACCTGTAATTTTAATTGTGACCATCATCATCGAGGATCCATCAAAGGCCACCAGGACAGTGGTTGCTCATTGTTCCACTCATCCAGAGCCAGATGAGAGGTCGGCCCATTACTGCTATTGAGTTTTTGAGCCAGTGCTGAACTTTACTTTGTATGCGCGGCTCTGCCAACAGTTCCTCCCGACAGTGCAGTAATCAGCACTTACCAGCTAACTGCATTAACTCATTAATACTCTGAAAGCCAGTGTCGGCACAGCACAAGTGTCCGACTCGTCGCTTGGCCTCAGCGAGGACGTAAGTGAAATCTGAGCCCCCCAGCTCACCTGTTATCAGTCAGAACACAGCGTGGCCTGACGCGGTGTGATTGCCCTGTTAGAGAGTTAAATGATGTGAAGGAGGACGCAGTCAGTCCTGTTAGGCAGGACGTGATTTGTGAGGCCTGCACAGAATATTCATTCAAGCAGGCGGCGCAGAAAGGTGATGCAGGAGGCAGCAACCAAACACTACACAATCACTTCACAAAGCAACATTTATTTACCAGAGTAGTTTTAGTCAGGACGGATGAATCTATAAACTTTATAAACTGGGCTCTAAAACAGCATTAAAACAATCTTTTATCCTGTTACAGTCCTTTGTGTATGTGTACTGCACACTCATGCTTTCACGCACAGACACTGTCGCTGATGAACCTCCAAACATGGAAATAATGAACTACTTATCGCTCTCAGTGATCGCCCTCGACTCTTATTGTTAATTCATGGTGGATTGCTGTGGGATTTATTCTGTGTGTTTATTGCGAGGAAAGATGAGAAAGATAAGGTGGATAATGAGAGCAGCAGAGCGTCCTCTGTGCTGGGATGGTTTTCAAACACTCTCAGTAAACTAATTGTTAAATCAATTTGGTGTCTAGGTAAACGCCGTTGTCTGGCGGCGTTATTATCCGTCTCAGGACTGACTCTGCACAGTCCGGGCTGATTTTAGTTGGTGTTGTTGTTGGTTTTTTTCAGGGGGCAGATTGACAGCAGGGATGGCATGATGGTGTGTGTGCCAGGCTGATTATGGGAACTAATCCAAGGTGGGTTGTTCCTGTGATTCGTGGGGCAGATGCCGACCCGTTGCCTGCCGTGCCCTCTTTGACAGATGTTCCCTGCCGCTGTAGAAATGACGTTTCAGCCCCTGTACCTTGTTGGCTGCGTCTTTGTATCTTTTGTTCTTGTGTGTGTGTGTGCTTGTCTGTTAACACGTGTGTGTCTGCAGACAATACCCATCATTCATCATTGACCTTCATAATGTGCGTGGTGCACCGGGAGGAGGAGAGAGTCAATGAAAACAGCGAGGGCTCAAATGCAGTGTGTGCATGCCAATTGTGTGTGTGTGTGTGTGTGTGTTAGCGCATGTGTGCATTTTAAGTGATGGGGGTTTAATTAATGATGTGTGTGTGTGAGGCCCGTGGTTCTATGCTTATAGAGATGTGGTGGGTAATGGCCCAGAGCCATGCTGCTCTCCTCCTCTCTCTTCTCTTCTGAGGCCAAAGAGAGAGACGAAAAGAGATTGATGGTGGAAAGAGAGGTGGACCAGAGTAACAGAGTGGTAGGTGGATGTGATAGAGAGCCGGGGGAGTTTACGAGGGGGGAGGAAATGCCAGCTGCAGTGGGAAGACGGCAGAGAAAATGGTGAGGTGGGCAGCGTGTATCTGTGATGAGTGGGCGAAGGTAGTGAGGCAGAAGGAAGAAAAGGACAGAGGAAAATATATGCACATATATTATGTTGTTACAAGCTTCAAAGTGAGGTCACAAAAAATAAAAATGACCTATTTTTAATGTATAAAGGTGAGGTTTGATCAAATCGGGAATCTTTTACGGTCAAAATGAATTGATGGTGTTCCTTTTCACTCAAACACTGAAACAGTGAAGAAATAATAAAAAACCTGAGTGGGTCTGTCAAAAAACGATGTGTTCTTCGCTCTGCAGAGCTGAACAGGAGGAAAGAGAATAACTCAAAAATCTCAGAGACTCACTGGGCTGCTGTCATTTGAGGCTTTAGATTTCACTTGAAAATGAAAGGCATTCCTCTGACTAGTGCCTTAAAGCTGAACTAATTAATAGCTTTATACTTATAATGGATCATACTACTTTTTTTAAATGTCAAAGGGGTCACTTCACGTAGTGACATTTACAATATAGGTCTAGCAATAACCCAATTTTATTTAATTGGATCGTGGGCACAATTTCAGATTTAATTCAAAGAAAGTACAGTACTTAAAGAATCAGCTAAATGTTTTAACTCCTTTTCGCTATGAAAGCCAATATCAGCGCATTAACAGCACTGAACCAGTTGTTTTGAGTAACCACACCCCCATTAGTGAGATTATGTTATCATAATAGTCATTCATCATACTGTGTTAAAGCAACAGTTCATGTTCAAACCATTAAAAAGCTGAAAGAAATACCAGAGTGAGGGAGAGAGTGAGAAACTAAAAATTCTATATTAAATAACTAATATCATGTTGTCCCTCAAGCTTGATCCCACAATGAAAGACATATTAAATTTATTGAACTGTTTAATGTGTTCCTGCTAATTTGCTAAAAGGGCAATCTGACTGCCATCTGTGTAAAGGAATTATTTGAGAAATTCAGTAAGACTCACCATAAAAATAGACTTAACCCACATTGAGGAAGGACACACTGCTCAAAACATTTCTAATTACAGGAAATAATTTGCCTGTAGATTTGATGCTGATTGCCAAGTCCACCTCACGTCCTCCACCAGGATGATTTCTTTGTGTGTGTGGACCAGAACTGAAGAGTAACTGAATAGTTTGATTCCCTCATCATGTTTTCAATTTGATAAACATTATTTTATTTTATAAATGTATACATTCAGTTATACATTCATTTAAAGTGCAGATTTCAATAACTCTCCTGTCTGCCACCAGTATGTCCACATGGTCGTAGGTATGAAGATGTCTGCACGTCAGGGCATGTGAGAGCTTCAGGGTCACCCAAGCGTGAATAAATATGGTCCAACATGGTGGTCTTACGCAATGTATTTCATTACTTTTGAATATTAACTGGCGACCAATAAAGAGTTTAATTTAGGCAGAGTTTGTGCATGTGTGTGTGTAGGGAGGTACAGGAGGGCTTCTTAAAGCTGACGTTCACAGTGTGTGACGACAGATTGATCTGTGGTTGCAAAGAAGCGGTGAGGGAGCTTATCTACCGCCATGCAGGGTGTGCATTAGGTATTTGATTGTATTTCTCGTACCAAAGCAGTGTGTATTTGTGTGTTAGTGTCTGTTTTTCCTAGTGTGTGTTCTGTGTGCAGGCTCTGTGCACATCAAGTGTAAATAAAATCTATGAATTTGTGGGCTGTCTGGAGATAATGCCTGTGCATATATGTGCTCATGTCATATTGCATTTGTGTAGAGAATATATAAACAGGTCCATTACTCACTGTCCGCAAACCAGTACTGCTGTTAAGTGTCACCATGGAAACAATAGGCAGCACTAGTGATAATAATGACTGTGTAGGCTCAGAGGACGTTTGATTTGCTAACATCAAATTTGACCACACCCCAGATGCTTCACATTCTTCAGAAAGTCATTTCCTGGTAAAGTAGCACTCAACTCTCCACTGGCAACTGCTGACGCAAAAAAAGGCCATTCTGTCATTTTCACATAATTCTGAGATAATAGTAACATGTTTTTTCCTAAATAACCCAAACAAGGCTGAATATTTCACGGTCACATGCTGTTACATTCACGTGCAGCTTCGAACAGTCTCACTAATGTTACACACTTTTTAACTGAATTGGCACCAATTAGGCTGAAGGCTGACAGGGACAGTACATGAGGATAAATGTAAGACTAAGTTTGTTAGCGGGTTTCTTTTAATATCCACACTTGTCACTTTCGGTTAGGATGGTAACTGCAGTGCTTAATTAGCCCCCGGACCGCTGTGTCTAGCCTCAGATGCAAAAGCCACGTGGCCTTGTTAGATTCAGGGATTTCATGCTGTGTGTGCTCACCACCTTACCCCCTGAGTCCTCTGATACTCTCTGAATTTCTACATGTGTAAAATGTGTAACAAACAAACAGATTTCACTTTGATTAAATTTTTTGAATAACCTGCCAAAAACATATTACACCTATAATAAAAACACGTCAAAAATGCGTCATCCCATGTCTGTGTTTACTTCAAATTCCTGCACTGTCTTCTAGTTCTTAATGTTTTGCTTCATCCACTCTTATAGTTAGAATTTTTTTACCCTCCCATGGCTTATTATGGCACATTTTTAACTGGAATTGGTCAAAAAAATGAGCTCGGAGCATGGACCCTCAGGCATCGGCGCCTGCATGTGTTTTTTTTTTTGAGCGTGTGTGTGTCTGCAGGCCCATGTGACCCTCGAGCAGCGGCGCTGACCCGCTGGTGGTAATGGCTCTGCAGTAAATGTCCAGGAAGAAGCTGAGCATGCATTTATCTCTGTGGCACTCTGATTTCCAGCATGTGGTTTTTCACATGTGCTCGCAGTCCGCAGAGACACGCAGGCAGCACACACGCCGCTGCCAGTGGTGAGGTCTGGATGTGGTTATTGCTCTCTCGGCCTTCCGGTCACTAATTAGTGCGTTGCGCAGTGAGGCCTGCGCATTAAGGTGTGTGTGACACTAAAAGTGTGCACATATGTATCCTGTCGTTTCATGTAAGCGCTGAAAGGGTTTTTATGAGCGTCCGTGTCTTGCTTATAGAGGGCGTTTGTGAATCATTATACAGGGAATAGTCACCCCCTGCGCTGAATTTCCAGCTGCGGTCAAACATTAGAAATTGAGAAGTTAAAATGTCAGTCAGCAAGAACTGGTTGAAGAAGTGTGATGAGACAAATCAAGATAGTCAAGATGCAGAAAGGAGGTCATAGCTGTGATGGCTGCCAGTCTGAATTAGAAACACAAAGCTCCGAGGCATACATACAGAGGGCCGGAGGTGCATTTGTGTAGACATCGCGCTCAACGAGAAATTGTGTGTCTTCACACAAGTTGAGAAAGCGACACTTCTCTGTGTGTGTGTAACTGTAACACTTATCAGTGCCTGTGGGCCATTTTCACAGACAACTTCTGACAATTTAAGAACGAGGGAGTGCTCTTTCTCACCATGTCAACACTTCAGATGCTGCAGCCAACCACAGCAGAGGACGGTCGGCTTTGTAGTCCGCTGTGCTCTGCTGATGAGCGCATTTGTGAGTGACAATGGACTGTGAGGTGGAAGACGCAAATAGCAACATATCTGCTGCATCTATTTCTGAAAGTACTCTTTCTGGGTCGCAAAAAGGTATTTATGCAAAATTCATATTTGTTATTTTCCTATTCCTTCCCCTCAGTTAGAGCTGAAGTGTTTTTTTTTAATGGGTCAAATTGCATTGCCTGGCTGCTTGGGCTTGTGAAATCAGCTTTAAAAAAAAAACTAAGAAAAGGCATGTATCGTCATCGAGCTAAAAAAAAGTGTTAGTTCCTGAATTGGAAATATTTCAGACTCTTTCACAAGAGCAGAATATTTAAAACTTCCTGTTATGTGAGCCTTGAAGCTTGACACTCGGTTTAACTGAAGACGTGACTTGAGACCTTCAGTCACGTGTCTCAGTGTTGACCAGGTAAACTCTGAGGCTGTAAATATGGTAGGAACTCTATGAGGCTGCACTGTAGACACGGCACTGCTCTGAGCTCCATGCTAACACTGGCATGTCAAGATTTACTAATGACCACTAAAAACGTCTTGTAGGTATTTTTGTCACAGACGAGAGCGTGAGGGGAACACGACTGCCTGTTTTACACGCGTCCATTGTTGATCTCATGGTGGCTCTAGAGAAAAGAGCAAGGGATTTGCAGAATAAGGAGGATTTGTCTTCTGGGGACCACATCTGTACAAATTCCTACAGTAGTCTATTCGGTGCTATGATATTTAAGCGTGTTCCAAAGTGTTGGACCAAGTATCCAAAAAGCTATGCTGCTGGGATGGTGAAAGAAAAAAGATGCAGTCAGTCAGGTCTTATATAGCCACATATCTCAAATGGTTAATTATCTGACCTGTGGTTCAACTGTAAAGGTTTGAGCTTGCTATTTAGGACATGAGACTCGGTCTGATCAGACTTGTGCTTAACTTTGGACGTGGAGCTCTGCGGACGCCTCTGGCTCCCACAGCGCGGGTCTGGATTTAAAGATCTGCGTGTGCTGCCCTTTTTGTAAATATTCCTACTGCATCCTGGGAGTGTGTGGTACCACTTCTTGGGTCGTCATGGGAAAAGAGTGGGTGGCCTTTATTCCCACTGCTCCCACTACCTCCAACCCACATTGTGCTGCTCAGCGTGAACCCTGGAAGGAAGCAGATCGAGGCACATCACACGAATGATTGAAGTAGACAAACAATATCCGAGATTGGATAAACCTTTACTTCAGGCTTCCTCTGCTTCAAAAAAAAAAACAGATCAATTCTTCCTCACACCCCTCTCTCTCCAGATGCCTTTCCTTGTGTCACCCCCTCCTCTCCCTTCCTGGAGGGGGTTGTTTTGTGTCACGCTCGGCACCTATATCTGCTGTAGCCACCAGCAGCAGCAGGGACAGCAGATGAGTACGGCCATTGGCTTCTTCCCCTCTCGCTGGCCCTCCCCTCACCCGACACAATGGGGCTGATTGTCCATGCGACACACACTCACACACAGAGGGGGCTTTACTCTGGGCGCTCCCCCGCCATATGCCCCCATCTCCGCTGGAATGTGATTATCTTCACTTGCCGTAGAAAAGAATGAGGAAAGGGCAGAGGAGAGGAGAAGCATCGGAGGAGACGAGACGGGAGGTAGAGTGAAAGGGCGAGCCAGTCTGTCACTGAGCGTGCGAGCCCCTGTTTGTGTGTGTGTGTGTGTGTGTGTGAGAGGGAGAGGGAGAGGGAGAGGGAGAGAGTGAGAGAGAGAGAGAGAGAGAGAGAGGGAAGGAAGGAAGGGAGGATGCAACCAATGCAGCGAGGCAGCAGTTTAACACGAGCCTGAACCTGCCAGTGCGAGCGACAGAGCGCAGAGAGAGAGAGAGAGAGAGAGGAGGGAGAGGTCTTTCCACTTCAGCGTAGCGGTGGATTTTAATTTCTGCACTGGGATCTCCACCTCGCCGCTCAAACCTCCACTCAGGTTGGTGTGTGTTTCTCTGCTTTTAGACCGGTTTACCCAATCAGCACCGGAGTGCTGTATCCATTGAGTGCACAATGCAGCCGCGGGGCGTTGGGTTACCAGGGTTTACAGACAAAATGTGGGTGGTTCACCACCACAGAGACACAGAAACGCTGTTAGCTATTCCACACGCACACACGCCGACACACGTCGCCTGCCGAGGCTGATGGTTAACAATGGGGGGAGCACACATCACAAAAGACAAACCCTGGATCTCACCACAGGATGTTCCTCTGCCGGGTGCTGTAGTTAAGTGTGGCAGTGGTGTGTGTATGTCTCTGTGTTTAAACTATGGGTATGTGTGTGTGTTTGTGTGCGAGAGAGGGAGCTGTGGGTAGTGGTAGCTGTATTGACTGGAGAGGGACTATTAATTTTCTTCAAGGCGTTGTTTACTGAGCCTCTCAGCTGCAGGCTGTCTCAAGATGTGCACCACAGATCTGCGACTCACACGCACACACACACACGCGCGCACACACACACACATGCTTGTGCAAGTAGAAGCTATTGCTGCTGATTTCACTTAACTCTGTTTGCCATGATTGGTGTAATCGGCCTCA
Source organism: Terapon puta (assembly GCA_028564955.1). NCBI lineage: Eukaryota > Metazoa > Chordata > Actinopteri > Centrarchiformes > Terapontidae > Terapon > Terapon puta. Next base: position 19,719,995 of record JAOXYL010000090.1, read on the forward strand.
GCTGTCCACAGTGAGCTGTGGGAAAATATGCAAGTCTGTGCATGAGTGTGTATGTGTGTGTGTGTGTGTGTGAGAGAGAGATAGTCTGTCTCTGTCAGTGTGTGTGTGCATGTACGCATCGTGGCTTGCCGCTCCTGCAAAGAAAACTATGATTTTATGTCACCTTGTCATTACAGCTGTAACACAATCCCTTGATGATAGATGTCATCTTAACTGCTTGTAGCTGCTGCACTCGATTCAGTTCCCTTTTCTAGATCAAGAGATGGCTTTCTGCATATTATTTATTAAAGGATAAACTGTCGCACTAATGACTTTCATTATCAGACAAATAAAAGAGAAAATACATCTCACGCTTTTTTTTTTCTTCCTACTCAGTCTCCCCGCTCCATCTCTCTGCTATGTGCACTCACTGGAACTCATTTGGCGATAGCTATCTCTGCAGTTGAAACCATTAACTTTATCTGCAGCAATATATTTTCTGTAGTGTTTCCTCTGCTCTCTCTGACACGCATACTCTGTATGGCTTTCCCATACTGGCAGGCTGTGATGGCAGACAG
>JAOXYL010000090.1:19750297-19772289 GCA_028564955.1 Terapon puta
CATCAAGAAATGTTGTAATATCAATTAAATTTTTCCAAAGAGCTCAAATGTCGATGAGCACAGTCACCTCTGAATGAAACATCCGCTCCTGATTTTTAACATACATTTAAAATTTTGGTTTACAACATTTGGGGGATTATGATGACAACTCTTTCAGTCAGGGAGCTTGGAGCACTTTCCGTGTAATGGTTCTCTAGTTTGAGTCCGGGCAAGGCACATCTGTCACTCCTTATTTTCATCCGATAATTAAAATAATGATAGTAGAAATAATACAAAGCAATGTGGTGCTCAAAGATAAGGTGGTAGTGATAGTTTTAGGAAGAATGCGGTGTATTATGATGTTAACTAACAGTGAGAATGACCCAGATCTTCTCCTACGTGACAGGTGGTGTGCTGGAAATGTTCAGACAACAAGGTGGCGCTCGAGTACGACGGCAACAAGCAGAACAAAGTCTGCAGAGACTGCTACTCCATCCTGACCGGAGAACGGGTGGCAGAGGGCAAGAAGAAGGGCATCCTGGAGGTAAAGTGACACCGAAATAATTACATAATGCTGGGTTGTGTAGCTGAAAGAACGATAATTACACGCTCGCTTGGTCCTCCCCTTGCAGATCGAGGCGGCGCAGTTCTCAGGCAGCAGCATCATGTGTGGCTTCCTGCAGTACTGTGAGAAGAACAAGCCGTGGCAGAAGGTGTGGTGCGTCATCCCCGAGAAGGAGTGTCTGGTGCTCTATCTCTACGGGGCTCCGCAGGTAAAAACACTAAGAACATGAAGCAAAACACTTCAAGTTAAAATTGATCCATGAAGATGACGCTCTCTTCCTTCCCGACCTCTCTCCTCAGGACGTGAAGGCGCAGTGCACCATCCCCCTCCTGGGCTATTCCGTGGAGGACAGCTCCCGGCCTACGGACCCTCCGGCCAGCTTCCGCCTCTCTCAGTCCAAGTCCATCCACAACTTCGCTGCGGAAAGTGAGGACCTCAAGCAGCGCTGGCTGAAGGTGATCCGAGTGGCGGTGACGGGCGAGGTGCCCGAGTGCCCTCAGACCAACGGCGGCAGTGCCACCATGATGGACAACAACAACTCACAAGACGCGGGTACCGATAGCACATAAGGGCGCGTTTTGTCTACAAGCGAGCTGCCCGTGGAGTGCTCAGAACACCCAGACGTGTTCTCTGAGCGAAAAATAAACCCACAAATGCACACCCTTCCATGCTGTCCTCAAATCTGAATCTTAAAGACAAAGTGGAGCAATCTGTGCTGGATAAGCTGCCTTTCCTCTCCATCCTCCCGCTCCTGGATTTTCTCACAAACCCACCAGGACTTTTGCTTGACTGCTAGAGCTGTGCTGGATTACTAAAGGACATGTCTAGTACAATCAACACTAGAGGAGAGGGGCCTCAGGATTGATTGACTTCCCTCACACAGGCACTATTAATGGACAACTCAAACGCAGTCTTCATGGACTCTTGATCTGTCTCAACTCCTCTTGAGCCAGTGGGACTACCGCAGACTTGCACAGTGCCCTGTACAGGATGTGAATCAAACCGAGTCTGCTGGTGCTGTGACTATGTACCTGTACAGTATAAATGTTTTTTTTTTCTTTTCACAAATGAACAATTGTGTTTTTATGTACAGAAATCAGTCCCAGACTTTGTTTTGATAACATAGAAAACATCTAAGTATGAGATAGAGTATTTACAGTTCACAGTAAAACGATCATGTGGTTGGATAGTGGTGGTCTCATCTCCCTCATCCCTCAGTGACATTTCATCATCAACAGTCTAATCAAACTCTGGATGCGCGTTGGCTGATCTGTCTGCGTTGGTTGCACTTGTCCTACAGTGTATTTTCTATGAATCACTTTTAAACACATGTATATGTGGGCGACATGGATAAAATTATACATAGCAATGGGAATACATATCGTGACATAGAACCAGAAATAAAGCCATTTATAGATCAAATAACCAAATGCAAAGTGGTTATTGATGCAAAAATCTTGTAAAACCATTTCTACAGTCAGTCCTGTTCAGTTCAACCAGAGCTATGTAAGGGGCAGTTTTTGAAACTGGTCAAAGAATCAGATGCTTGTTTGCCCTGCTATCCACCAAGTGCCAAAAAGTGTTGGACCGTACAGTTTCCATCATAGGTTTTCTCTCGTTTATCTAAAGGCTAACTCAAGATAACTTTCTTACTTTCTTGTCATTTTCTCCCTGCAGAGCCACAGAGGACATTATACAGCTGTTTTCACCGAGTAGTACTCTGCATGACAAGCGAACGAGTGACCTTTGTGTAAAATCAAAGGAGTGCTCCTTTAACGGTACGGCTTCATTCCTAGAAACAAGGCCACCGATTTCTATCTCACAATATGCGTGTCATCAATCGCCCAACCCTTTAGCCCGGACAGTTCATATTAAAACGGTACACTGCAATCATGTGTATCGTTATACCACGTAATAACTGAGGGATGACTCATTCATGTGTAAAACTGATGGCTGAATGGGAAATGCTTTTCGAGCTACAGGACAGCCACGGACCTTAAATCATGTGCAGAGAAATGTTGAGGGATTGAGGGCTGTCTTGGCGTGGCAGGGTTTTCTATTGATGCAAACGCAGCACAATCACAGATATAGCGGGCTGGTGTGAGAAATGTAAATGTTTTTTTTAAATGCTGTAATTAATTTTATTATTTAATGTAATTTATAGAGTATGACAAGCATGATCTGTTAAAAGTAGCACAAAGTCGTTCCCTTACTGTCAGCTAAGAAGTGCAGTAGGTAGATGTTTTGTTTTTTTTTTCCCACTAACCCATCGAATGTTTCACCTCGGTTCTTGAGCGCGGCAGTGAGTGGTCATACCGCAGAACCAGACTGTGTTCACCCACATGGTTCTCGCCCATGTGCTTGATGCTGGTGCTCTCCAAACTCTTCGCTCATCTGAACTCTCTCTCCCCTCCTCTGTATTCAAATAAAAAAAATGAAGAGCACAAAACTACTCCGTCTGTAAGATCTGAATGTATATCCAGATTTTTATGTGTCCTCTCCCCCAAAGGTTTGAGAATCTACGCACTTTACAGTCTTATAAAGTGTACCTTGAAAGAAAATAAAAGGAGATTAAATATGATTTATGTGGATCTAGTGGTTTGTGATGTTTTACTGTTGCTTCACCTTCACCTACGATGCATCTTCATAAACAGTTAAACCAGGTCTGAGACTTCTGGTCACACGTCCCGTCATTGAGAAGGTACTTTCACTGAGAAACGTCTAGTTTTAGTTCCTTGTTTTGCTTCTCCTGATAACGGGCTTCTTCACAATGAGTCACCGCAGACCTGCACATAAATATAGGTGAAGGCAGTAGTTGTTTATCAGAAGCGGTCGTGTGTCAGATGATGCATGCGATAAGCGAAGTGCTAAAGAAAAGAAAAAAAAAAACCTTTGTCTGAAATAACAAGACAGAACTATGTCAGTAGACTTGGACTCAGTTCTTTCTACTTCTGCTATTTACCAGTGTGTTTTAGGTGTTTGTTGTGTGATGTGTGTGTGAATTACACAAGTGTTTAAACAGATTTAGAAAACATTTATTTTCACAAAAGAAAAAAGGAGAATAATCAGAGCAAACTAAAGAATATCAAATTTTCATAACAAGTAAAAATTCCATAAGTGTTGTGCAAGTTACTTTTTCTCACTTCTTTTAAGGAACGATCCCTTGCACCGAGCTTGTCAAACATAATTAGGACTGATCACACACACAACGCACCACGTGCTGAGATGGCGTAAACATCTCATAATAATTAAGAGGAGACGCAACAGGTGGGTTTTAAAGGAGTGATGATGCCAGAAAAAGATGACAGAAAGTTGGAGTTCCTTGGGTAGTTTTGGCAGAGGGTTCCATTCAATACAAAATAGAAGATTTGGGTCGCGGTCAGTCTTTGTGTGCGTCCGCCTCAGCTTTTGGGCTGCCGAAGCAGGCCGCGAATCCTGCGGACGAGGGCCTGGATGAAGGTGTAGCGGGAGCGGACCTGGCTGTACAAACCCTCCACCTCCAGCAGCTTCCTCTGCAGAGCCTCACCGAAGCCTGCGGCCATGTCGCTCTTCAGCTGCAGTCACGCAAACAAAACAAGACAGGGGGATCAGGAATAATACAGCTCAGTACATACAGTCGGAGAAGAGTTTAAACTATAAACAACATTATTCTCATGCTCATGTGTGCCAGTTCGTAAATGTTTCTTACCAGGTCGAGGTCTTGCTGGCTGACTCGAGAAAGACCGAGGCCACGACCTCCACTTGCCTGCAATCCGCCAAATGAGTCTGGAAAAAAAAAAAGAAAAAGAGGAAAGATATGAATTAACTGACTGCAATTTTCTCCACACAAAGGGAATAGAAGTAGAAATAGCTTTGCAAGTGATTTTTCCTCTTTTCTCACCGTCTGTGAGGCGCGACCTGTACAAACTGGCTCCAGGCAACAGGGAGTCCTTTGGGTCGGCGGGCGTACAATGCAACAAGTAGTACTCAAGGTGACGCCACAACACAAACAAACAGGTCTCAATAACGTCTGAGGAGGATGCAGGTCAAGGCATTTGACAGCAATTCACGTGGCATTTCAACACAATGTTATTCCAACTTCCAAAACAAATATACAAGCAAAAAACAAACAAAAAGAAAAAAAAAAAGAAAAAAAGTTAGTTTAAGTCTGCAAAGTCCTGTGACTAAAACCATGTCTGCCAAAAGGATACAGGAGCACAGGGCCAGCAGCTTGGCTCTGTTGTTGATCAGCTGGACCAGTCGTCTCTTGGCCAGCAAGCTCCTCTGGACTGATGAGATTTTCTCCACCCCTCCTGGGCCTGACACCAGGCCTTGGCACAACTACAGAGAAATCTTCTGTTAGAACTGAAGACAATGTATGCTGGAGCCAATAAGGTGCAAGAAACAAAAAAAAAAACCTACTTTTTATTTACACCTTTGTTTACCTCAATTTTTAAAATGCATCATTCGTGAGAAAGGTTTTCTCAAAGTGTACAGAAGAAAGGTGTGAGGCAGAGGGAATTAAAATATCCGGCCATCTTTACCTCCTTGAGTTCCTCAGGAGGCAGCTGATCCAGGCTCTGCAGCTTGCCCAGGCTTTGTCTGTGACTCTGGTGGAATCGGAAAAAATCTGCAGCGCTGTTCTTCAGAAGGTACAGGACCAGACCCAGACTGGGGGCTCGGGAATAAGCCATTGATGGCAGAGTGGATGAGAGATCTTATTAAAAAAAAAAGAGGCACAGTTCAGTCTCATACTTGAGGAAGTGGATGAGTGTTGCAGAGTGTGCTTATGCTGTTAAAATAAAAGTAATAAATGGCCTGTTTATGTCCCCTTTGTGGCAAAATAACACTGACCTGTGCGTCCCCCGTCTCTGCCAGCTGGCTCGCTGCCTGATGGGCTGAAGAGGCAGATGCTGAACTGGGCCTGCGCTGAACTCTGCAGTAGCAACGTCTGGCAGTACTCCATGATGTTAGCACACACCTGGGTACAGAGGACAGCACCTCTCAGGTCGCTGACAATGTACTGATGAATAATCATGACTCTGCTGAAAAGGCTCCACGCACCCTATTTTAGCGCAATTTCCATCCTTTTCTTTAGTAACTCTGTTGGATCAGGTGAAAGCTGTACGTGGTAGCTTCTTATCAAGAATAAACTACTTAAGTTACTTAAACATTTAGTAACCACAGGCATCAACACCCTCACTGTAAGTCTCTCACTACTCCATTTACAGAATGCCGTCAGTCAGACCTGCTGCATGGCCACCTCCATCTCTTCACGTCTTTCCGCTGAATCGCCAGGTGCAGCGATCTCAGCCTGTTTTAGCAGCCTCTCCCGCTCACTTCCTGCCAGACGGCCAAGCAGGGACAGACAGAGACGCTAAAGAAAAAAAAAAAAAAAGAAAAATTACTGACTGTACAATTTACACACTATGATGAACGGGCACTTTCAGCTATGTCACCTGGAATCTGTTGATGTGGCCCTGAAACTCCAGGAGAGCCGCACTGTTGACCTCTCCTCCAACTTCAAGGGCGCCTGAGAGATCAAGCAGTACATGAACAACAGCATGACGTGAATAGTTTGCCCAGTTAAAGGAAACATAGCACATATCAAGGTGAAGAAAAAGACTGTTTGACTGATTGTGTGTTATTGTACCTGGCAGAGCAGTCTTACTGATGATGCCAGTAAGCAAAGAGAGCTCCTGTAAAACACCCCTACTGAGCTCCTGACAGCGCAACAGAGACTGAATTGTGTCTGCATGGACTATCAGCCACTGGAGAACCTAAACACATACAAACACATTTAAGTGTAAGGTTTATAAAGCAAATTATTAATCTGACACAGTAAATTTGCTTTCAAAGTAGAAAAAAAAGATAAATATCTGAAGCATTAACCTAAAAAAATATGTTTTAAAAGGCCAAATTTTGAAAATCTCAATCAAGAGGCGTGCGCTTACCTGTGCCGCCCCCTGCTGATGATTCATGGTGGTAGAGGTCAGGATGACCTGAAAGAGTCTCAAAGTCGGTAGGAGAATCTGCCTGTAGCGGTCCATTGGGCTGGGGATGAAGCCCGATGGGTCCCTCATCACCCTATAAACCATGAGGGGAAAAATACAAACTAGTCTTAGAATTATAATAACACACTAGGAAGTTACTCCACCACCTATTGTCCTCTTTTTCACATCCATACCTGTGTGCATCGCTGTCAGGTACCATGTCAAACACCTGACACTCGATCAGCTGCGCCACCAACCCACAGCGCAGCAGCTCCACAGCTCCCTGACCTGTCTTGGCCACGCGAGTCAGCAGAGCCTGAAAACGCACAGCAGAGTTTGAACGTTTAGACAGAGGTTACACGGTGCTTTGGGCCTATGAAGTCTTTGGAAAAAAGCAGTGTATGCAGTGCATCTCCTCACCATCTTGCTCTCATAAAGGTAGAGTGGTTTGAGGAGGGGCGGCTGAGGCGTGAGCAGGCTCTGCAGGGCGGCGTCATCCTGTCTCAGGCTCTCCACTAGCGACCGCAGGTAGCCGCTGTTGCAAACGTAAACCAGCCACTGGTTCTGACGGTCTATGGACAGGATCCGGTCCAGCACCGCCAGAGCCAACATCTGACAGACAGAGAGAGGCACTGAGAGTAAAACAATGAGCCTGGCTACAGTCAAAAAATCATGTAAGCATAGGTGTTTAGAATGATTTTTTCCTGTTGCCTCTCATGACCAACATGCATGCAGGCTGGAAAAGTAAATACTTGAGTCACGTTGTTGTTGTTTTGCTCTTACCCTGCTAATTTCATGGCCATCGCAAGCATCTCGACACACCACCTCCATCAAAGACTTGCCGTAGCTCTCGATAATAGCGAGGTTCTCCCTCTGCAGTTTGGAGAAACCATCCTCGGGGGCTGTGAGGCGTTCCCACATTGCCTTCCCCGCTGAAGTGATAGAGGGAGATTTTGTTAGATGACAAGATAACATTTGTATATTATCATACAATACCAAATAAGGTATACAGACTATCTGTATTAATGTTCACACCTGTCTGCAAGGTGTCTGGTTCTTCAGGTTTCTGGGCAATTTGAAGGTAGTATAGCAGTGAGCCATACAAGTGGGCACGCAGACGCTGGTATCCGCCTCCTTAAAATATAAAAGAAATTACTCTATAAGCCAGTCTGACCAAAGTTTAACCAAACAATATATCCACTGCAAGAAATGCAAGGTTGTGAATTAGAGTGATCATCACTTACCAGTGCAAAGGATGAAGTCCAGCAGCTTGCGAAGAATCAGGTGCAGGGCGGAGTTAGCGATGGAAGCAAAGCCAGAGGATGCCTCCAGTCCCACCCCCTGCTGCTGTTCAGACAGGACTGACTGGCTGAGGTGGGCTGTCAGGGTGAAGACTGCCCCAGCAACAATGGGCATCAGTTCTCCTGCTGCATCCTCAGACAGCACCTGCACAATGCAGAACAACATTTAGATTTGGTTGCTATAACAACAAGGAGATTTGAGATATTTGTTTTGAGAGCTCTTACACGAAGAGTTTCATAAATTACTGCATCCAAAACACACTAAAATTGCCCTCACTGGATATTATTGTTACAGCAGTTTCATTCCCCATGTGACAAACATCCTCACTGACCTTATCGTGCAGGTCCAGCAGCAGGTCTCTGATGATGAGCTGCCTGTCATCAGCAGGTATGAGATCAGCAGGGCAGGCGGTCAGCAGCGTCTCCACCAGGCTCCTCCAGGACCGCAGAGCGTGACGTTTTGCACTCAGGCTCCGACGCACACGATTACGTTCAACCACCTGCTGCAGGATGGAGTTCACCTCCTACAAGAACAAACACAGATAAAGAGGAATGTAACAAATGTTTTTTTTTCCCTTTGACTTTATCTCTAATAGCATTCACAGGAAATACTTGCTGAACTGCATGATAATTACACCCTATTAGTTTTAGTTCATTCACCTCCATTAACAAGGGCCTCTGTCCGATGGCAGCCATTCCTTGCAGTGCGTTCACCTCAGCGACCAGGACTCTATGTAACAACTGTGAGGAAAATCAAACCAAAATGTGATTCAGGAGTGAAAGATCAAACACTAAACACACTTAAAACAACACAGAGAACATTACAACCCACCTTAACATTGCACACGGTGTGTCCTTGCTCATTGACATGCTCGCAGTTGGAGATCACCTGCTCGATCTGGGTGCGCTCAAAAAAGTCCAGCTGCAGGAGCTCGGGCATGTCCTGACTGAAATCGATGGCATCCAGCACACTCAGCAACTTCCTGCGAACTGATGTTATCAGAGAAGAACAAGATTAGAGCTTAAGTCAAAACTTGTCTGGTATCATTCTAAACAAACGTTTAAAGACAGCAAGTCGTTAAAAATTAAATGTATTTGACTTTGTACTTGTGTGGCACAAACCTTTAGAGACGGTGTCAAAATGCAGGAAACCGCTGACTGATCTGGTTTCTTCCTCCATGCCTGATTCCCCATCAGCTAAAAAGAAAAATTTGAGGGTTTTTATGGTCATGCATTAATGAGCTTTGTTGTTTGGTCATGTTGATTCAGTTTGAGTGTGGATGGTCCCTACTTTGGCCTTATAAGCAAATAAAAGTAAAAGGCCACGATTAATATCTTTCCTTTGCTTATCAAAAGTGTGTAAATGAAATTAAATAGATTGAGAATTAGAGAATTACGCAGAATGCTGAGACATGCAAAAACACAACACCTGTGTGCTGAGTGTGTGGCTGGTCATCCAACAGGAGGCTGACGAGGCGCTGCGTGTGTGAACGTTGGCGGTTCAGCGAGGTCACTCTGAGCTCAATTGCAGCTGTTTTCATGAGCCAGGACATCTGGGAGAGGGCAGCGATCTGATTACCTGGGGAGAATTGAAAAGAAAGCAACGTTATTTACACTGCATTCACATCAGCACACATTCACATTTCAGTGACACGCTGCACACAGCTTTGTTATATTTAAAGGCTTTGTCATTGCTTCTGTTTCCTGGCTTTGTTTTCTATTTCTGGAACACAACATTTACATTCATTATTTCCTTTCAACAGTAATACAAAAAACAACTAGCTTCTATTAATGTCCAGCATTTCCTGCTTTCCGATCTCCTTGCTCTTTTTTTCTATGCTATTTATTCATTACATCTGTAATGCTTTTGTCACTAATCATTTCAGGAGCAGGAACATCAGGGGGGGATCTTGCACTCACTGGGCAGGATGAAGGGTAGGTGCTGCAGGTGAGAGAACAGGAAGTCTTGGCTGGTCCTCAAATAGCGCATGGTGGGTCCTGATGTATCTGGGCAGGCACAGAGCTGGTAGATCACCTGAGAAAGGGGGACGAAAATAAGAAAATTCTGATTTAACATCCAGACAATCAGCCCACACAACAATTCCATATGGTCTTCCAGACTTTCTGAGCATAAAATGCTAAACTGAAGGTGCTACTGTGCTTCATGTCTCATTGCAGGGGATGATGTACCTGGTAGCAGAGCTCTGCCAGATGTGGGGCCTGCTGTGTGAGCACAGGTCCTGATCTCTTTTCAGTGCCTCTCTGCAGCAGACTCAGGATGGCGTGCAGGCAGCTCCGTGGGCATCCCAACACGCCTGTAACCCAAAAGATAACATTCAGGCCAGGTGATCCCTATTCCCTACACACACACATATCGCTGAAATCAAAAGAGCCACATCAAAATGAACATGCCGACAGCAGGTCTGACCTGGATCCTGGAGGTTTGTGCAGGAGACGGGCTTCTTGACTTCATAGCCCAACAGGTACATGGCCAGATTTGGTGTCTTCAGCTCCAAAGAGGTGATGAGCAAGTTCAGGATGTGGATCTGGGTTTCATGACGGATTCTTGCAGTCTTCTTTTGTGGGTCGGAGTCTGGAGGTTTGGGAAATTAAGTGAGTTAGTTGAGCCCGGCAGGTATAATACATAGGTTGATTTTCACAGTAGACGGTACATTTTTAGGCTGATGAAAATACAGGTGACACACCGTCTCTCTCACCATCTCCATTCTCGGTTCCCTCCTCTGCCTCTTCATTGTCTAGACACTCCACAAAGCCTGCCATAAGCTTGTCGCTCACAGTCTGAGGGACGGAGACAAAAGTGAGACAGAAGTTCAAAACACCCACCTGGACCTTTACTGAGGCTTCGACAAAAGTTATTAAGAGAGCAATACATTATAATGTAGATACTGTAGTCTGTATGTTACACTGTTCATTACTGCTACAAATAATCTAAAGTTCCTTGTGTATAGTTTTCAGAAATAATAATAACGATAATAAAAGTAGATTAACATCCAGAATTAGATTCCATTCTACTTAAAAGATGTAAATAATACATTTTTGGGGTGAAACAGTCGAAAGACTTGTTACAAACATGAGACTTGTATACCTGGTCATGTGTGAAATCTCCCACCAGCCTGTTCTGAATGTTGGGGTAGTTGGCGAGACGACGAAGGATCTTGGCACTCTGGAAGGCAGCTTCTGGGTTGGAGCTGCTGTGGTACAGATACCTGCAAGGAACAAACATAGGTCACCACTAAGTTACACCTATTCAGAACAAATATTTTAAAGAATATTTCTTCTTAAATGTCTCTGACACCTGAATTTAACTGTTGAAGCATGAAGAGATTCAAGAACTACAGGTTTGCTTAAAGTCTGGATGCTCTTACCTGGCAATATTAACAATATGATCGGCCCTTCGAGTTTGAGGACTGACCCCCTGGAGGAGCTGCTCCAAGGGGGAAACCAGCAGGGAGGACTGACTCTCTCTGAGGAGGTCCATGAACACCACTTCTTTCTGCAGAGCCAAGTCCAGCAGGCAGAGGCAGTGCAGCACCGCAGACTCCAAGTGCTTCTTACCTGTAAGGAAAGAGTAATGGAGCGTGTCGTCAGAACAACATTCACACACAAGCTATCTTTCTCCCTCTGCGAAGCAGCTGTTTCCTCACCAGGGAAGGGTGCGTATGTGTCCAGTTGGCGTACACCCTCCTCCAGCAGGCTGAGGCAGAGCGCCAGCATTGGCGAGTCGTTGAGCAGGTGGAACATGATGCTGTGGCCGGGGGGCTTGTGGGCCGGGACCTGCTCGCCCTGCAGCTCAACCATCTCCTGGATGAAGTCTGATGGCTGGGGCTCGTAGTCCCGCAGCAGCTTGTGGAACACCTCCAGGACGGCATCAGCAACCTCCCACTGAGACAGCAAAAAGGGAAGAAAAATTAGAAGATGTGTATGTGTAGTTAAAAAGGGCATACATGCATCCCGCAGCTCTGTAGTATTGTCGTGGGTTGACATGAGACCATTTGACAGCATTTTACCTTCTCGGCTGAGCGGCGATATGCTCTGGTGGGGAAGGGCAGGAACACGACATCACGCAGGAAGTTCAGGTAGGGCTGAAATCCTGGCACGCGCAGCCCCGCCCCCAAATTAACAGGCAGGCTGCTCTCGACCAATGTGCTGGTCAAATGGCAGAAGGCTCGCGTCAGGGGATACTCTTCACAGCTGGACTCGATCTCATTCAGCTCCACCTGAGAGCCACAAAAAAAAAGATCAGAAAGTTCGCCACCCAAATATGTCCTTCATTTCAACTTCTGAATACAAAGTTTGTCACACTGCTGACAGAGTGTATAATGTCTACCTTTTATTTTCCTACTGACATTTAGATGGGAGCTTACTCATTTCCTGCATGATTTTCATCACAACACATTCTGGCCTTAAAAATAATCCCTTCTGGCACCAGTCAAAACTACAAACAAATACTTAAATGCAAACTAATTATCCTGACACCTGAGTGATCTGATTGTTCTCTGTACCAACTAATGAAGTGCTTTGTTTGAGTCTTCTGAAGTCAGACAGATACAAAGATCTTAACTTTCCTCAAATTGGACGTTTAGCAACCACAAAACACTAACCTCAATTCCAGCTGCCTGCCTCTGTCCTGGGGCTCGCACTGTCTGAAGGATCTGTGGTAAAAGAACAAGTTACAAAACTTTAATCTGAAACAAAAATATCTGACAACACAGCAAACTCAGAATGAGGTCATAACATTGAAAGTTGAAGTGTTTTAGATAAAAAAAATAGAGCAGGCCTCGCACCTGACAGCTAGTCATGAATATAACTGACTAAAGTTTGTAGTTTTGTTCGTAATCTGGTATTATTGAGCAAACAGGAAACACTAAGCACAATTGATCTAAAGCTTAATACAGATATCAAATTACCAATGTCCAGTAACCATGTTCATACTTTATATAACAAAATGCAAACTCTCCTTGTTGAATCATCAACTAAAATAGTTCTGTTAACTTTTAAAGGCTAACCTGCGTGTATTCCAGTGACTGCCAGAGTGAAGCGGCGATTTCTGGTGACTTCCCAAAGGCAGCCAGGCAGTGTAGGATCTCAGCCTTCAGGACGGGAGGAACGCTGCACTGTAGTAACCCCAGCATTACTACAGCTGGGGTCCACTGGGGATGCTCGCACAAAGCCAGACGAGCATTTTCACTCTATAAATAAATAAATAATAAGTAAAAATAATTACACATTTATCTTAATGTAAGCACATATGCGCATCAGTGTGGTGAATGTGGTACCATACCCATGTAATGATGGTTGTGAGCAACTGCAAAAATGATGTGAGTCCTTCCAGCTCTCTTTGGGTGATGCCCCTTAGTGGTGGGTGGCGGTACTGTGCTGCGTCAGGGTTTGGAAAGTCTCGTCGCAGATTCTCATGGTAGAGCATGAGGGAGTGAAAAAAATGTTCCCAGGATACCGGGCTGCCTGAAACTCCCTGGATGTTGTCACCTGCAGAAATATAAGTAAAGTCAGTTGTTACTCATTTGGGTGGATTACACTACAGCAACAATCTGATGTTCATTTCACCTAATGTTAACTAAATTGATCTGAACAGAACTGTCAGAAAAATGTTCAGTACTTTAATGACTGAATTTTGTGTCGTTCTTGATGGCAAATTTCTATCTAATTGTCTTTTCCAGGCCAAGGTGGAATTGTAAATTACAATTTTAGATCTCGTATGTATACAATCTGGTCTTACTGTGTGTGGCTCCATTGGTTTTAAGAAGGCTGAAGCAATAATGGGCACACTGGGGACCAGTGGCGAGGCCTTTCAGCATGCGGAGATAAGAGATGTAGAGGGTGGAGGGCAGAAGGTCTCCCATCTGACGCACAAACTTGGACAAGACCACCTGAATCAAAGAATGTGAAAAGAAAAACAATGTTCAAACGGAGAAAAGTATATGATAAGTAAAAACTTGCTTCTTTCAAGACAGCTCAAATCCAAGAGATTCAGAAAATGCAGCTCTAACCTGCTTGTGTGGAGGTCTCTGCAGAGCCATTCCTAGGTAGGATCCCTGCAGAGAGGTGTGCTGGAGAGACTCCGTGGGACACCAGAACTCCAGACCCAGCTCTAGTCCAAATGAGTCCTTACTGTAAAACTCTCCTATCTGCAAAGACAAAGCAGTAGTGTTAATCCACTGTAGCATTTTTTTCCTTGCACATCTTTGCTATAGATTACTTTTAAAGCTGCTAATTTAGGATTAGGAGTTTATTGGTACCTTTGGATAACTTCATCAGTTAAACCCTTAAAATGTCAGACATGATAGCTGATGTGTGTTTATATGAGTGTATGTCAGTGTGCATGTGTTTGAGAAAAACACTGACGAGGATCATGAGGTGGTCCAAGTCCTTGCGCAATGATGATGGAAGCTCACTGTCCATCTGTAGGGACATGTGAACCAGACGGGCATCTTCATCAGCACGGTTACGAAGCTGTTTCACCTACAAAGACAGCAAACACATTGATTCTTAATACAATTATTCACTAAGTGTGGAGAATAACAAGTTATGCAACGTACACATCAACCCATAACTGAAGTATAGACATTGATACAGGACACCTGTGGGCTCACTCACCTTCATTGGCATGAGTGCCAGGAAGTCTGTGATGAGTGAATGGAGGCGGCGGATATAAAACTCTTCTTGTGTAAAACTCTCACATCCCAGCACGCCCTCCTTCATAAACAGGAAGACGTCTCCCAGCAAAGCCTGGTCAGCCAGAGCCTCATCTGCCTCGGTGAACTCAACCAAGGCTGCATAGCAGACACAAACAAAAATACTACATTTAAATGTCTGCTATCTTTCAAAACTGGCATTCCTTCTATAAAGCTTTTGTCTGAACAGCTAGGGGGCATATTTCATGCATGCCCACGTATTGGGGACCTTACCACATCCCTGTGGTAGTTGAGAAAGGACCCGAAGAGACAACGCCCAGGCCAGTCGACACAAAGCTTGCAGGCCTGGAAGCTTCCATGGCTGGCCGTCCATCAGACGACTGTGCACTGCAGACACATACTGCTTCTCAGTCAGCAACGGCAATGCCTGCAGCAGATCTGAATGAACAGAACACGCAGACAACTATTCAATTGTTGTAAAGGCAAAACACTGAAACTAAACCAACTAACTTACAACTACATTTTCGTGGAGTTAATCAGTGATTTAAATCAAAGTGAAAATTACAGACATTATATGTAAAGATGTTTTCACCTTCTCTGTCTTCTGTCCCCTGTTCTACGAAGCTGACATCCAAGCAGTACAGCAGTGCCATGACCAAAGCCAGGTTAACACTGTCCAATGAGCCATCAGCTTGAGCTGACACTGTCTCCAGGTGGCCAATAAGAGCCAGTGTGTCATCTTTACTCAAAGGCGATTGGCAGGTCCATGAAAACAGGCTGTCAGCCAGGGCCTGTCGGGATTCTTTGATGAGGTCAGAAACCTGGTGAGAAGAGAGCGTGTTCAAAGTTGTCAATGTTCCCCTCTGTTTATTACTGTGACAACAGAAAGCTACGGGCTTTGGATGAGAGAAATATAATAGAAACTGAATATATTGGGAAGATCATTATCTCCATTTAAAACATTTTTCATTTCCCTCCCACCTCTTTCCTGTGCTTCTCGTTGCCCAGGCCACGCTCCTTCTGCAGCCGTTCAAACTCACGCGTCACACTTATCTCTGACACCAGGGTTAGGATGCGTTTGGTCAGACCCTGGTTCATCAGGTCATCTGTGAAACGTGTGGTCAAAGCCACCAGCTCTCCACTGAAGGTGAAAAACAAACAACGCAGCAGGTCAATAACAAAAGCAAACAGGCATCAAGAAAAAAACAACAACAACAAAATAAGAGCATGTTCACCACTTTTAAAAACACCTGGTTGAACTTACTAGTATACAACATTATTACCTCAGGTCCAGAGTAAAAGTCTTGCCATGACGTGACTGGATGAGTGTGCGCAGGGAGTTGGCCACACATAGTTTTCCATCCCAGTAGAGCAGCACAGCTACAAGACCTCGTGTCAGACCTGGGAAATGGGGCTGCTGTTGCTCTCCTGAGGAAAGATTAACATACCCAGAGAATCAAATATGTGAAATGTCAGTGTCTTTATTAGTGGAAGTCATTGAGAGCTTGGTCCCCAAATCATTCATTGCATCAGGACAAACGAAAAATCTTTTCTAAACTGATTTCTGCATCTAGAACAAAAAATAAAACATTACACAAGGTCACCAAAATTTTTACATGACTCCCTTTATAGAGTTGGTTACGAGTATTTTAAGTAATGACTTTTTCACTTGATTTATCCACTTTACCTGCCAACAGAAGTTCCAAAGCTGCCAACTCTCCAATATCAAACAAATCACTGAGGATGAAGGCCTCTTTGAGAAGCTGCTCTGGAAGGAGCCGGGACCCCTGCTGACCCTGGATGGCGATGCCTTCTGTGCTGGCTTTACGCACTTTCTCTCTCTGCTCTGCACTCTTTGGCTGAAGACGAAGAAAACAAATGCTATTAACATTTAGCAGTTCTGGAAAATGAGCCTGTCTGCACCAAAGGAGTTACGTGGGAAAATGCACAGGAATAAAACTCATGTTACATTTGAAAATCAAAAAAAAAAAAAAAAAAAATCTCACCGGGTTCTTGAAGAGTGAGAGAAAATGTGCTTTGTGCTTCTTCAGCTGTAGGTCAAGGAGATGGACGCTCTCCGGTTGCCTCCTCAGCACCGCCCCATCCACTGTCTCCCACAACTCCTTCAGCGGCCCCCACAGACTGGCTCCTGAGTGGGCACATCACACAAGCACAGAACTGATTTCTTCCACTCCTAGTGTGTTCATATCTTGAGTGACGTGATGAGCAGACTAATTACTATTCTGATGAACAATTAAACTTTTTTGGGGGTCATTTTTTAACATGATTTCTGCTTCTCAAATGTCAATACATTTTTGTTTCTTTCATCCACTGGAAAAGTAAACTGAACATCTTTGGGCTGTGGAAAAAACAAGACATCTGAGGACATCACCTCAGGCTTTGGGAAACAGTGATGGACATTGTTCATCATATTGACCATGCAACTAATAATGATAATACATAATAACTAATAAAATAATAAACAGATTAATAAATAATCAAAGTAATTGTTAGCTGTAGCCCCACATATGTTATAACACCTTCCATTAGTACCTCTTGCTTAACAAAATATATGTGTCCTATACGACTGATTTTCAACTAAATCTTGAATTCATACTTGGACACAATTTTGGCAAAATTCAAAATCTATACTGATAAAATACAAAATATTAGTAAGTGCAATAAATAATCTTAAAGAAGTTGTTGGGGTGGGGGTGTTGGGGATCATTTTTTTGTGATGTTGACATAAACCTTATTCATCCAACTCGCAACAATGAGAAAACTACAATAGATATTATGTTAATATACACGCATGCAGTATATATGCAGTCAAGACGGTCATGTGACTTTAAATGACAGCGAACAAACACATTAATTATATTGGTATTTTATGTCACTGCACTTGTTTCGCAAATAGATCATTGTGCTTTGCTGTTAACTTCAGTCAACTCTTGACACTGAAAGTAATCCTGGACCTGGACTGTGTCTATGAATTAGATGTAGTAAAAATAAAGAAACTTCGCAGCGCGGTGATGCAGAGCGTTTATTTTCTTGTTTTAAGTTTCAGTTTTGTTCCCAAATAAACGAACTAATCTGCAGCCGGTCTGTCAGGTGCTGAATGAGAAACGCCATGTTGCCCATATGGTTTAGTGTGTAATGTGAACATGTGTCAACATTAAGTCCAGACCTGTCGGTGAACAGAGTAATAGTTTACCCAAAGATAACTAACCCAACGTTTGCTCGAAGGCTAAGCTAAGCTAGCCTGAACTTGGGTGAACATCACCATGCGGTCAAAACATGTAACAGGAAACACACCTTGAGAAAATGGGCAATACGATACTGCTTCTATGTGGCATACCAAATAACAGCAACTGCTACAGATGAACTGAATTGAGTTAGTTCTTAAATTAAATATAATTCATACCTGAATTTACCGCCATCTGCGCCGCCATGATACGCTCGGAAAACTGGAGAGAGGAGTCTGCGTTTGTGCCGGAGTGAAATTTAAAATCACCAACTCTCTGAATATGCTTTAGTTACATTCACCAGACAATAAAAGTCACCGCATCCATTTATATATGCACATTAAGTACTTAAAGTTGTACGATATTTTATAAATTGCCGTAATTGTGTATCGTGTCTTCAGGCGGGGTCCTAGTATCATTTCGATCCGGTTAGCTGGACGGGAATTGTAGTTTAATAGTGTAAACTAACACAAGACGTAATTCATAAATATATCTTGTTGAGTCATAGTTAAATAATCTCGTTTTTTCTCCAATATTATTTCTTATTCAGCTTTGTTAAATACTAGTTTGTGATGCACTGAAACGCATGAATAAAATAATAATACTAATAAAGTTTCCGCCCGGTGTCCACACGGACTGATTTGGCGTTGCACCAAGATGTCCATGCCTGTCTGACAGTTGTGGATGGGTGACCGCTGGGATAAAATGTATCTGTCGTGACTGTAAGACGAGGTTTGAGGTTGTGTTTGTTAAGAAGAATATGGCTCGTGTGGTGAAAGTGTTTCGGACCCTGCGGAATCACTGGAAGAAGTCCACGTTTGCTGTTGTCGTCTTGTCTTACGGGGGCCATTGGCTGTATGGGAAACACTGGTGAGTACTTCAGACTGTGCTTTTATTTCCAGCGATCAGACCGATGTTACATGTGCGTCTTCCTTGTTGTGTCTCATCAGCGACAATGTCCTGCGGAGGGAGGCTTGTCAGGTGGCCAGGGTAAGACATCACTTTATTTTTCTCTGCATGTCAAACCCAGAGACATCACTTAAGCGCATAGACTGCCATGCATAAACCAAAGGCCTTCTTCAAGTGCCTGTTCGACTTGATCATCATCATCAGCATATTCTCTGTTGTTAGGAGTTTGGGCGTCAACAGATTGCCCCACAGGAGGGGCTGAGGAAAGCAACAGTGATCCTGAACCCTGCAGCCTGCGGAGGGTGAGAAGAAGGAAACGTCTCAAAACTTTTTTTAGTCAGATCTTAGATGTATTAGCTGTTCTTTTAATATTTCCGACTTTCTGTGTCTTTCATCCTTCCCCCCTCAGGAAAGCCAACAACCTGTTTGAAAAGAATGCAGCTCCTATTTTACACCTGGCTGGTGTGGATGTGAAGGTGGTTAAGGTATGATTTTTTTAACCTTTTTTAGAATAATGTTTAGATTAATGACTGTAGTAAGGATCCCAAGGTGTGGCTTGATGATTGTGTATTATATTGTGTATATATATATGTTTCCTGTTCCTCTCCAGACAGATTACGAAGGCCAGGCAAAAAAGCTGATGGAGCTCATGGAGCAGACGGACATGCTGATCGTGGCCGGAGGGGATGGCACCCTGCAGGAAGTCATCACAGGTTTACTGCGGAGGCCAGATCAAGTAGGTGTTGCACAGCCATCCTAGTCTTTGGTTTATGGTTAGCTGAGATGAGCATAACTTGAGCCCAAGCTTTTCTAATTAATGCTGTCACTGATGGATGTGTTACGGCTGCAGGACACGCTCAGCAACACGCCGATTGGATTCATTCCTCTGGGCTCTCATAACTCCCTGAGTCCAAGTCTTCACCTCCTTAGTGACAACAAGGTCAAGTAAGTGTCTTGTTCATATCCTGCCCACAGATCCAGATTTTATCATCTCACAATGTCACAAGAAACTGTGTGTCTCGCTAAGTATATATGGGTACATGATGAGTTTCCTCATTAGTAACAGACTTATTATATTTTTTTTCTCAGAGACATTACATCAGCAACACTGTCCATTCTGAAGGGAGAAACAGTGCCTCTAGATGTGCTGCAAATCAAAGTGAGAAACTGGTTCTGTTTATCCCACAAAGCCTCAAAGTTAGAAACTTAGTGATGATGTGAATTCAGATACTTTCTTATGCCTCAATTTGTTTTCATGTCAAATTAAGAGATCACCAAAGCAATTTGTAACATTCCTTTCTTCATCAACTATGGTGTTAAACTATGGTTGAATGTAAACTGTTTTTGCAATTGAATTAAGTGTTAACACTTAGACAGGAACTTCAGTGTGTGTATGTGTGTGTGTTTTTAGGGGGAGAAAGAGCAGCCGGTCTTTGCACTGATGGGACTACGCTGGGGAGCTTTTAGAGATGTGGCCGTGACGATCAGCAAGTAAGATACGCAATCACACAACTGGCTGCTGAGCTTAAAATGCTCATTAAATCGTGACCTAATTCATATCAGAAAAAATAGTAATCAGCTATATTTTCTCATAGATATTGGTACCTTGGGCCACTGAAGACAAACGCAGCACATTGGTTTAGTACTCTTCGGGTAAGGCAGAATTTTTATTCTCTTAACATGCCTGTGTTAGAACAATATATTAAAACAGTGTTTATAAAATGTCTGATGTTGGAAGGAGGCCAAGTTAGGTACTGTCAGTGTGATAGAAATGCCTCCCTCATATGAAAAAAATCCTTTTTTAAATTTAATTTCAGAAAATTCAACAAATGACTTTGTCAGGTACTTTTTCCTTGAAGTGTGTTTGACATTTATGCTTGTCCTTGACAGTCATGCTCAGTCACTCCCTCACCCAAACAATTACGCTGAAAAAAAATCAAAGTAGTTTTCAGTGTAATTCTGCTAGCTTAGTTTAAAATGCTGCCATCCAAATTGTCCATACTGACAAAAATCCTTTGTATATTTGTGGATAAGTCACAGAATACCTCCAAATATTTTGGCTGCATTTGTCAAGATGTCATGGTTACAATCTGGAATATTTACACAATATATAAGTATATATAAGTTGTTGTTGTATTTCATGTCTCCTCTTGTTTCTGCTTATGTCTGGTGTCATTCTGTGGCTGCTGCTGTGTTTTCATCTGATACTGTTGTAAATCTCTCAGGAGTGGCCCCTGGTCCGAGAAGTCTCTGTGTCCTACACGGCTCCCAGCCTCCGGCCCCCTGACCTGCCCCCTCAGAAGCCCCCGAGACCAAACCTGCTGTACCGCATCGCCCGCAGGCTGAAAAACTACTGGTACCCTCCAGTTGAAGGTGGCGTTGTGTTACTGTGTTGATATTTGGATACTTACAGTACATCAACACGACACCAAAACCCGACAGTAAGTAAAAACATTGTGTGTGTGTGTGTGTGTGTGTGTTTGCACAGAGCCTCCAAAAGTGGAAGAGCCGGAGGTGTGGACGGAGCAGCAGCTGTCGACGTTTGAGCTGTTTATCCAGACGCACAACAAAAACCCTGTGCAGAGGGTCAGTCAGTCCAAAAATAATATTTAGAAAACACTGTGCATGCTCTTATCAAATCCTGAGCACCCAAATGCTCACATGATCCCACTAAAGCTCATCTGCTGATTCATTTTTTTAAAATGTTTTCTTTTCTGTTCATTTGAACTTGCAGCGAGTAAATGACTCCATGATGATCTGTGCAGAACCAGACAACTTCACTGTGGGCGAGTTCATCACTGTCGGGTTAGTGTCATTTTTCTTTTGTCAATCTCCTGTAGATGGTGAACACTATCAAGACGATATGCTTTATGTGAAAGCTCATGTTTATGTACACTTAAGTGAAATAAAATAAAATGTTCCTCATTATAGAAATAAAAAGGAGGAGGACCCCACTGCATTTACAAAAGCCTCCACACAACTGGAAGCCGGCGCTTGTCGGCTGCAGCTGCCAGAGGTCAGACACCTTTTATGAGCCTCGCTGCTGTTGTGTTGTGATGTGCCAATGGTAGTTTCAATATATATATTTTGTCTTGACGTTTAACCCGACCCCGCAGGACGCCGGCGGCTTCTACAACATCGACAACGAGGAGTACGAGGCCATGCCTGTGGAGGTGAGGCTGTTGCCACGGAAACTACGCTTCTTCATCAGTGCCGAGCGCAGGGAGGAGCTCCTCGCACAGATGCAGGCATGAGCAAACGTCAAACCAGAGAGAGAGGACAAAGAAACGGCGAGACAAACAAAATGATTTCAAGAGAAACACAACGAAAGAGGAATGCAGTGAAAC
>JAOXYL010000090.1:19807042-19817153 GCA_028564955.1 Terapon puta
TGTTTAAGTGTTTCGTCTCATGGCAGGCTGCAGTTAATAAGATCATTCCTGTTTACAAAGCGGCACTGAAAAGCAACGTCGTTGTCAAAATCGACATGGAATGTTTCCTTCCATCCGAGATGTGAGAGGATTTCATTTAATAGAGTCTTTCTCTTTTATTAAATGTTTTGTCAGAATACTTCTTTTTCCTGATGTCACATGGTTGAAGAAAGTGAGGAAAAGACTCATTGAGTTGAATATTTTTGTCTACTTTCAAACAGCTGTGGAGGAGTTGAAGCATACAGTGATAATGGGAAGATCAAAGTCTGCAACACTTTGGAGAGCCGGCTAGAACTCACAGCACAACAGGTAGAGTAACTGACAGTATGTCTCACACCGAAGTCAACATTTATGACATGTAAAATGTAGTTTCTGCTGTCAGCCTGTGGAGGGCGACACAGTCCACTAGGTTATCCGATGAGCCTGATTACCAAGGTGATAGAGTTGATTGCTGGGTTATGTTTTATCATACAATAAACGTGTGTTACTGCTAATTATAGCTAATACTTGTTTAGTTTTGTAAATAATTTAACCTAATTTGTTGCTGCCTTGTGTTTAGAGAACCTGTGCGGATTAACCTGACTTTAACACTTGACCTGTGTGATATTGTGTTAGTAATTTCATCCTTGGAGGTTGCAGGGACGTACATGTCCCAAGAGAGGAGTCTTGGAGGGTCTGAGCCACTCTCAAGTTTCAGCACAAACCTTGACATACAAAGGTTTTTTAAAGTTAGAAATAAGGCAAGTAACATAGGTAGATGTAGATATATGAGAAATATATAGAAATATATGGATAGGGTTGTAAACATAATCAAGAAAACAGGAGCCATGGCAATGTAGGTGACAGTATTTTCTTTCTTGTTAGTTGTTGAGGAAATTAAATACTGTTTTAAAATATATGAAGCTTCTCCATTTACGTATGTCCCTTACTGATGAAGTATCTTTTCTTTTGGTTTCTTGTTTGTATTCTGAATTGACACCTGACAGATGATGCCTGAGATCAGAGTCAACTTGTTTGGCACCAACCCCAACCGCAAGTTCACAGATTAACGGTGGATTTGGAGAGATCATTGCGGGCTCGGGCAGAACACATAAGGTGACCACAGACTTTCATCGTAGTGACCAAGAGTCTGTACAATCACTTGCCAACCATCAGGGTCAAAGAAAACTCTGATTTACTTAATGGGATGCTACAGACATTTTTTGTGTTCATTTATCTTTATTTTTATTTACTAATAATTCAACAAGTGCACTTTAATCTGTGATTTAAGTGCCTATTATTATTTTACCTCTTCAGGGCTTGTCTAAAGAACTACTTTGAATTGAATCACACTGTAAACAGGAATTCCTTCATTTATAGGAAATCTGTTTCTCTTCACTACTTGATTAAAGTAACCTTTAATATATAAATGTTTAGGTTACCAAATACACAAATGGTCCTTTCACATAGTTGGTCTACATTATTTGTAGACTTCAGTCTATCATAAGCTCGATTATCTGGTGCACTGCTTTTTTTTAACAGTTTGACTTTGTGTGCATGTGTTTGTAGACAGAGGAAGGATGTTTGTCATTGTTCTGAAGCACGTGACATACAAACACCAAAGAAATAAAAGTGTGTGACACAGAGAACTCAGCATGTATGAGACATCTTTATTTACAGCTTGTAAACAAACAGTTCACTCAGGCTATGTTCACTCTACAATGAGGAAAATGTAGTAGCCTAGGTACACTAACCACACCAAAATGTGTTTTGCATTAAAAATGTAAAAAAAAAAAAAAAAACAACTTTTAGTGCCACCCAGTGGACTTCAGTAATGGCAAACAGTTGGCAAGACAAGGTGCCATACTCCTTCCATGGGTCTAACAAATAAAATTGTCCTCGCTAAAATGGACTCAAGTACCAAATCAATGTTTCAACACCACCAGTTCTGCTGAATTCTTTTAAGACTTACAGTTTTGATGCTTTACAAACTATCAGCATTGATAAGGCTTTAATTGCATTATTTTTAGTTATTGTGCGTACATCATTTGAAGCAACATATTTTTATGTGTATCTAAGCAGTAAAGTGAGCCCTAGGCTTCTCAGGGGTTTTTATTTAAACCCATCAAAGCCATGGAGAAGAGGAAGTCAAGGCTATGAGACAGTGGCACAGCAGTCTAACCTGTGACCTTTGGGCAGGAAGTGAGCTGTGTGTTAGGGTATATTGTACAGCTAATACAGGGATTAAAGCATTACCATCAGATTAACAAATGACCTTAGAGACACTGGCAGGCAGCACCTCCCAATCCAGTGGAAGGATCCAAGATTACAACTCAAACCTCACGAATGGAGTGGGAGGAATGCGTAACAGGGTAGGCAGAAGGAGATCAAGCTCCTCTTCTAGAGAAACCGTATCATCAGAGATTGGAATAGAAATGATTGGCATTTGAAGTCAAACCCTGTACCCAGTTCAGACTCAACTTCAAACGTGATTCAAAATTAGCTTTTGATAGAGGGAATCTGTCGCTTAACATAAAATGATGCAGTTCTTCACTGTGACCATACAAACGGTCAGATTGGCAGGCATTTCAGAAATCAGCCTCAAACAGCATGCAGCAGTTTTCCCTCGACAACCAGCCAGAATAATCTCTGTCAGGTGAATGGGACAGCCTCAGACACAGTGCTGCAAGCAGGCAACTCAGGACACATACCCTCAGATTAGTCACACACATACACAGGACCCTGTGTAACCTACGGGACCCTGCTGACTGCACGTAAGAACCTAGAGAAACATGATTAGTGTGAGACCATCAGTTCACATATTAGTTAATAGAGCCTCTTCATCTTTCCAATTATGCTCCCTCCTTTGGTTAATGGCCACCCCCCTATCTCCCTGTATTCAGCATAAACCCATCTGTGTCCTTCATTAACCACATGTCAAAGCAGTAAAGAATTTGTACAGAGAAAACACAACTGCTGCTACCAACGCCAAATGCCGCTATTCCAGCAAACCTAGCACCATCTCCCCTACCCCGAGGAAGTAGACACCCTGCGCGATGCCAAAAAGGGGAGCGATGACAAGAGCGCGGCACGTTGCACCCTTCAGGAACGCTGACGGGCCCTCCCGCCTCATGATGCGCCTGCAAAAGTGCACGGGCAGAACACATCACAAGACTAATTACACTTCTAATTATCAAGGCAGCGAATGTTTTTATTACTGGCTTTGTTCTTACCGTGTGCAGTCAATAATTCCTTTGTATGTATCCTCTCCTTGACCTTTTTGCAAGGTCTGCAGACGAGTTTTGATGACTGTATGGGCATTTAAAACACAGAATGCACTCATTACCTCATGACATCAAATCAAAGACTGTTAGTTCAAGCAAACATCAGCCATTGTGGCCAGAAATGACAAATGTAGCATAACAGTAAATGCTAATAATAGTAACACAAGCAGAGAAGTAAAAAAACTCAGTGAGCTGACTTAATGTCACATATGATTGTCTGAAATCATTCCCTGTTGACTATATAGGGACTGTATGTACTGTCTGTCATGTATCTATGTAGTGCACATTTATTCCCTGTGTAGTTTCCACATACAAATGATCAACAAATGCATTTTATAGATTAATGTTAGTGTCTGAAATCTTTATTTGCTGCTCTCTACTGAGTGAACTGTTCAGCATCTGTTATGCATGTAATGAGGGTTAACGATTCAACAAAAGACTGATTTCAGACATGGCCAATATCTAAAGTCTGCTAACTTTGGCTAACACTACACATGAGCTAATGGCCATACTGGAGCAAGTGATGCTGCATGCATGTATACACCTTCTATCTTTTGTGAGTAGTCAAAGCTTTAGTCCACATTCACACCCTGCCTCCCGTGTCACCATCTCTCTTTGTCTGTTGCCGTTTCCCACTCACCATCCAGCGGTGTTACAGCCACAGCTGCCACTGAGCCCGCCGAGCAGCCTGCCACAAAAGACTGCCAGAAAGGCGCCTGGGCCTGCACATCACCCTGGCCACCCATTCCTTCCCGGCCCAGCGCGTTTAGGTTGGCAAACAGTGGGAAGTAGATCATTGAGAAGGGGACATCCCTGAGAAATGATTTTTGGTTTGAGAGTTTAAAGATTTTTTTCAAAAGACAGTAAGGATTACAGAGATGGAAAGGAAAAGACTTTGAGAGGAAGGCTGTATCAGGGCAAAGAGAGAGAAATGGGATCTATTGAAACAGATATAGAGAGAGAGAAAGAGAGACACAACCCCCTTTCAACTGCAGTATAACAACCAGACATAGCTGCAGGAATCTATTGATCTGTGTTGATTGGCAGACGTGTCAGGAAACATAGCAAACGCAGAATGAGTTATGCAATGTAAAATCTACTCATTAAAACAGTGATGACAAATTTGAATGAAAGGAGAGCCAGAGCTGGATAACAAAAGTGACTGTGCATGATCATGTCCCATGTATTTTGAAAGGTTTTGCATTAGTTATAAAATAGTAAGGAAATACATACATGAGGATTAACAAAATGTCATTTTTTGTAAGTAAGAGTGTGTTTTTGTCTTTTTCTGTATGACCTCATTAAGGTGGCTCCTGCACCCCTGTAGAGGCCCGCCAGTCCACGGGTCTTCAACAGCTCCACAGTGATGCCGGTGGCCGAGGGCCGACGTGGAGGGATCGGTCGCGGTGGTGGGGGGGCTGCCAACGATGGAGCTGGACCAGGAGCCGCTGCCTGAGCTGGAGTTGGAACAGGCCTCTGGGCAGCTGATGGTCAAACACAGAATAGCCCAGGTTAGGAAACACGTGCAGGCTAATGTGATTTTGCAGTCATCACCATTTTTTTTTTGTTGAGACTCACCTGGAGTCTTATTTTATTTATTGCTAATTTATGATTTGTCTTCCACCAATTAATTGTAATTTAAATATGAGGAAAAATGCAATTCACAGAGTTTACTTAATTGATGTGAGAAAAAAAACTACTCTTGAAACAATAAAGCCAGGAACTAACTCACTGAGCCTTCCTGCATCCTGGAGCTGGATCTTAAGCATCTCCATGGGAGTGGTGACCACCACCTGACAGGTCCCAGCCCCACACCCTGCTAGTACCTCCCCCCACAGTGGCAAATGCCTGTAAACACAACAGAGTGTCAGTAATAGATACACAGCAGCAACAAAAGTAAGATTCTGTGACACACACCTGTGTGGTCATATACCCCAGTGTAAGTAAACTTGAGATTTTTAGGAATCCTTAGAAGATTTAGTAGATTTAGCCAAAACACCAGTCAAATTATGCATTTCACAACTATTTTCTTTTTTTAAATACACTACAGTCTAAGGATCTAAAGTTAACACTTAAATAAGAAGAAGAAAAAGAAAGGCTTATTTATAAAAGAAAATAGAGTATTTCCAATTTTTTGTTTTGGTTCAGCTTTTGCTGAATTTCTGTGTAATTAATAAATCTTCAGAATCAGTATTTTATATGTGGGATTCAGTGTTGGTACAGTTCTGGTTTAATACACATAATACATCACAATGATAGTAGTAGTTATTTGAAACAAAGTACAAGATTGGCATACTCGGTTTCATGCTGTGTCTCCAAAGCAAAACTTATTCTTTACTCATTATCAATGTATTAACATTGTTTTAATTGATTGTGATAACTTTGGCCACTTTTTTCTAATGTAATATTCTTTAACATTTTCATGTGTCATAATGCATCATTTAAAGACAAAAGTCAGCGTACCCATCTTTAGAGAGTTTCTGCCTGAAGACATCATTGGCAGCCAGCTTGATGGCTTTTTCTGGTGTAACAAGAGTGAGATTGACTGCAGCACCTGAAAAACACAAACAAGGTGATGACAGAGACACACACCACGTTTCCGCCAGTGATACACAAATAGGATTCACCTATAGAGCAGCTTATGTGTCAACAGTGTGGGCTAAAAGCAGTGGACACTGGTTATTATGATAAAAAGATTGACGGCTCACAGGAGAAACAACAGCGTAGGCGCCCAGATTAAGCTTATAGTAAGGCACGCTTATAGTGTTGTTTGTCACTGGGATTAGAAATGTGAAGACTACCTCTGTAGCATCCAAAATAGCCCTCCGAGCGTACCGTCTTTGCCAGGCAGTCCAGCCTTTAGACAGAAAAAAGGAGAAAAGGTCTGTTTTTCATATTGTGAACATTGTGTGAAGTAATTAGGTCCATATCTCTGACAGACATGTAGGTCAAATAAGTTGAATAATGTTTAATTTAGAAGCATCATCGCAGGTCTGGCCGTTAGCCAAATGCACCATGTGCCTCCTGTCCTGTCGCAGCAAAAAACTGGACAGAGACCAGCACTGTCTGGTGACTGTATGAACACTTCTGCACATTCGCTTTTTTTTTCTTAGCAAAGAACAAACACAATCCGATCTCATGATTTGGCCTTGAAGGGAATAAGTTATCCAAGCTCTTTTTCCATCTCTGACTCACAGTGGAAAACCACAGTCCAAAACACTGGCGAACACAGGATGGCCACGCCCAAATAGCCAGCAATATTGATGCCTACCAGATGTGCACAATCCAAAAAGTCTGGGTCAGTGTGTCTTTTAAGGACACCAAACCATTTTCTCTGGATTTTTTATTTTGTTTTCAGTCCAAACCTCATCACAGGCTGAGGGAATGGAAAATGAAATAGTTTTTAATGTATCCATTTGAACATTTGTCGGGTTCGCCAGTCAAAGTTACTCGGTTGCTCCATTAAAACACATGCTGTAAACAACCCGTCTCCTTATATGACCCCATAAGTGTGTTTTCTACAAACTCTCGCTACAACACTGGGCCAAATATGGGAGCTGTATTTAGCTGTGCTGCTCCACCCTTGTTCAGATTCAGTGGAAAAATATGTGAGAGCACGAGATAAGTAATTCTGACTTATTTGTAGCTCAAATTAAAGAGTGCTGTTTACCAAAAGCCACATTTAACGCCATCCATCACCAGCACATGGTTTGAAAAGGTTTTCAGTTTACAGACTTGGTGAAATTTGCATGCAGAAGAAATTCTCTGGAGACACTCATTAATTTCAAAGATAACTTCAAATAAGAATAAATCATTCAGGGTGCAAAGATAAAAAAAAACACTGATGTGAAAGCTCTTATATTTGCATGTGGTGGATCATTGACAGTACTGGGTTAACTTGGGCCAGGGGGAGCCCTACTCACATTCCTTTGTAGACTTGGACGCCCTGCTGGTTCTGTAGGCGGGTCTTGGCCAGGTCAATAGGAAATACACATGTCACACCAACCAGGCCTGCCACGCCCCCATTAATCAGCTTAGCAGGGAGGCTGCGAAGGGATCAACATGGACACACGCATGCACAGACCCATGTAGTCACCAACACGAGCCATGCAAGTGACACATCCATTCATGGACAAACATGCAAATAAAGCAGTCGCACAAAGAAATTCCACAAACAGATACACACACACAAAAATAAAGAGAGAAAGAGAATAAAGGGCCAACGTTAACAGCTGCTGCTTCCACTACATGAATGTATTTTGTCTTTGTTGAACTAAACTAACAAAGATAAAGACACATACCTAACTTTCTTCTCCGCCATCCTGCTTGTGTTTGGGCTCCAGGATCACTACTCCTCTCCTGCTCCTCTTCCTCCTCCTCCTCCTTCTACTCCTCCTCTCCTTCTCCTCCTCTTCCTCCTTCTCCCCCACTCCTCCTCTTCCTTTTCCTCTTCCTTTTCCCTCCCACACTTTGGCACGCAGCCCAGAGTTGTCACAGCAGCTCAACCCTTACCTGCCCACCCGGGGCACAAAGGCAGCTCGCTGCTCCCTTTAATGTGGCAGCACCGGACCGCCTTCTTCTCCTCCCCTGGCCCAACAGGGGTGAATGCCCTGTTTTTTCACTGTGGCCAAAACTGCCAATGTTGGATCTGTGTCTCCTGGCCAGCCTCTCTGCTGTGCTGCGCCTCACATCAAAACCCAGTCTCTCTCCCACTGCCTGGAAACACAGGACACATGCAGCTATAATGTACTAAATAGCTCCAATCGAATACACATTTGTGATGGCATTATGAGATGGTGGGAGGTTAAGTTGTGATGGAGGATTGACACACCTCACATTAACTGTCAGGCGCTGTAAAATCCAGACTTAGTCATTCATAAATGTGAATAGCTGCATATCCCAGGACTGCCACAGAGAGACAGAACATCTTGAGTCTCTCTAATCTGCCAGCTAAAAGGGATAAGAGTATTTGATCTAGCAAGGAGGGCAGAACTGAAAATGAGGGGCTTACTGGTATTCTTTTACCACATTTGGAATCCAACCTTTGCAAAGGACTGAAAAGGAGACTTAAATGCAAGTTGGGAAATTAGTTTCACAAGGTGTTTTCTACATCTCTTTGTTCTGGAGGTACAATATGTTGTAGTCTAGCCTGGGAAGTGTGCATTATAGATAAAACAAATGCAGTTGAAACCTTATCTGAGGTGCACAGCTTGCTTTCCCACACCATGTTCTCTGTTTCTTCCAGTCTTTTTCTGCCTTTTCCCCTCCTGACTTCCCCCTTCCCTCAGCTCCCTAATTAATCTCTCTCTTAATCTCTCCACCTCCATTCTGTCTCTATTTTTACCGCCGTAAACCTTCGCTGTCTTCTCAGCTGAGCGTAACAGAAACAATCTGTTGCCTCGTTCCTCTTCTCGTCTCCATTGGTGTCCTTTGATGTCATTTTCCATCACCTCAGCTTTTTCATCTCCAAATATTTCTTTTTTATATCTACATCCCCCTCTTAATACTCTAGTCTCCCTCACTGCTGGGTTCTAGTCACATTCTACACATGCCTTTCACTGAGCCTCTTTCTGTGAAACTTTCTTTCAGCTTGGCTCCATTCACACACAGTAGTGACCCTGCCAAAACACAGACATGGGTGCCTCACCCCAAGCCAACCTCCAGCTCCCAGACCTCTGTTCCCCCCCTGAAAAACTGCGCTGGAACTCCCTGCTCACACAGCTCACGCAGCACAAGCCCCGCAACACAGCCTTCAAAGAAAACTTCATTTTCCTCCATCACAGAGACATAGCAGTGGGGAACGGGAGTCTTACCTCTGTCGGTGCATCCCACAGACAGGATCAAGCTGTCCACTTTCCTTTCACTTCAACAATGCGTGCAGCAATGGTAGTCAAGCGAGAGCGATCTGAGAGAGCCAGCCGCCACTCAGGGGCCGTTGCACAAACACCAGCATTGTCCTGCTGCCTAAGTCCCTCCCTCTCGTGGTGACTCCCTGTGTGACACAGCCCCAGCAACACAGCTCTGCACTAACACAACTCGACATAAACTCATGGCTGTGGAGCTGACGCCACGACACACACAACAAACAGGTCAGGGAGAAATACCCACGATTAGAACTTGGTGTTTCTTCTGTCTTAGAATATATATGTCGATATACAACATGAACAGCAACAGAAAAAGGCTGCCCATCAATACTGAGCTCTCCATTCAACGGTCCTGGCATTACATAATACCTCTGGGCACAATGAATTCCTCAAATGTTAACAGACTTACAATTTCTACCAAGGTAACAATGATATGCCAGAAAGATTAACACTCTTTGAGATATTTTATAATTTTGTGGATATGTCAAAGGAAGTATTTCAAGGACAAGAGGGTTATGTAAGGACATCAACAAAAAGAGCATGTGACCTGACCACCACAGCAACCACTCATTGCCCCTAAACCATTTTTTCATGAGCATTGATTGATGTATAGATTCCTGTTAATGGAAAAATAATTGCTATTGGTGATCGTTTCACTAATCAGCAGGGACAATCTTTCATGATAGGTGGAATTTTCTAGGTTGGCAGTTCACTTTTAAAATTAGTTTGTTCTACCACACACTGTAAACAAAGGTTATTTGTGAAAACTGAAAACAGGAAACTGTCTGCAGCCTACGTATCAATTGGTAGCACCTTCCTGTGTGAAAGGGTGCCTGTCTCTCAGATGCCAGCAAAGAACTATTTGAACTGAGGGTAACACATTATAGGATAAAATAAGTACTAAACTTATAAAATATATATAAAAATAATTACATACCAAATCAT
>JAOXYL010000090.1:19837251-19851924 GCA_028564955.1 Terapon puta
TGATTACATCAGCACACACATTACATTACATACAGCTGCACTGGTTGTATTGTTGAATCAAATTTTACAGACCCAAGTCTCAGTCAGTCAACCTTGTGGGAACTGGAGCAGTGAAAGAAGCTCCTGTATGTTTTTTAAAAAGAAAACATCAGAGGCATGGTGGAAAAAAAATCGATTAAGTTTTTTTCAGTTTGATTTGTAGCTGCCAAGATAAAACCAGTATTTCCGTCTACTTCAGATTAGTCATAGCACCCAAGAGCCTTAATAGGAAATCTGAGTCACCAACAGAGTGACTCGCTGAGGAGTCAGAATTTACTCACTATACGTTGATTTCGGGTTTCTGATGAAATTGTGTTTTATTACTACTGCCACCACAAGATATGAAAGCAGCACAGCCAGTGAAACTTTTCTCTCCCCCGTGATTAAATAATGGGAGAAAGTGAGTATGTAGCGGAGGATGTTATTCAAATACACAGATATGTTTCATCTCTCACGGGGCTTCCCCCTTCACGCCCCTCCTACTCTATCCCATCATTAGAAAGTAGCATAGTGGTACCAGTGAAGCGATAAGCAGAGAGGCAGGAATGATCCAGTTTTTCCACCCAGGCAACTGGTAACAGGAGGACAACCTGCTTTATTGGACTGGACAGGCGCTGGCATCCTAGGGGGTGGCTGCTCAGCACTGGCCTTTCACAGAGCTGCCCTTTTCATCCGCACGTGTTAAACGCTCTGCCGGAGCGGGGGAAAGAAGGGAGGGAGGGGAGGATGTTGGAGAGAACCAGGGACAGAAAGTAGAGAGATGGGGTAGTGAAAGTGTGTGTGTGTGTGTGTCTGTGTGTGTGTGTGTCTGTGTGTGGGAGGGGCGGGGGTCTGCAGCTGTGTGAAAAGTGCACACTGCTCTTTCAAGATAAGCCATTTTTTCTGCCCCTCTTTCTCTGTGCCGTTGCATAGATGCTTACCCCTGCCCCGAGCCCTTGTTCTGTTCATCTGAATTGGAACTGAAAGGTACAGATTAATCGACTAGACCTGAACCGGAACCAACATTTATTTACCTCCCACTCATAACAGAGATACAACCCCGCTTCCATTCAAAGAACCTTTTTTTTTTCTCCAGCCCCACCTCCACCCTCTCACCAGCCACTGTGGTAGTTTGAACTTTGTTTGTTTCCTAAGCTGTGCATTACAAAAGGACGCTAGTTGATATTGAAACATGGTGTGTTGGCTTTGCAATGTGCACACAGCATTTGCAATTGAATTGGTTGCATTTATCCATACTGACAGATCTTAATGGACCAAAAAATCCCTCTGTCTGGTTTGTCTTTCATCATTTGTCATGATAAGAATATTATTATAATCAGATTTTCTAAACATCTCTATTTATAGTTGAGACATAATCATGGTCTGTCACAAATTTGCAACATGCCACAACTGTAAGATTGTTACATCTATTAAAAAGCAACAACTAACTATTACTGATCATTCTGGTTGTCTTAAGCACTCAAATTATAAGTCGGCTTTCCTTATAGACCCTAACAAGCCTTACTTTACCTAACTCTACATAATCATGAGAACTAAGGAAATAGCAATTGATTCTAACCAAACCATACAATCAGCAGCGAGACACAACTGGCGCATAGGAAAGACTTAACCCACACAGTCGCAACTTTCCGTACAAGGGAAAAAATCTTAAGGTAATGAGAATAAAAGTGTAATTCTTCAGCAGAAGGGTGAAATTGTGCAGATTCTGCAAAGACAAAGCAGTAGAATACACACAGACAAAAAGACAGTGAGACGAAAAGAGATAATTTTGATAATATAATGCAACACGAATGTCATTTGTCTTCTGTTCCTGTAAAGGTACAATGCTAATGTCAAGACTTGTACTGAGCCTGTGCAAAGCTGTTTTTAAAATATTTCTAATATTTGTATTTAAGAGATTTTAAGAGATTTGCAGTGGAAAGTTGTGCATTTGGTCTTGAAAGATGTACCCAACTCTCTCTCTGTCTCTCTCGTCTGTTCTTTTGCTCTGCCCTTCAGCCCCCAGGCATTTAGCAGTTACCTGGACGACATCATCAGCTACCGATGGGAACTGGAAGAGGGGAAGCCGAACCCACTACGAGAGGGCCCCTTTGAGAATCTCCCTCCTCGCACTCAAGTGGAACTTCTGCACCGACTGTGTGACTACCGACTGGATGCTGCAGATGTCTTCGACCTGCTTAAGGTACACATCTGAGAGAAAATATTTGTTTTCAAGTATGTGTTTTTTTTTCAGCTGTTGTGTTATGCACTGTGCCCAGTTTTTATATTTCTGTCCCATCTCAAATGAAATGCTATGCCATTATGATGTGATGATCCAAGCATGCAAAAACTCCAGAAATATTACAGTAGTTAGCCTTTAAGCATTGTATCATATAAACTCATAGCTACAAAAAATGCTGTTTCTTTGAGTATAAACAGTGGAAGTCATTTTGATAAATAGTGTGCATCAGGAGGTTTATTATTTTAAAATAGGGTGTCTTTTATACAAAGTGAAACCATCTTAGAACACATCAACAGAGGAGGTCAATGTATCTTAAACCATCATAACCCACATTAATCCACACTTCCTAGAAGTCTAACTGAATTCACAAGCAATACAGCTTTTTGTTACACCTAACAAAGACAATTTCTTGGGACAGTAGCTCAACATTATGTCCTGAATATTAAATGAGGTGCAATTCATAATAACCTGACAGTTTACCCCTATGTCTTCTGTCAGTTTGTAATTTTCCTCTGATCTATTTTATACTTTTCTCATGAGATAAGATTTTTCAGAAATAATTTATCAGATTGAATTTATGAAGGCTTTCTGTAAGATACTGAAAGCACTTCATGTCAGTGTATGATTCACAGCCATGTAGGCTCAGAGGAATGACATCACCCTGTAATGACTGATGATTTAAAAACATAGTCCTGCACATGATTTGATAAATGTCCCCACCCCCACTAACGCCCCCATCAGGGACTGGATGCAGACAGCCTGAGGGTTGAACCTCTGGGGCAGGATGGAAATGGAGCCCTCTACTGGTACTTTTATGGCACTCGGATGTACAAAGAAGAGCCAGCGAAGAGGAAAGCAGAGAACATCAGGTAATAGCAGTCCGACCATATAACTTATTTTCTGTCCAGCAAACCAAGAACGAATGATATGTCACTGATGTTTGCTGTGGTTAACTGGTGCCCATATAAGTACGATAGTAGTTTGACACTTGTTTACAGGCTTGTTAAGACTTAATTAGAGGGGTCTCCTATTGCTAATTACCCTAGTTAAAAGGCTTATAATTTTACAGAGTTCCCTTCCATTTCATGTTGTTTTTCCAGCAGTGAAGCCAGTGACCTAACATTACCAGAGAAAAAGAAAAGGGGAAGACCACCAAAGAAGAAAAAACTGGACGACCCTCAGCTAAGGTGAGGGAAACATTTTTTGTTTGTTGTCAGTTGCCAACAGTGTATTGCAGAGAAACGCCGACGTGTAGTTGTGCATGTGCTGCCCAGATGTACCACTTATGTCAAAACATGCATTTAACCATCATAGCAGATGCTATGGCTGTTTGCCATCTGGTCTTTGAATGCAGAGATGTTACTGAGGATTTGTGCAGTCATGTATAAAACCAAAAAACAAAACACTGTAAAAGCTGTCCTCAAAAATAATACATGATTGGGTATTTGTGGTCTTATGTCTAATATGCAAAAAGCCTAATACTGATGAAAACATAAAATCATTTATCAATTGAATCAAACATTTGTCCTTTGTTGGAATGTTCTGATATAAAGAACAGAGCTATAAAACTATGTGAAGATACAGAAGCTGTAATATGTTTTTCCTACAATGTTTTTACCTTTCAGTGAGGTGGAAAGCGAAGTGACAGAAGTGAAGACAGAAAATGGACTGGAGGATCACCACCGTAGCAGAGGTAAAGGATCTCATGAATATACACTATTTTATTTTCATATCGATTAGATCAAGGAATCTTTATTAGTATCTGTATTTGAATATGGATTTGTGCTTTATTTACTACCAGTTTAACTGTTTTTTATGTGTTTCTGCACAATTTCTGTAGAATAAATAAGCTAATGTCTCTCCTCTATGCTTCTACCAGGCCGTAAGCGAGGCGCTTGGTCCCTTGTGTGTGATACAGAGGAACAATGGGTCAGTCTGGCAGAAAGCATCAAGGACAAAACATCCCCACAGGACCGCCACCTCTACCGTGTCATCAGCCAGAACTTCCTGCCTGAGATCAGCAGCATGATTGAGCACAAGGTCAGACACCAAAGAGACGCTACTGCTACTTGTCCCTGTTACAGTTCTAATGCTTTCTAGTAGAATTTGTTAGACACTATCCAGAGAAATACGACTGAATACCAGCTAATAAACAATAAGTCCAAAAGCAGTAGGCATGTCAGTGTTAACCTCTGAAAATGTGAATTTAATTTTTGCTTGTGTTTATTTTTGATAAACAGCCGGTTTATATTGACAGTTGTGTTGGTGACCGTATCTATACTTTCACAAGTAATTAACTTTATCATTCTAATTCTACTTTACCTCGTCATCTACAACTTCGAGGCCCTCCAGTGGCAGTATGCTAAAAAAAATGAATATTTCTACCTACCTATTAGAACTTTATTTGTGAATTTTGATTTTAAAGTCCCTATATGTACAACTTAAAGTATTGTACACTTATGTGATAAGTCTTAGTGACTTTGTCACAACAAGCAGCCCCCATCTCTTAACACTTAAGCTGAGTTAGCGGCATGTGAGGTGAGGGATTGTGCTTGCCCTTAATTCAGCGCACTAGCTTGGTTGGCCCCCGGGTCTTTAACTTGAGCCTGACTGTGGCTCTCACGCTAGTCAGCTACTTTTGTGCTTAGCCATACCTGAGGCCATGCTCATTTGTTCACCATATCTCCCTTGGAATGTGTGTGAAGTGCCTGCGGGGGAGATTATAGATGTCCTCCTTTTCCTGTTAATATAAAACGTGTGTCATATGCAATATTTCTGCCCAATTTTCTGTCCAACTTATTCAATATATGTGTAACAATCCATTTTCGGATCTGAATGCTACAGCTAGTCAAAGGTACCGTAGCTCCATGTTTTTAGCTCAACTGTCTGTTTGAGGATGGTTGGACTTCCACTATGCCTATGATATATAATCAGCACTAACTGTTGCTATAGAAACCCTCTCAGGCTTTTTCCATCATCATCATCAGCAGCAGTGAAGTAAGGATCCTGCTGGCAGTTTGATGATGGCAGAGGAGTCAGTCTCCTCTCATATACAGTCAGTGGATGAATGAGGTCTTTGACTGCACGCCCTGTATTGTTCATACTCACGTTGTATACATTCA
The DNA here is from genome assembly GCA_028564955.1 of Terapon puta. Classification (NCBI taxonomy): domain Eukaryota; kingdom Metazoa; phylum Chordata; class Actinopteri; order Centrarchiformes; family Terapontidae; genus Terapon; species Terapon puta. The sequence continues at coordinate 19,842,634 of JAOXYL010000090.1, forward strand.
AAACTACTCTCTGTCTATTGGGCTTCTCAGTGCAATATATTAGCAAGGCATTCTGGTTGTTTTATGATGTAAGCAGACCAAATATGACTACATGTCAGTTTTTTGTTTGGTCAGTAGATGAGCACCCTAGAGACTTTTTGTGTTTTTGCCCTTGTTTTCATTTTTGAAACCATGAAATTCCTCTACAGTGTGTAAGTCAGATTTATGTAAAACAGTCTCTCAACACAGTCTCTATCAAGCGTGATCAGAGAACAGAAAAAACTGACTTAATTAAAGGGAAGTGATTTTCCCCCAATGTTCTTCATAAATGCAAATAATCCAATGATGTCACACAGCAGGATACCAAAACATCCTGTGTATTAATTATATGTACTTCATATCTCCACATTTCACTGTGTTACTGTAAAGTCTGTCTTTGACTTGCTGCTTAAATACCCTCTGCACCCTCTGGTTGCCTATGGCTCTATTTTTTATTATTTTTCTGTTTATTATTGAGTAGTGTCAAATTAATACAAAGACTATTTAATATTTATAATCCCGAATCCTATATATGATCCTCTGGTTGACACAAAGTTTATGTGAAGGACAAATTAATCTGCATCTGCAAACTGCTTGTTTTGTTTTGACAGTAGTCCAAAACAATTCTTTTTCAAATCATATAGAGGAAAGTAGCCACTCCCATGCTAAAGAAGCCATAACAAAAAAATACAAACAATTTCTCAAATGTGTGGTCATAGCACACCATAGCATGCTTGTATATGTTGCATAAATATATCCCTCTTTATGTGGGTGTGTGCATTCAGGCATGTCAAATACACAATGTGTGCAGCCTCTCGAATCCCTCCCTCCACTTGTCTCAGGGTGCTGTCACCAGCCATTTCATGGGGCACTGACAGCAGGCGGGAGCTCACCTTGAGGCAGGATGGAGCCTCTTGAATGACAGCTCTGCTGTGCTGCAGGATTCTCTCGACCTCTCCAAGTGTTGACACCAGAAGCCACTCCATCTCGTGTGTGTGTTGGGTGGAAGGGGGGGATTTAGTGCTTCTGGTAATATAGGGAGGAGCTGTGGAGCCTCAGGATATGCTGGCGCTTCGTACTTAGACAAGGCAGAGATGAAGTGGGGACAGAAGAGTTCATGAACATCTGTCTTTTTTTCTGTTCTCTCTTCCTCTCTTTTGTCTGCCTCTCACTCCCCACCCACATCTTCCTTCCTCTTTTGCCTCCTCACCTGCACACGCACACACATGCACACAGGCAGCAGCTAATGCATTTTTACACCTCCCATAGTTGTTTTATGGATGGCCAGAAGCCTGACTGTGACACCTCTCAGTGCTGCTGGCTGACAGTTATTCACTGATGAACTCTGACATGAGCTGCAGAGGCCAGTCCTTGATATAGCCAGGCTTTCAAGGGATCTGCTTAGAGCTCTCTATTGGCTGGTGTTTCCCTCCTTTACTGTGTGCTAAATCTGGACCACTGATAGGCCATTGATGGGGGATTCAAATGTAAAAAGCAAGATCGAAGATAAGTTGTAAAATAGAACTGAAAATATTGTACTCAGAAATAGACTGATTGTTAATCTGGAATTTGGCACATCTGGCACATTCAATCAATCAAACAAGGCGCATGCTTATATACCAAGCCCTCCATTTCTCCTCTGGAGCCAATCGTTACATATGATCAGTAGAGTATTAGGGACACAAATGTTTTGGGTTTATTTTTTTCAGCTTAGCTGTCACCCCCAGTGAAAGGTGGGGGAATGCAGGCTGCAGAAGAGGGAGAGGGTGACTTGGGGGAGGGGAGAGCAGAGCCACTGACCTCTCAATACACACTGCTTCTCCACAACTCCCCAGGGCCTGTCAGTTTGCCGGCTTGTGTGTGTGTGGTTGTCTGTCTTGAGGACTCAATCAGTAATTTGTTGACAATATAAATAAGATGCATGTCCCCATATGTCCTTTTAGAAAAAAAAAATACACATAAAAATGAGATTAATGGGAAGTATAATTATGACTATCACTGATGTTTAAATAAAATGCTTCAGTGGTCATCCACTATTCTTTAGCTTATTAAAATGCAGTTATTCTGTTTAAATGACAGGATGTCCCTATCTGGAATTGCCAATTTGTTTTCATTTGCATCACAGACTGTGCATGTTGATGGTTGTAATGAACTTTGTTTTCTTTTCTTTTTTCAGGAACGGGAACAGAAACAGAAGTTACTGGACCCAGCACCAGTTCGCATGTCACAGCGGTTCTCTGAAAAACACATTAACCGGGATGAGGAGGTTTGTGTGTTTGTTTGTGTACATATGTTCATGTTGCATGCATGTTTCTGCAGTAGCTAAGTTCCAGAGAAGACAGCCACACATCATGTCCACTTGACAGACATCATCTGATTATCCATCCAACTTTCAGCTTCCACATGTCCATCAAATCTGTCATCCCAAGAGACCAGCGTATACTAATGGTTTCATTTGTATACATTCAGGACAATCTAAAGGCCCTAGGAGAGGAGGAGAAGAAGAAGGACGAAGAGCTGGACAGGCAGGTCCTACTGGCTGAGCAGCGACGAGAAGAGGAAAGGCTTCTACAGGAAGAACAACAGAGGGAAAAGATGGAAAAGATCAAAGCTGTGGAGGGTAAGATGGATGGAACACAAATGGATCCCAGGGGTACTGCAACAAGTGCACACACTTATGAATACCTTAATACATGCAGAAAGGTTACAAAATAAAAAATAAGTACAGAGCCAAAAGTCAAATATGAATTTAATTTCATGTCAGCAGTAGGTAGGGGAGCTTCATACCATCTTCTAGCCTGTGGATCAAGAGCAGAATGAATTCAGAAGGGAACCCCACGGACATTCACATCTCCATTGCTGTGGTTTGGCTCCTAGCAGCACAAAAATCTGCAGCCGCGTAGCAGCCCTGGAAGCCTCGTGATTTATGTATAGTATACAGAGACTGTGAGAGGGAATGTTCAGGGCCTTTAATCACTGGATCACTTCTTTTTCTCCCTCCCTCTGATGTCATCTGTCAAGGGTTAATGAACTGCTGATTGTGCTTCAGTGGAGGAGCCTCATTAATGTATTATAGATGAACAGCAGGACCTGGCCTGCTCTCTGTGTGGATTGCATATGTGGAATCCTCCTTCAAACCTCTTTAATCCACACGGCATGGGGGCTAGCAGGCCTCTCATGTTAAAAGATAAAACAGCAGTACATATGCACGCTCTCTACTCTGTTCTGCTCTTTTGATCAACTAGGCCTAAGAAAAGATGGCTGACGAATTGCTCCCTTTCTGCTTATCTGAGCTGCTACTGTCTCTGATGGCCGAGGCCTGATTTTGATTGATTCTCCTGACAACAAGTTCAATTTGAATTGTAAATCAAGAGACTGAAAAAGCTATTAAAACATTGTTTGCCCTCAGCCTCTTGAGATTTTTTTTCTTATTGTTTGTGCCTCTAATGGCCCTGTGTGTTTGTCCTTCTCTCTCAGAGCGAGCAAAGAGGCGGAAGATGCGAGAGGAAAAGGCCTGGTTGTTGTCTCAAGGAAAAGAACTACCACCTGAACTCATGAATCTGGAGCCTACTTCTCCTGTCCGCAGAACACGCAAAAATAAAGAATTGTAAGATGCTCTGTACATTAAAGATGTCTACTTAAATTTAAAAACATTGATTATTTGTAATATGTCATGTTCAACATTTCAGCTATGAAATTGATGATGACTACACTGCTCTCTACAAAGGTATGCTTACCAGTAGTTACTCAAGTCTGTTGTTTATCTCACCCTACATTAATATTCATTCTAATGTTTGCTCTAATCCAACCTCTCTCCAGTGCTTGAGGTTTTGAAAGCCCATAAAGATTCCTGGCCTTTCTTGGAGCCTGTGGATGACTCCTATGCCCCCAATTACCATGAGATCATCAAGGTACTAAAGACAAGACTATAATGGCCATAATAGCATTTAATTGTGTCTGTGTGACATTGTGTATGGCATGTGTGTGTGGGTGCTCACGCGTGTGTTATTTGCCTCCTGCCTCCTGTTTCAAAAACAGTGTTACTCTAAGTTTGTAATTGTTTAATTGTATTTTTGTCCAAATCCCCTCAGACTCCGATGGACCTGTCCACCATTGAAAGGAAGCTCAATGATGGAGAGTATATTGCGAAGGAGGAGTTTGTTGCCGATGTGAAACTCATGTTTGAAAACTGCGTTGAGTACAATGGAGAAGACAGCGGTAAATGAGCGCCTTTGCACCCATCACTTAACAACACAACACAGTACTGCTCCCTTAATTAATAACATGGCCCAAGTGTAAGATTAATGTATCAAATCAATTTAAGTTGTTGCACCTTGTGAGAAAGAGGTCCACATATGAATCTTTGGGGTGGACTGGAGGAGAGAGCAAAAGAAAGGGGGCTGGACTGGGTGCTGTGTTGGGGCCGGGGCCAGGGCAGCCTTGACAGTGATTAATGAGGAGTGATTGAGCTGTGCTCCAGTGCTCAGGGGGATCTGAGCCCTGCAGTGCCAGAGAAACATTCCAGCCCCTAAGCCCCCTGTCTGGAGCCATCCATCCAACTGAATACTCTCCCCTGGGACTGGGGGAGGAGAGTTGTAAGGGGGCCCAGGGTGGAGCCAGCAGCAGGAGCAGGAGGAGGAGGTAGAGGAGGAGGAAGGGGTTGGAGGGCTAGGGGTCAACCTATGCCCTCTGACCTGGTCAGTTGGCCACCACAGGGCTGAAAACAGAGGAGCAAGTGTGTGTCTATGGGTACATGGCATTAATACAGCCTTGAGTGTAAGGGAGTGAGGAAGAAATGGAATGGGGTGATGTTTTGGGGGGTGTGTGTGGTTGACTGTCAAATTGAGGGAGTGGTTATCAGCATGCATATTTGAGTGGATGTGCTACAGGTGTTTGTGGTTGGAGGGTAGGGGTGGGTGGTCATGTGTAAGAACTGTGATGTGTTTTACATATGTGCATGAGCTGATGTTTAGGTCTGCCTTTCCCCAGAGTACACTATCATGGCGGAATCTCTAGAACGGTGTTTCAGCCGGGCCTTATTAAAACACTTTCCATCAGAAGATGGTGACACAGATGAGGAATTCCACATCAGCAGTGAAGACAAAGACCGCAAGGAGAGGAAGCGTAACCGTGGCAGTAAACAAGGACCTGAAAGTCTGATCAAGGCCACTGAGCAAGTCCAGCGTAAACGAAACTCTCAGGGGGGTAAAGGTAGCACACCCTCAGAGGAAGAGAACAGCAAACCGACAAGACCACTCCCTCCACCTCACTGGGCCAATGGCCCACCTCACCCACACAATCTGCCTCCAAGCCAGCATCATCTCCATGATGGAGACATGAGGGGCATGTACCACCCAGGACAACAGGTATCCCATAACTTAGCTTGTATTTAAAAGTTCCTCTACGTTCCTACAAACCTATGCACCAAATTTGTAACTTATCCCTTCATAATATTTCAACCAATCTTCATTTTTGTATTTTGTGTCTGGATGTCTGTCTGAATTGGTGAAGAGAAGAACTATTACTGAATTTTCTCTCTTATCATACCAGTTCCGTCGTCCCCCTGGTCCTCATGGTCTTCATGGTCCACACATGTATGCCCAGAGATTGGCCATGGATCCCCGCTTCGCTTACCCAGGTCATATTCCCAGGCATGGAGATCCCAGTGCGAACCGCATACCCCACAACTTTAACATGCAGGTAAATGGGCCCAATTATAAATTTTAAAAAATGAACAACTTTAATCTTAAGTATATTATGTTTGGAAGAAAACGTTTTTACCCAAAGACCATGACCATGTGTGGTCTGTAAAACTGATGTACAGGTCTACTGATCATAACACATAACTGTTTTTTTTCCGCAGCACCGTATGATTGAAGGACATCACATGGGTCCTAGGTATCCAATGGGCCCAGATCCTAACCAACAGCAGCCTCCACACCACCAGCAACAGCACACCTACATGGGTCCCACTCATGGCCCTTCTCTTGGCCCACGTCCTATGGCCCTCCAGCCTGGACCTCCTCATGAAGCCAGTATGTACCCATCACACCACCGTCCAGAGGGCCACAACATGCACCCCATGGGCAACAGATTCTCAGGGCCAGAAGGATCACCTCAGCACAACTACCCAGGCTTGAGGCCTCCTGGTATGGGCCTCTCCAACATGTGGACTGGTATGAATCACCAGGAGAGACCAAATGGGATGCGCATGCAAGATCCCAACATGATGAACCAGCGCAACTTTAGTTACGGTGGTGTCCCCCCTCCAGTGGGCCACAAACCATGGCCGGAGGCTGCTGGATACCCCCAACCTCCTCCCAATGCCCAGTATCAAATGTCCACAGCAGCTGGTTCTCCGGGGCCTATGTCCTCACGCCCCCCTGTTCCCCATCCAGACTCTGGCAGGACACGCTTGGCTTCCATGCTGGAAAGCCCAGAGATGTTGGCCCTGCAGCAGCTGTCGGCCTCTTCTAGACCCCCTGCTGGTGCCCCTCATCAGAACATGGGCAACTTTCAGCAGCCTGGGCCCCCATCAGGAATTGGCAGCATCCCAGCTCACCCCTCTCAACAGCCTCCCCCTGCCCCTGAGGTTCAGCTGCTGCGTCCTGCTGGAGACAATGGGCCAGACAGCCAGCCCTCCCAACAGACAGACATGCAGCCCAAAGGTAGACCTGACCTTCTCTCTTAGTGTTTTACCATCCGTCTGCGTTTTGCATGAAGGCACCCAAGCACAGTCTAACCTTTTAATTCTGCAATGTTTTATCTAGACTGCGGTCTCAATTTGTCAATCAGCATAGCCTCCATCCCTGCCCTTCCTCTGTGACAAGTGCTCTTTGCAATTTGATTTTAATTATTTCTCACAGTCAGATGCTAATTGAATATTCATTAGTTTAGTGAAAATTCTTGCTGGTTGCTTTGAGGGTACAAAAGAAAGGGCATGTCATGTACATCAGTGTAGCAAGCTTATTACATTTGCTCAAATTCTCACATTAAAGGAACATAGTTTTATTATTTTTTTTACTGGCTTTGTATCTTTCATTTGACTGGTTTGAATAACTGACACAAATAATAGATGTTGCCTTGTTTGAGTCTTTTTTTAATATTATTTGCTGTAGTGAACAGCATAATGCAATAGTAATGGCTTGCAGCCTTGTTGCTGTAATAACTGTTGATGAAACTTCAACCTCTTTTCCATTATACTATTGACCTTTCATTATTTTGCATGTTAACAGGTTCAACAGCAGAGAACAAAATGGATGCCAACAAGATGTGTGATGAAGCGCCGTCACACAAAACTAATGTTTCAGTTGACCAAGAACACACATCTAGCCAAAGCCCCAGAGAACACCACTCTGAGCCTGCAGAGGGAGTGAAGAGCCCCCCGGCCCCTTACTCGAGCAAATCACAGGAGAATCCGTCCAGCCCAGGGCTCCCACAAAGTTCAACCGAGAGCCACAGGCAGGAGGTAGATGGCCAGAGACAAACTGACAACCACCGTCCAGTTGAACACATTAGTGCCACTACTATTGCGTCACATCTCAACACAAGTAATAATACCTCCACTGACCCAACAACACTTAGCCACCTTCAGCATACACCGAGCAGTCCACAGCAAAAAGCTCAGCAGAATGTACAATCTCAGAACTCCACTCAGCAAATGTCAGAGAACAACTTGCCACATGTGCAAAAGGCACATCAACAAAGTGAACACCAGCAGAACATCCAAAAACAGCAGCAACCTCAGGCAGCGCAGAGTACTCAGAGCCCCACCCAGCAAATGACCCAGGACACGCAGCAACACAGTTCTCTGCTGTCTCCTCACCATGTCCCCCAAAACGTTTCTCCGCAACGTCCTACACAGAATAGCAGCCCCATGAATGGGATGCCACAGAGTGCCACACAAGGGGCCCAACCTGGACCACCACAGCCAGCCCCTCTTACATCTCTGCCACCCAGTCATCCTACCCCACTGCTACCCTCCCAGCCTAGTCCAGCAGACCATGGAAATCAAAGACCCAGTGAGCCCACAAGTAGACCGGACACAGAGGGCACTGCCATTCCTTCACAGCACACCATGGTGAAATCTGGGACTTCAAATGGTATTTATAAACACCAGGCGTTTAGCCCCAGTCGCCATCAAACCCATCTGGTGGGTAATAACCCAGGTATGCCAACTCAGAGAGGCCCAGCACCTGCTCTCAATCCAGCCATGCCTCCTCACTCCCAAGGCCAAGCAAATGGAGTCATGGGTCCATATGGAATGGGGAACCATCTACACTATAGCCAGACAAACATGACCAGGCACATTTCTCCACCTGCTCACCACTCTTATCACAGCCAGGCCGTCAACTCCCTTCACAACCCTGCTCACCACCCCACCTACCACCAGCAAGGAGGGACTGCCTACTCCTACCACATGGCAGGCCAACAGCACCCTCAGGCCCACCCCAACATGTACCCACCTCATCAGTACCAGCAGCAACACTACTACCCCCAGCCCCATCCCCAAGCTCAGGTCCATAACCAGGCCAACAGTAGAGGAAGTTATCCTCCCGAGGAATGGCATCGCTCTCATTATCAGCCTCGTCAACCGATGCCACCCAATGCGTACTTACCTGTTGCAAGTGCCAGAGCCAACGGTCATTTGAAGGAGAGCAGTGTGTCACCACCGGGCTCTGAGGGCTCCGGTGGTGCTAGTTTGGTGTCCCCTGGTCCTGTGCCTGAGGTAGGGCCACACCCTGGTGTCCCAGAGGAGGGAAAGTGTGAGACCAGGGAGCAGCTCAGCAGAGGCAGCCCTGCAAAGCAAGCTCATACAGAGAGCTCAGATCGTCCTGAAAGCCCAAAAGAAATCCTGGATCTCGACAGCCATAATGCTGCTGCGCGCAGCCGTAACACCCAACCACCTCGTCGACAACACACCTCTGCTTCACACCTGGTGCCTGGCTTCATGTATGACCCTCGTGCCGTGCACCCCGGGATGCAGCAAGGTGGCATTCCTCCACCCCACATGATGTCTCAGGTCCGTGGAGATGGGAACAGAGTCCCTTACCCTGGCCAGCCATACTCGGATCCAGGACGCTATGCTGCACAGAGACCTCACCCACACCTGATGGAGGCTCTGCAGCGGCCCCAGCAGCTTCCCTACTCCCCAGGTCAGACCCGCATGGCCATGTACAGACACCCCCGGCCTACAGGACACTTCCAGGGCATGATGATTCAGCAGAGAGGCCTGCCACCCGAACACTTCCTACACCCAGGGTAAAATGATTC
>JAOXYL010000090.1:19912262-19924149 GCA_028564955.1 Terapon puta
AAACAGCGCCTCTAAAACTCACCAGTTAACACTTTATATCTTGTTTGTTTAACCTGCACAAAACCAGAATGTTAAAACACATAAAAATAGATGTGGAGTCTATGTTGCTTCCTTGGAAAACTTGTGGTGATGACAAGAAGAGACAGACTTTTTTTTTTACCCTTGAACAGAGCCAGGTTAGCAGTTTCTCCCTGTTTCCACTCCAAGCTGAACCAACCAGCTGCTACCTGAGCTTCAAACCTAGCATATGTGGGAGCATATATATTTTCCAGTATAACATCAAACTATTCCTTTACTATTGAAGCACGAAGAGAAAGTGAAAAACACAAGTCATGCTCTGGCTCTGAAATCAGAGAGACCCTAATCAGACTGCAGTCAGCTACTGTAAACCTTACCACAGTTCACCTGGGAACATCATTATGCTGTGTGCATTTAGTTACCCAGGTGACAACGCTTTGGTAATGGGAAGCGGATGGAGCAAAACAATGCAGATACAGTATATCTCACCATGACAACTGAAAATTAATGACACAAAGCATCACAGTTTATGTATGCCTGACATGAGCCACAGCCAGGAGGACTGTGCTACCAGTGAGCTGTTCTAAAAATAGAGACGTAAAAGAAAGAAAAAAAGAGCAAGTGTGGGCACGAGGATGGGATGAATACTCCTGTCTGACGACCTGTCCTGCCTCTGTTGCCTTCAAACATACCTCAGGTTGAACCCTCCTATTCCTGCCCCAGCACCAGCTCTGGAGGAGGCTAAAACCACAGCAGGCAGGTGAGGTCCCGTCTTCCCACATAGCACATCTCCTCCATGCTGCTTTGACCACACCCTGAAGCCCACCTCAGCCTCTGGACATCATTTCCAGCAAGATGAGAGGCGGTTACGATAGATGATGATGATGATGATGATGATGGTGGTGATGCCAGGCCTGCATTTCCTGCTGCTTTTTGTCAAGAAGTCAGGTGTTCCTCCTTGACTCCATCTCACAAAATAAAACTCTTCTCCACATCAAGACTGCAAAGTTCAGTTAAACTGACTTCCCACCGTCTGCACAAATCCTGTTTGACTTCATCATACAGAACTTCCAGTGGTTCTTCATAACTCTGTTCATAACTCCTTTATGCTCTGGACTTGGCTGCATCAAATATTCACGAGGTTACATTCAGGTTGTTTTGAGACCTCTCATTGCGTCTCTGTTTTCCTCCTCGTCGGGTTCCTCCAAACTGTTTTCCTCCGCTTCAGGATACAGACGGTGTAGAGAGGCAGGCTGCAGACAGACAGCGAGAGGATGCTGCTGCTTTGTGCTGTGTCTATAATCGGTGAGGAAATGCTCTCTGTCTTTGCCGCTGCTGGTGACGTATGGATGGGACTCAACAAGGGACCCATCCTGAGCCGGAGACACAGCAGCAGGGGCCTGGCACTTTGCTTCCTGTAAAAGAGGCCTCTGGGAGTGCATGCTAGGGGAGGGAGAAGGGTGGGGGGTACTGTAGATACAGATCCCATGATTGTCCCAGGTGGGCTCTTCGTGGGGCTGAGGAAGTCAGACAGGGTGGAGGTGCAGCACTAATGGGCCTCCCATGGGGTTACGCAACTTTCCTCTGCCTTCTTACTTGCCACTGTATCTTGGAGACAAAGCCAGTGGGGCGGACGCACTCCCCAACAACCCACCCCGCCCCCCACGTTTTCTCCCCCTCTACGTCTTTCTGCCATTCTCCACCTGCTCTGCTGCTGCCACAAACCCCTGCGGGATGCTACAGTCTTGCTGACAAATAGTGCGTATGTGAAAGCTTATCCCACCACACCCTGGCTGCTCTGGCCTCCTGCCTGCCGCACACAGCAGTGGTAAACTGCAGAGTCCACAGCAGGACAGGACACAGAGGCTGAGTATGGGCTTTATACTGCAGGCAGTCATGGAAGAACAAAGTGCTGTAATTACCTCTTACTTCTTTATGGATTGTTGGTATTTAAATGATTTACTGGAGGAGATTAAAAGATGATAAAGTACCAACTATCTATTTAACCTGAAGTTGTTGAGTAGGTTACAGTGCAGCATTTCATTTGAAATGTTTTCATACCAGAGGACACGTCCTTTAACCACAAGTATCTTTGCCTACATGGGTTCTGCCCCTCCACCAAAAATAAAATCTGTAAATCATCCTGTTTTGGTGACAGGAAAAATGTTGCTATTTCTGTAGCATGAAGCATCAGGCTAATGTATTTTATTACAGCCCTGTCAGCCAGACCTGGAGCTTATATGACGGAGAGTGGCAGCAGCTGTGTCGCCAATCTTCTCCCACATCTTTTGGGTTTTTAATGTACAGTACCCAGTCTATGGCTCTAAGGCCCACTTACATCCTGTTTCCGGGACTGCACCTTTCCCACGTCTTTGAACCATCCGGTCAGATCTGGATAGACTGGACAGCAGGTGGTTGGACAGGCTACACCAGGCCAGATAAGACTCAGTCAAAGCAAGGCCAAATTACCTCCTCTTAGAGGCCCATAACCTGGTGCCTTACATTCTGTTGGGCCCTGGCTAATCGCTGCCAGCTGCCAGACGAGGCAAACTGAAGCGGGCTGAGCTGCCAGCCAAAACAGACAGTATCAGAGTCTCATTCCATTTGGCAGAGTGGAGTGTGGGTAGTTTGACCTGGCTGGCAGGTGGACTGTGGCATCTGCAGTTTTAGACTTACAGCGGGCCTCTCAGTGACAGCGTGTCACCATCTAAGATATGGGTCGAGTTCACAAGTTGACACAAGCAAATGCACTTAGGCACACTCTCAGACATATGGGCAATTATAGGCTCAATTGTGACTTACACGTGACATGTTAATGGTGCTTGGCAACAGGCGTTGGTCCGCAAAGAAGTGCAGATTATCAGATAAGTGTTTGTTATGTTCCCTCAGTCTTTCATCCAGCTAGGCATGAATGGATTCAGTTGGACCAAGAGCACTTCTTTTTAATCCCTATGTGTGTGTCTAACCAATTGAAGAAATAAGTATTCACCCTACTAAACTAAAAGACTACCTATAAATAGGATCTTATCTAAATGTTAGGGAGTTTCAATCACACTCAATCTTTGCCCAAGGGCAACTCAGCTGGAGCTACTGTAACAATTATAGCTGATGAGAAACCAGCAACATACAGCCAGTGTATTGAAAGAACATCCAGTAAGATGTTATTGTTATAAAGCAATTACAATCAAGTCATATTCTCTCTGTTTGCCTCATTATTCTCAATCTCAATTCTCTAAAAGGTCAGAGTGATTTTGTGTGTGTGTGTGTTTCTTTGTTTGAGGAAACCTCTGTCTGTATGTTTGTGTGTGGTTGTAGATGTAGACACAAAGCTGAAAATTAAGCGGGGCTCAGGCCAAGCCAAATCTCATTAGCCATGTGGAGAGGCTCACTCCACCGTGGTGAGGGGGAAGAGACAAGAAAACAAACTCCTCAATTCATCTGTTGTCCGACAACAGAAGCACAAGCCAGCGTTTGGTTGTGGCAAAAGCTCTGTCGAGGTCTAAAAGGACTAATGCGTCCGACTGCCCGCTTCTCTGCAGCGTGTCACTCAGGAACATTCTGTACTCCTGTAACACATATATACTCAGGGTGGGGTATCGGCTCATCGGGGATGCCTATGTGGACGTTACATCACAGGGTGATGGCAAGTTGTCATGTTTTGACGACACATGCTGAAACCACAACAACGGCAAACCGCATAGTAAATATAATGGCTCGCTCCATCCTTTGATAAATGCTGTGACAAAATAAAAACACACATATATACACACACACACACGTATACACACGTATACACATACTATTGAATAATAAACTAAATTATTTGATGCTAAAAATAATCACAGCTGACATCATTATTATATTATCTGATACTGATGTTCTTCTCTCTCTCTATATATATATATATCCCAATAAGGAAAATGCACAGTCTATCATTTTGGGGTTTTTTTTGTATTTGGGCTTACACTTTTTTCTTCATGACATTGTTTCTGTCACTTACATGAATAATTTTTTCCCCATTGTTAAGACCCTTTTCAGTGCATTCACAACTCTGTTTGTGTGGGGTATTTGATGGAGGTGGAGGTTGTCCTACCGCCTCATATTTGTGTCAAACCATGGTGGCCTGTCGAGACAACCTACAGACAGAGACAAATAATCCTCTCGTGCTCCATAATACATGACACATCATTTGATGTACTGTAAGAACCACAGACAGACACACAAGGGCTTCCTGTCTGCCTTCTTTATCAGACAGAGACCCAGACCCCAGGCTGTTACCAAAATTGCCAGAATTGGGCCACAGGTCATGTTCCCTAGCCCCGTTTTGCAGATAATCAGACCACAGTGGTATTATAAACAATAGCCTTTTTTCCCTGCAATAGTGCGTCTGAAAAACTAATCCCTCCCTTTTTGAGGCGGGTGTAAAATACAGACCTCTTAGCTAATCCTGTGCCCTGACACTGAGACAACTTGACAGTCCTCATATTTTCTTGTCATCTAGTGCAGCATTGCCAAAAACAAAATGTTTGAACAGGCATAACCACAGTCAGCACTCAGGAAACTCTGTTCCTACTGTTCTCTACCCGTCCCTTATTCCTTTGCATTGCAGCCATCAAAGAAACAAAAAAACTGGAAAAATGTCAGCAATACTGCAGAAACTGTCCAGATCTTTCTTTCACTTTTGTCTTTGACTGATCTTTTTCTGCAAAGCATTTCTTTAAAGAAACATTTTTCCAAATACAAATGGCATTATAATCCTGTGAGTACACCGACGTCCAAACCAGTTTCAGTGATGCAACCATTGGTGGCATCCCACTTACCCCACACACTCTGCTCAGATCCCAAAGACGTATTTAGAAAAATTCTCAATATTCAACTGCTTTCCAAACAACTCTCTTCTAGTAATAAAATACTGTTCTCTCTTTAATTAGCCACACAGAGTCTTACCTCATTAATCATTCTTTCATCTATGATCTGCTGCTTCCCACTCCTGGACTGAGGCCCGACCCAGGGCCCCATCTCTAGCTTTGCTTGCCCCTCAGAGTGTTACTGTTATTTCAATACAGCTGATCAGATGAAATAACTGACCCACTTGTGAGACAGCTGAGGCAGGTGTGTGTCATAGGTCTGGGTGCTAAATATGCTTGCAACACTGCAGCCTTTAGCCCCTATCATGTGCGGTGCAGGTGTTGACCTGAATGCCCCAGACTCTGCCCTGCCAGCTCTGAGAACCTGAGGATGGAGGAGATGCGCTCATGCAGCCAGTGTCTGCCTGAGTGACGATGGCCTGGTATCTCTGGCAGCTCCGGGGGCCACACACCTTGTCCTCAGATGGCTTTGACGCTGACCCCAGAGCCTCTAGGCGACACAGCGCAAGTCGCCATTCAAATCATTTTCCATTTTTAACTTTCCTAGAATTCGCCCCTTCTCCTTTTACTCTCTTCAAATTTTCCACCACTGTCTGCATCCCACCACCCTGCCCTCTGAAAGTCCTCATCTGTCTCCTTGGTCTGACAGGTCCCGATGGGCAGAGGTGAGCGTTGTCACCCAGGTAAGATGAGCATTGTCAGCCCTTCTTTTGACCCCATAAGCACCAACTCTCCTGTCACCTTCCACAACAACCTCGCAAGGTGATCCGCTTTTGTCGCCACTTGGATACAAAAGACCCCACGCCCGACCCAGATTGACACGGACAATGTGCTGCCTACAAATTGTAACAATTAGTTCAAATTGCAGGCTTTAATCTGATGACACCTGTGGAACATATGAACAATGTGGACTGAAACGCTTGTTGTCTTTGGGTGCTAAATACAAGAGGCTATTCTGTTCCCCACAGTGTTATCAAAATGCAGTGGACAGGCCAGGTCTGTAAAGAAGATCCCGTCTTAGATTCTCATGGCTTTATTATCCGGGGCTCAGATGTAATCTACTAAACTGGTAGATGCTCCAGGTGTATACTGACACACTCTGGCCTTTGGGACCCACACTGGTATGACTAAAATGTTAATCCTGATTACTGTGATCACAATTATGCAACACAATTATCAGTCTTTGCAAGTGGAGGAGACGTCATTTTATAATAAGATGAAGATGATATTTATTCATATGGTAATTTTCTAAACAGAGTAGCTCTGCAGAAAAACAACTAAATGAAACATAGAAGAACTGTAATTGTTTAAAATCTAAGTTTACTTTGACATTTTTATGTATTATATTCTATTTTTGAATGTAATAAGTTATCACCAGCGGAAACTAAACAAGCACAATTTGATTATATAAGATTAATTGTGGGAGTGACAAATATTTAACCTGATGTCTTCTATATTTAATCTATAATTCATCAGCAATTAGCAAATTGATTGATCCACATTTTTCATACTGTCATACTAATCTCACATTATAAAAGCTGGAGGTAAGAACATGATTTACTAAATTGTTGTTGTTGGCATTACTGATAAATTTAGCTGCAGTAGTTATTGTAGCAACGGTGGTAATATGTGCCAGTAATATTTGGAAATAGACGGCAAAGAATCCATAAAGTCTTGTGTTATGTTATTGTCATGTATGAGGGAGTGAGTAAGCCATACAAAGCAACAACAACCGGATCCTGTTACATAACAATATTTTAGATAAGACCTCACACATCATTACACAACAATGCTGCCGAGCCTATGGAGATGGAAGGAGAGGGTGCGACGGGGGAGGACGTTGGCATACCCCGTTTAGCAGCTCTGTATTGCATGACTCACTGTTAAAGGAAAACAGACACTTCATGCAACCAAGCCAGGCACTCATTAACAAAAACTCCCTGGGTGGCTGTGTACCCAGCATTCTTTGCAAATCCAATTAATGTTTATCAGGCTTGGGGAGCTGCCTCAGTCCAGCTGTCCTTTCCGAAGCAACATCGCAACACCTCCTCACTGCGAAAACCCCGCAGCTGTGACACGGAGGCACAAGGAGCCTAAGCCCTGGCAGCATAAGGCCGAATGCTGCCCAGGCTTTCACCGCCTTGCGTGGACCAGTGGGAGGAATAACAGTCATCCACAGCAGAGAGGACGCTGCGATGCCTGGGTCTATTACCGTGCCAGAGGAACATGGATATTCACATGTCGAGAAGTAAGGGCCATGTGACAGCCTTCACAACAAGCCGGAGGCCTTTCTGTTGGCACACATGAATGCTTGTGAGCACGAATAAACACAACTTAAACTGCACGCATGACGGCACAATCATATGCACATAGACACACACAGAAAAAGAAATAAATAGAGGTAGTTAGAAAGGAATTTAAGCAAGCTTCTATTGGTGATCATACAATTTATAAACAGCCAGTTATACAGTGAAGTGGCAGTGTGAACCCTGTGCTAGGTGACACTGATATCAGCAGAAGTGAGCTCTCCCTCTCTTTAAAAGACCGGCTTTAATTCGTGGGCTCCGGTGTCGGCCAGGGACAAAGCTGTGATGAGAAACCCTATCAGGGGCAGGGTTCATCAGAATAATGGGGAGGCACGCTCCCTATTCCGCAGTTGGGGGGGGGCAAAGGCTGGGCCAGGTGTGTGGGCCTTCCCTGATAAACAATCCTCTAAAGCAGGTCATGAAGGGCACAAACACAATCAAGGTCACAATCTAACAGACTGCAGTGACAGTGCTTTTATATGGGCAGAGCTCAACTATTAGACTATTTAACTGATGAAAAATGAATCTGTAGCTATTTTTTTCTCAAGTAAGACAGTAAGCTTGTCGGTTTTACATCGTTATTAACCGAATGTTTTCACGTTTTGGACTGGATTCTAGAAAACTATGACAGAAAAGGAAATAAGCAGCACATTAGTAAGTTGCAGCCTGTTCCCTGCCAGTTTGATACAAGTTAAAAACTTTGAAGAAACCCCGAAATTGGAATGAATTCAAATCCCTGGGCGATCTTGCATAAAGGCTCCAGACCTGCTAGAGTATTAATATTTTGGCACAAAGCTTCGAGATTAGTCTTCAGCGAGTGGATGGACGCCCAAAAATAAGTCACGTATATTCTTGTAGTATAATGTACCACTTTATTACAGGGATCTGGCGGAACCTTCTGATATAAAAAGATGGCTTAAATGCCAAAGGTGGACTTCAGTAGTGAGTCATATCGTGTAAAAGCTGCAAACATGAAAACACGCCGCCTGCTACAATCCAGTCTCAAGGCAGTTCACATCTTGAAGGGGTATGGTGCATCTGCTGAGAGCAGCTGCTTGCGTCTGTATTTTGTAATGACGCAAATGTTCTCTATTGATATCCTAACATAGAAAAACAGAAAATGTTTTGATCTGACACCCCGAGCGTGGAGTCCACTCCTGAAGCCTGAAACCTAACGGCTTCAAATGATGCCTCTGACAATCCTCTTTGCAATTTTCCACTGATGTTTGAAGATTTTTTGGCCTCCTAATCTTGGATTTATTTTGGCCTAACAACCTGTTGGCAGCACTGTTACTAATTAACGATCTATCTAAATTTTAAGAGCCAAGATCAAAGTAAATAAAAGTATCGGGGAGGGATGAGGCATTAAAGACTTTGGCTGACACACCCTGCAGTATGTCTACATGTAAAACAGTACAAAAAAGTCTGAGCTTGGTTTTGATTTTATATTTACAGACCATGGCCTTGATCCATAATACTGTTGTGACTTATTCTCATTGAAATAATCTCTCTCTCTCTCTCCCTCACACACACACACACACACACACACACAGACAAAAGGGAGCCATCCACTCATTCATATTATCTTGCATCCCAGTGTTATCTACATTGTATTTTCTCCCTATTCATCTATTTCCTCATCAAACGTCTCTGTTATAAATAGAGCTCAGAGCCCAGGTAGCTTCAGACAGAGACGACCAGCAGTATGCTTTACAAATTTTCACATCAAAGGGATTGAGTCATTCCTGCTCTGCTGGCTTGTCCGCCCTCATGGCAAAGAGGTCCAAGCTGTATTAAAAGTTTAATCAGCAGTGGGTAGCAAAGTGTCCTACTGGAGCTCAGCGAGGGCGGTCCGAGGGGGCCTTTGAAACTCTCTAATCTCTCCACGCAGGAAGGGATGATGAGGGAGGTGAGAACCAGTCCACTGCAGCACGAGCGTCTCCTTGTAAGGCAGAGCTGAAAGTTGTGGAACTTTCCAGGAAGAGGAGAGACCGGTGGGGTTAACCCGGGTGATGTCAGCGCGGAGGACCTCAGATACAGTATGTGGCCTTAAAATGGCTCGGGGCTGGGCTCGCTTTTGCTCCCTGAACATTTTCAAACAGGAAAAGGGCACCTCTCTCAGCTGGTCCATTGGTACAGGCCAAGAACATCACAGGGCAGGGTATGTTCCCTAATAAATCACTTCTGCTGAGTGCACACAATCACCTAAATAACATTTATTTAATGGCCTGCAGATCAACACAGGGTGTAGGGTTGCTTGGAGGCGCACAGAAACATGGCCACCATCATAACTTAGAGTGATATAGTGAAGCGATCAGGCTGACACAGAAGAGAGAAACGGAACACAAGCCTACCAAAACATTTAAAATATTCACAGGTGACACATTTCTCAGTAGTTAGCAGGTCTCCCCCTACCTTGATCAACAGCGGTAAGGTGCCTTTCCTCTCCTTTAATAGCTTACCCAGCTTATTCTTGGAGCCATTTCTGTGCAAAGAGAAAATCTGAGTTTAACATAGCATGCAGCACACGAGGCACACAGCATATGCACGGAAACTATTCTCCAAAGATGCCAGTAAGTCTTGCTTAGGGGTGTGGAAATAAATCTCCCGCACAAAGCAAATAACGCTGCCCTCACTTTTGCCCTTGACCTTGAGGTGAGAGAGCCATATTAAAAAACACAATGTTTGGATGGCATGGATTGGTGAGCTGCTTGTCTCTTATAGACAGTCACAGCTGTAGGACCGTGGGACTTTTTATTTTTTATTTTGCAGAAACTACACTGACACCTTCTGGGCGACGTGCTCCGTTGGTCTGGTGTTAAACACTTGGAGCTCTGCCTGTTTTTTATGGAGCTGTGGAGTCACACAGCCACACAGTTTCCGGTTTGCTTAACTACTAATAGGGTTAAGCAGCATCAGTAAATAAAATATGCCATATAACACTATAAGATAAACTTTTGTTTTCTTCTTCCAAAATAGTGATTGACGGAAAAAAACCCTCATAAAACCAATAACAGACATACTGCTGAATGAACTCGACCTACAAAATAATATTACCTTAGCATCAATAATAATAATAATAATAATACTAATAATACGAATAATAATAATAATAATAATAATAATAATAATAATAATAATAATAAAACAAACTATCAGGTGTAATTTACTGGCCACAAACTTACTAACCTTTTCTCTGAGGACCTGTTCGGCGCGCTCATGGTGAGATGAATCAACAAGCTGGCAGTGATGGGGCGGTCACGCGCGACATGCCCCGCGGTCACTCAGGTGGCACGAGACAGCAGCAGCAACAACTACACAGCAACTACAGCACCACAGCGCACACACCGACCTCTCTCTGAGGGTCTGACTGTCCCTTTTTTTTCCTTTTCTGACGCAGCTTTGAGGCAGGTGACTGAGCGCGCGCGCGTGGATGAGAGAGAGAGAGAGAGAGAGAGAGAGAGAGACAAAGGACAGACACCCACTGGGCTATACATTTTCCACACAGCGCAGGTCAGAGCTTCAGCTAACCATTTCCTGACTGTCCGAAGCTTCATTCTCGATGTACAAGAACTTGTAGACATAAAAAATGTTCCAGAAAAGTCTGTCCAGTAGAAGACACGGTTAATATTTAAATAGGAAAAGTTTATTTAAAAGTTATAGTGCAAATTGTTGGCATTTTGCCCCTCCCTCGTGTTTAAGATGTATTTTTTCCTAAACTGCACCAGAGGAGAAATTAATAGTTGGAGTGAGAAGGAACTCTTGAAGTGCTTTCGGGGTGGGTTGACTGTGCTGAATTTCTCTCTCTGCTTGTGATTTGCGGCTTTAAAGCTGCTGATGGGACAGTGCTCTGTCACACGGCTGTAATGGATACAGCCTGAATCTTTAATGAGGGATTTGTCTCTGTATTGTGAACTAAAAGTCAGCTTTGTCCCTCAAAAATCCAGACAGAGCCCTGCTAACGACAGGACAGACCGACCCAGACTCTTTCATAAACTAGCTACCTGTAGTCAGTTAGAACCAGGTGTGTAATGGTACTATAGTAAAGAAAAGAACATCACCTGATTGATCTAAACTTACATATCTCATGTACAAGAGGTGTTATGTTTGTAGACATATATTTTATACCACTATTGAGGGTGATTGTGGAAATCATGTGAACATACGCCCCCTTATTATCCATTTATACAGTATGTTACCTGTAACTCTTGGAGGGTGATTGCTTGTGAGAATTTATATGGTAAACTGTACAACTGTACACTGTGAATGAAGAATGTGGTGGATTTTCTGTTTCATTAAAATAAATGTGATTGATCATACTTGACCGGTAATAAAGATTAAGGCCATTGTATTTCGTGAATACAGTCACCATGCTGCTAATAATATCATATTAATATAATGACTATAATTATGTATTTTTATCAGGCACTTTTAAAGATACCCAAAGAAGCTTAACATAACATATAATGAAGGATAGATAATAAATACTACCAGAACAATATGATACGTTTTTTTAGAAATACAATAGTTATGAAATTGAATGAAATTAATTTTTTTCTGCTAATTTCTAGGCAGTGAAATACTGAGTCAAATGAAACCACTGTCAAAAAGAGTCCCCTGGGTCTATGGGCCTTATTTTAGAAGTTACTGTTATTGGAAAATGAACTAAAGAACAGAAGTCTACCAAAACAGGAC
>JAOXYL010000090.1:19965789-19977525 GCA_028564955.1 Terapon puta
CAGGAAGACAGGAAGACAGGAAGACAGGAGAATAGAGAGGGAGAAACACTGCGCTGATGTCACGAGGAGAGGAGCCTTATTCTGGTCATGGAGTGAAACTGTAAGAGCCATGCAATTTGTGTTCATCGGTGGGGTGTAGATGTCTTTGGCGGCAACAATGTATGTGATGAGCCTGCAGACAAGATCCTAAGAGGAGGCTGAAAGAAGGCCTAGACAGGCGATCCATCCCAATGAGATCCTGAGAAGCTGCCTCTGCTTCGCCTGCCTCTGAGTGTGTGGGTGTGTGTCTGTTTGTGGGAAAAGACCGAGAAGAGAGCGAGCAGCAAGGAAAAATAATGAGACTGTACATGTCTTGAAAAGCTTAATCTGTTATACCGCAAGTCTGCCCTAAAATTAACATGAATTATCTGAGTTTATTTATCAACGCAAAACATTTCCACAGCTTGTCTCTGTGGTTTGTAAGTGCTTTTGTAATCTTGGAAACAAAAGTTCTTGCCAATTAGATCCAGTCGTGTGACTTAATAGCCTCATTGCCGATATCAACCCCCAGTTGTTTGGAGAGACCAAAAGTGCCTTAAAAACACTCTCATTTGTTTCCAGTGGCTGGCGTTTGGACGGTAGTTAATTAGCAGAAGTAATGTGAATCGTTTGTCAAGTGTAAATATAAGGAGGAGTTTGAGTGGAAACGATTAAATCGTTAAAGTTATCACCCTTTGACTTACACTAGAGTGAGTAAATGGGCTTTAAAGGTATTTGTGACTGAAAGAGCGTCTGCAGCTTTTGATTGAGATGAATTGTTGCTTTGTTGATAATAATGGTCCATAATTGAATATTGGTTACTTTTTATTTTGGCCAATTATAATTTAAAGCCAATTTAAATACATGTGAAAGCCCTGATGACAATTTCATTATCTAATGTAAGAACTGGTGGCATCTTGTTTATTATGCAGACATTTGAGTGGCGTTACCTCATTAAACTCTAAAGTGAGAAAGGCAATAAACATTTCTAAAAATCTGTAACCGTTATGTTAAAATGTAAGTTGTATCAGTCTTAGTTTGACTACGCTAAGCTAATTTTCTCCGGACTCAAGCTCCATACAGCGGGCTGATACTGATCACTCATCTAACCTTGGCGAGAAAATTAATATGCTAAGTTTTCCATTAAAAAGCTAAGAAAACCGTATTGTTGTGAGGTGTTTTGTTCCTGTGTTTTGTTCCATCAACATGTGCAATGGCTTGTGACGGACTATTTTTTCCCATGTGGAGATTAATTAATAAACCTACTGAGCCCTATCTGAGGAGCTAAAAGCATATTTATTACCTGATAGGCATCTTCATTGCTCATATGAGGACTTATTATCCTCATAGCTGTTTCTGGATTTGTGAGTTGATTATGTATATACTGTTTGTTGATTATGATATCGATGTCTCTCAAGATATCAACTATACAGATGGATAATAGCCTTAATCTGTGTAATTCATCATATCTCATCATGCAAAGTTGGATTGGCTCATTCGGATTGATTTCCTCTAGGCCATATGTTACGGCAGAAGCTCTTACAAATTCCTGTACCTATAAATCTAGTTTGAGCTATAGCCGGTGAAATTGGATGCCATATGGCCAATAGATGCCACAGTCCTCCAAAAGGGATTGTACTGGAATCACTGGGGTTTGAGGGAGGAAGCAAAATCAAATTTAATGCAACTGGATGAAGTTGAGTTTCAGGCAGTAACCCGTTTGGCTGTAGGGCTTTTAATCCCAACTTTAATCTAGATTACATCCACATCTGTCTGGCATGTCCTTGCGTGCCTCCACATCCTTCTTGGACCCCATGGTGTGGCTGACCACTCTTCTCAGAAAAGGGAGCATGACCCCGGCTGCCACCCCAGGATTTGACAGAGGATGAGAGGATTGGTTTATCCCAGACCTGAAGACGTAAGGCTAAGTGGAGCCTTCAGTATGGAGATCCCAATCCACAAAACAGATTTGTTGAGAAACGTGGCACCCTTCCAGAGTGGTACTGTGCTGTGTAATTGTGCACATCAAAACAAGGAGGTGATGTAAGAAGAGGATTGTCACAGAATTATTATTACTGAATACTTATCTGTGTGTTTGGCTTGGACAGCTGTTTCTGTTTCGTTTTCCCAGAAAATGTTCAGCGGCAGGACTCTGATTGAGCATCCCGAGCTAGCCAAGAAGATTAGATTGTCATACCCAGAACAAACCAAAAAAACTACGGCCCAGAAAATGGATTTCTCTCAGATTACTAGGAGAGCTTTTATTTGGAGCGTTGCAAAGTACACGTCATGGTTGTTAGCGCTCGTTCTCTCTCACTCACACACCCTCTCTCTTCCGACACAAACACTTTTTCTTTCCCTCCATCCTTTTATTTCCTCATCAGCCGATTAGAAAAAACACACAATCAGGATCATAACCTCTGCAATATCTTCACACATTTAAGCTGGAGGTCACAGTAGAGAATGTAGAAACCATCACCTCTTTGAGTCCAAGCATACAAACATACATGACAGAGAGAGAGGGAGAGAAAGAGAGATGGATATACATTATATATGGATCAAACTATTTGTTTATATTTCTTCTCAGAACATGGCTTCGAGCTTCTTAATAAGAAACTAAGAGGAGCACTTCTTTGAATTTATGACAGAAAAGCATGAGACACATTTTCAGGTCATAGTACTGTAGGCAACTTATTCAAAAGTAACAGGAATAAAAATAAAACTTGCAGTTGGACTTATAAGTATTTTCACAGTGGAAGGAAAAGCGACTTTGGATTGAATATTGCATGTTTATGGAAGCAGCTGGTTACTAATATTGCTGCAGAGGCTTTCTGGTCAGACAAACTGAACCGTCCAAGTTTAAAGGGTTTCAAGTCTTTCAGTGTCTTTCAGTGTCAGTCTACCCACTTGCTATCCTTGTCAGTAGACCAAAGAGCACGAGAAATGCTCTTCGGTTTGTTTGTTTGTTTAATCTCCTTTTATCCATTGCGACACACCAACATAACCTTATGGGCAGTGAGGCTTTGTAGTCATTTGAAGTACTTTTATTGTATACAACAGAGAGATTAGTGGACTCATATCTTCTTGGAAGTTTAGGATTGGGTCAGTCATTGTGAGTACGGTTCAAAAAGCTGCTGCTGGCAGACTGTGATTGTTGTTTCCTGCAGCTTCACCACTTTTCCCTAACAGAGCGAGAGACTCCAGTGAGTGCACACTATCCTTCTCTAGACGTAATCCCAGCCCAGTCGGAGCTGCGTCCCCCCCTCCTCCCTCGCCTCCCACCTCCTGCAGATCCCCAGCAGCTGCAGCAGCAGCCGCTGCGGCCGCGCACTCCTCTTTGAACAATCGGTCGTGCTCCATCTTGAGCTCTTGGTAGGAGCGGGAGAACATGTGGAAGATGGAGGTGGCGGGAAAGGCCATGATGAGAATCCCACTGAGGATGCTGCTCAGCGCTACAACCTGTCCTGGGATGGACCGAGGCACCATGTCGCCGTAGCCAACGGTTGTCATGGAGATAATGGCCCACCAGTAGGAGGCAGGGATGCTGCTGAAGTCATGGGCGCCCGTGAGCTCGCTCTCAGCCAAATGGACCAGCGGGGAGAAGAGAGTGACGGCCACGCAGAGAAAAAGCAGGAGGAGGCCGAACTCCCGGGTGCTGCGTCTGACCGTCAGCCCCAGCGTCTGCAGGCCAAGCGAGTGACGAGCCAGCCGCATCACGTAGAGAATCCTCAGCGCCCGCAGAATCCTCAGCACCAGGCCCAGCTTGTCCAAGTAGCCCTTGCCTCCTCCTGGCCTCTCGTGCTCCAGGGACGGGTCCTCCTCCGTCACCACCAGGGAGACGTAGTAGGGAAGAATGGCCATGGCGTCGATGATGTTGAGCGGCCCGCGGAGGAAGTCCAGCTTGCTGCGGGCCTGAATGAACCGCAGGATGAACTCCAGGGAGAACCAGGCGACACACACGGTCTCTATGATGAACATGTTGTAGCACTTAGAGGAACACTCACCCTGAGGGAGAGAGGGAAGGTGAGGGGGGTAGAGGGGAGCAAGGGAGACAGAGAGATTGAGGGTGAGAGGAGGAGTTTGACAGGGAGCAAGACAGATGGGGTGGAAGACACGGTGAGATGGGGAGAAGACAAAAAACCTGAGGTCAGATAATCACCCTTGGTAATCATCAATAAATCATGAGCTACAGTCACTGAATATGCTAAAGCTACTGCAGCAGCACTGATAGATAACACAGAGACATGATCAATCAATTATTTTATTAGGGCATGTTTCAAAGATTGATATAACTCTCAGTAGGAGTAGTGACAGAAAGCAATCAGGTTTGCATGCCCTCTAACTACAATATCATGGAAGAGCAGTGCAATAATAATAATAAAAAACCTACTCTGTGCAAGCAGACAGGGGGTTTTGGGGGTACAGCCTCCTGCTGTTAACTGACCCTCTTTAAAAGATGGTGCCACACCATCAAACACCTATCTCTACAAATTACCCCACTTTCTTGTATGTCCGAACGCTACAATTTGGAGGTGAAATACCCTTCAATCCAAATAAATGATCTTCCAACATAGTTAGCTGATTCGATCCTTCTAATGTGTGTGCTGTTGTTGATTTCACAGCAACTGTTTGAATCCATTAAAGGAATACCAAGGCTTAGAAGAAGTGAAGTCTCTGATAAGGTCCACTGGTCTCTTAAGGCCCAGCTATGCTTGAAACAAATTAGTTTGTCGCCTCACAATGTCAGAAGGCAGAGGTGTTTAAAGTTGTCCCAGGTGACCTCACTGGAAGGTAAGGCTAAAGCCCTGCCACAGCACAGACGTGTGAGACGCCCAGTGAATTGTAAAACTGGGGAAAATGGTGCAGTTTCCTCTAAAAGGCATTTAAAGTGTTGTGTTTATGTACATGAACATTGCCAGGAGTGTGAAGAATAAAAAAAAAAAGATAGCTTTCGACCCGCATGCTCTCTTGTGTACTCACAAATGGCTCATTTACTTCTGAGTCAATGTCCGACATTTGGTTGATCTGACCACGTTCTGTGGACTTTACAACATCACACAACTAAAGGAATTATGACCCTTCTCCTGCCTGAGAGGAGTCATAATTCCTTAAGCTGCTAGGGGTCGTTTTCTGGTGAAGGTGAACATATTTCACTACTGGACATTCGCTAAAACGACTGATGCTGCTGTTTTTCTTGAGAAGACAGTCTCCGCAGGCTTGGTGTCCGTCTTTGGATTTGTGGTTTACAGTGACATACATATTTTTGTAGAGTATACACATTTGTCAGACAGATTAAGAATGTTCTGCAATCTTCTTTTCATTTTTCTGCCCTGTAAAAATAAAAGTGCAGTGGTATTCTTTCCTTGTTAAATTGGAAATAACATGAGAGCACTGAATATGCACGGATGGATACAGATAGTGGACATTATTTGTGTGTTCTCTCTGCCTCTCCTTTCATCAGTTTCTCCCCATTTCCCCCACTTTCTTCATTGTTCTCTCTGCATTTATCTCCCTGCTACTATGTGTCTCATATATTTTGCTTCCCCCTCATTTTTCTTTTCTCTCTCTGCCACCCTCTCTTTTCTCCCACTGCCTCCGTCTCCACCTTCTCATCACTCATTCTCTCAAACCCTCCATCATCCTCGCTGGACCCCCCCTCCCTCTCATCCTTCATTCTCTGTTTGCCCCTCACATCACCCTCTTTCAGCTCGAGATCCTCCATTCGTTCGGGGTTCCTTTAAGCAAAACACAACTCTCTCCGCTGTTTCCTTATGCATGATGCATCCTTCACACACGTGACCCTTACCCTTTCACTTCAGTCCCAAAGAATGACCTGTATCTGCGTAATGTTGTACAGTATATACAGTTCTATTATTGAGTTTGACATGATTTGATCTGTTCTTATATATGCAACATCCATCTTTTCTTAGAACTGCTGCCACCACAGAATTACCCCTCTTTTTCTCAATTCAAGTAGCAGTATTAAGTAGTAGAATCTGTAAATATAATTTTTATTACTTTATTATTATTAAAAATTAATATTATTACTTTAAAAATAATGATAGGGTAAACCAGCTAGTAGTTGCTTACTTTTAAAAGACAGGGGATAACATTGGCTTTTTTTAGTCAGTCCAATATTCAATATTCAATGCTGTCTGTCATTTGATGCTGGGCAGGTAGTGTACCATATTTTTTGGACCATACGGCACACCGGATTATAAGGCGCATTAAGTGAAACAAAACAGTCAGTACGTATTACTCCGCGAGGCTCCTGACTACAGAAGCTGTAATGCTCCAGCAACCCTTCGTAGTTTACCAAAGTCATACTAAAACATTTTGACTGGTTTTTAAGCGCTGTGTACCACATATAATGGGTTTGAGGTCAGTAAGAACAACCAAAGTTAATACATGAGGCACATTTTTGAGAAAATTAATGGATTTTAAGTGCGCCCTATATAGATGATCAGCTTTACATGGTTTCAAAGTTGGCATTTACAGCAGCTGAATTCAATTATTATTATTAATTATTATTTTGTGTTGATTTAGGTGGTCTCTGTGGACAAAGGTGTTTCACCTAATATTAGTTAACATGTCCTCTCTGCCTCGTTCCCTGCTGCAAGGAGACTAGTTAGGAGGAGAACGGCAAGCTACTCCGGAAACAAAACTTCAATTATTGTCTAAATCAGCCAGATCAAATCGCACCACTGTGTCATCTTATGTTGTGGAAATGTTTGTCCTGGTGACAGGCACTTCCAATGTCTATTAGAAACCAAAAAAGAGCCATTATTCTCACTGTTTGCCTCTTTTACTCATATAGAGGCACTAGTATGAAATGGAAACAGTTTCATAACCAACCAAAATCAAAAAGTCTGTAAAGTAAGTTAAAATAACATTTCTTAGAGTTTGAACAATGCTTGAGGTTGTAATGACGGGCACACCAATCAGCTGTCACTTGTTAAAACGTCAATCGCTGTCTCATGGCAGCAGCTGTACAAAGTATCATGTCTCTTCCTGTAAGTGGCAAAAATAATTGTCAGAAAATATTCAGGGTGCATTTTTATGATCTTAAGCAGTGAAAAAGCTTTCTAGTTATAGATCAATCAAAGTTCATGACTTCTGTTTTTTTCCATCCTAACTATGCTTTAAATCAAATTTTAATTACTCACAGTGGTTCAGTTTAGCTTTTCCATCACCCTGATCGCACACAATGGATTTCTAAATTGTATGTTTATTTTCTGCTTTTCATATCAGACTATAAAATGTTTCATGAATGAACAGCAATTCAAACAATTATTAATCATCATAACAATTACAGCATACTCATTCAATAATTCGCACTTGGAAATGCCAAGTGAAGTGAAGACTGTGAAATGTATTCACTAAAAACCAATCAATTTCTAAAGATTTCCCAATTCAATTTCCAATTTAGTTTGATATTCTAAACATCCTTTTCATGGAATGCATCACTCGCTCACATTTTTCTTCAGACTTTAACCTTGAATCATTGCATGTGGGTCCAGAGCATCAGTGCATCAACCCACATGGTAAAAAGCGGAGCCGCAATCTCGTCATCCGGACAGTTCATGATTTCTCCAGAGAGCTGACTGGGACTGACTGGGGGATATTTGTTCCTCAAGCAGAGGACGTTCACGAAAGGAAAAGACACATTCGATTGTTTAAAGGGTCACTCTCATTGAGAATTGCTGCAGATAAATCTTTAACTAAATATTGCCCTTTACTCTTCCCCTCCTCTTTAATCTTGCCTGCATTTCTTATCCTTTCCCTGTGTGATGTCTGGTCCTGCAGAGATCTCTGGTTGGCTCTCTGTCCTGTATCAATCTTTCAGACACTGTCTCCCCACAGCGCACACATTATGTCTCTCACGTGCACTCTCTACCTCTCATTTATCCCCTTCCTCACTGCTATTTCTCTCTCGTGCGCTGACATTAGGGCCATCAGGGCTTTGCGACACCATTCTCACCCTCCGCATGATAGGCCATTTGTTACAGCTAGAAGCCTTACACTTTTTCACACACACACACACACATACAATGAGAGACACACACTCGCACACACAATACCTCCCACAATACCCACAGTCTCCCTGACCTTATCTCCTCTGGACAACTCTCTCTGGAACTAATGTTAGTGACAGCTCATTTTAACGCGAACACTGTTCACCCCAGCAGCTGTCTGCGGCGGTCATATTACCGTCCGTATTAACACTTTGCAATGTCAAATTAAGACAAATACCACAACGAGGGAGGGAAGCATTGTACAAGGCGTTCTAGCGACCGAGACATTTGAAGTGACCGCAACGGAAACCACTGACTCTGTGACTCAAATGTAATTTGTTAACTTGAATTTACAGGACAGAAAATGGTACATTTGCCACAGAATCTGGTCGGTCGGTAACCTGAGGAAAGAAACCTCAAGCCCATAATTTAACGGACCAAAATATCATTAAAAGGTAACCACAAATGACAACTTCCTCTCTCACTCTCTCTCTCCCTCTCAACCACACACACAGAAAGAAGTCTCTCATCTCTCACCTTTTTACAAAGGTTAGCTAACAGCCTTGAATACTTGAACGAAGCAGGGTGATTTTTTTTCAGTCCTATCGCCGCATCCTGCTGCATTTGAACTGCTTTCCATTATACATCATCTTTTCTCCAAATGAATCATGAGAATATCCTTCATCCATAATAGAAGTTTGCGTGAGGGAGATTTATGCTTTCTTATGAGCGTCCGGCGAGCAGTAAATTGCGACTTTTCAACATGACCGTACGTGCTGCAGCTGACATCCACATATTGATGGCTACACTGCACAAAACCTTGCCTGGTGCTGGTAAAAAAAAATATTATGCCCACACTGAAAAATGATTCACCTGAAATGTTCTAAACGACGGTCATTTCAAAGGGAAAGTGAAGAAGAAAGCCGCTAACACACGACTGAAGCTATGACTTTCTGTGTATAAAGAAATGTGAAACTGTGAAAAAATAAAGAGGCGTGTCCATAGTTACAAATGTGTTTCACACCTCTGACGTGGGGACGTCTGAAACAAAGCGAGACTCGCGAAAAGCTGAAAATTCTCCTGAAATTGATTCCAGATATTCATGTGGCTCTGACATTTCTGCTGTTGGGAGGAGAATAATGTTTGACTCCGACCCTGCACTATGATTGGCTGGTCCTCAGTCATCCCTCCGATTAAACAGCTGGCCTTTACTGGATAATTATGATCATTCTCTTAGTTTTCACTTGTCAGTGTTCTCGTTAATGGCTGGACAGATGGTCAGAGGGCTGAAATTGGTGGAATAGTGTTTACTCGTCTTTCACACACAAACACACATACTTAATCAACACGGCACTTAAATGTGAATACGTTCTGACACACATACTCCTTTCTCTACAGGAAGGTAGAAAAACACAATATGTTTATAATCATTCTTAATTTGGGTTGAAGGTGAGCGTGCAGTTTGAAAAATCATTATCTTTCAAGCGTACCGTGACTATTGCTGGCTGCATCTTGCTGTCAGCACCAATTGAGTTTAACATTCTTGACAGCCTCTCATCTACCCTTTGCCAGTGACCCGTCCCCGCGCACAGACAGCTGCTGGGTGCTTCGACAGCGGACTCACTCTGTGTACCGCCGGTTTGAAGTGTAAATGTGTCTCTTTATTGTTAGACAAGAGAAAGCTTCTATAGCTCTGAATTATAAATGTGTTTTTTTTCCGCTACTTGTGGATCAGATAAAGCTCCATGTTTCACTTTCCTGGGTGGGTAATTAGGACAACTCTTCATCACGCAGCTCCATGAACGATGCAGAGACGCGAGAAAAGTGTGTTTCTGTAACCGCTGCACGAGTATGAAATATACTGTGTTTAAAATGTGATTATCATCCTTAGGAAAGCTCCCTGTTCTTTTATTCCAACTTTTAATTGAATTTGCTGCCTTTTTCACAGTGTGTCCCGAACTCCACAGCTGCCTCTTCATCTCTCTTTCACACCCCCTTCCCCCAGACTGAGAAACAAAAAAAAAAAGATTCTGCCCATCCATCAGCTTTACCTTGCAACCTTCAACATACTTTGCTCGACTGAATGCTGTTTCTCTATGCCACTGTATCGACCTTGCACTCACATTTAAAGCCTCTAGAAAGGAAAAGCCGGGAGGAGAGAGGGGAGGGACGGCGATGACGGAGACAGAAAGACATGGAGAAAGCATTAGGGGGCGTGGTTGGACACCACTCCGCCGGCCGTAACGTGAAATACTGCACATGAAGCGCCGTGTTCACAAGTCATGGGTTATTAAAGAGCTCGTATTATGTGACACCTCCATCCATCACCGGGCTGGGGTGTTCTCCGGTGACCTGATAACCGCATGTACGCTCAAATGCACACACAAGGTAACGCATGTAATCAATTGTTCGTAGTTATTTGCAAGAATCCTTGATGTGTATTATGATGAAAGTGTAACAAACAACCACCCGGTCTCCCAAGACACACTGCAACAACGGAGCGGGCACAGGGAGAGAGAGCAGATCCGAAGAGTTTCATCTCCATATGAGGCTGCTGTACAGGCTGCCAAGTGTCCCATCACTGACGAAGACCAACAGCTTGTTCACGCACAAACACCCTGATGGAGAAAAATGGAAGAGGGAAGGTGGGAGAGATGGATAGACAGAACAAAGGAAAGATGAGAATGGATGGAGGGGGAGGAGGGAGGATGGCTAAGCACTGCAGATGGATAGAGGAGAAAGGGATTACAAGATAGGTTGATGAGGAAAAGATGAGGTGACATCTGAAGCATGGGGTTCCCTTCACACATCATAAGTCTCTATTCTCCATCTGTCAGGATGCTGCACACACACACACACACACACACACACACACACACACACATTATGAGTGAGACCTATACATGAACAGCAAATGAGGTTTTGGATTCCTAACCCACGACTGTTTCATTGAATATGGTGAAGAGGTGAGTGTATTAGAAAATCCAAAAAAGCGAACTCTAGATTGCTTTAAAGAACATATGCAATCTCACAAGCTACAGACACACACTTACGTATACACGTGATTCAAATGAAGCCTCCAGTTTTCTCACTAAAATACTGTGAAATCAATTCAGTCTTGTTATGTTACTTTTTAATGAAATATTCTCAAGTGTTTGTGCCTCATCAAAGTCAAGATGCCATATCAGCAAAATACTTACCAACACACACAGCAAAGTAACTGTGCGCTTTTACAATCATAATGCTGCACAAGCAAGAAAGGATTTTTAGAAATTCTTTACCTATTACAGAATGTTGACAGCGTCCCATCAATTTGTTGCATCAGTAAGCGTATCGAGAAATTTGATCTTTACGTTTGCGTGTGTGTTTCGCGTGACACAGCCACAGCTGTCCTCTGCCGTCAGTGTGCGCCTCTCTGTGATGTTTCTGGTTTACCTGCCTGCGTCACTCCTCACCTGACCAATAGGCATCCTCGGTGTGCTCACGTGCAGTTCATCGTTAACCAGCCCTGATCTGTCGCAGCCTCTCAATCTCACCCTCATCACTAATGAGCGTCAGAGTGTGCGTATATAGAGCTGTTCTGAATGTTGGTGGCCAGACTGTCTGATGTTGCCATGCTGCAGTATTTCCTTCTGCTCCTCAAAAGGCTTGAGCAAGTCAGCATTTGAAGCTTTGTGATGAAATCTGTTGATGTCAAAGAAAT
>JAOXYL010000090.1:20030847-20044452 GCA_028564955.1 Terapon puta
CACGCGCGCCCACCGACACACTGACGCGCACAAATGCACTCACCCTGACTCGATTCAGTCTCCCATTGATCACTGCTGACCTGACACCTTCATCTGAGCTGAGTGGCAAGAGATGAGAGAGGAAAAGGTGAAATGGCGAACTGTGTAGGAAAGGAAACGGATGGGAGCTGTAGGAGATGGATGGAGGAGGATGGAGGTAAAAGGAAAATAATGAGAGATGGAAGACAACATAGCCGGGCCGGGAGGAGAAAGATAAATCTTAGTGAGGGGTGAGAAACGAAGCCACCCTGAGAGTTCAAGAGTGACAGGACAGGGGAGAGCGATGGCGGAAGTGGTGGGGGTGGGCGGGGGGGCCTGTGCTGTATGTGGGCCAGGCAGTAATTGTGCTGTGTATCGAACGAATGCTGTCAGGCCAGCTATTAGCTCCTCTAAGCGGCTGGAGTGGACGAGTGGAACGCTGCGACGGGAAAAAGGGCTGAGTGACATTTAGAAAGAGAGGCCGAGACGGGGGCAGGGGGAGACGGAGGGAGAATTACAAGGACGCTGAGTGTGGCTCATGCAATTTAGAGATTTCATGTGCAAAATATTTGAAATGTTGCGCGATGCCTCTATAAATGTCATGGTGTGAAACAGCATCTCATGGTGGGATCAAGCACGCTGTAAAGCATTATTTAATTCGTTTAGAACTCAACACGTGTGTTTGATCTCAAGGATATGCAACACTGAATGTAAACATGATTCCAAAGGGGACCTTTAAACGCTTCAGTAGAGAAAAAAACGTGTAAATAGAAGAAAAAAAAAAAGGTAATTGACGTACTGCAAGCTGAGAGGTAAAACAGACTGACAATTTAAATGAGTAAGGGCAGCAAATCACTGCTTTTAAGAGTGAAATTAGTTAAAAGAAGAAAAGTTAAACAATCAGGGTGTAAATTCCTAAGTTTCTACTTTTTTTTTTTTTTTTCAGTTGGGGGTGCACTGCTACCTGTCTGTCAGACACCAATCACAAAGTAGATGGTCACCGAGAATTGTGTAATTGTAAACACAGTGCCTTTAGGTTTTTGGAGGATGCATAATTTTTGAGAAACACTGTGATAAAATTGACTGCACACCCATCCACCACACCAACACCTTTACTTTTTGTGTTTCACATGTTTTGTATTCACACCAAGTCTTGGTGCTGGATATAGAGTAAATCTGTAGAAAGGTCCAGTAACATATAAAGTAACATACACCAATGAAACAGCTTCCACTACAGACAGTCTGGGAGAAAACATTGATCAAACTCATAGATCTGCATTTACTATTCTGGTCAAGTTCTTAAAGAATATAAATTAACCAAATCTGGATGACTGATGAAATGAAGCACAAGATAACAACTGAGTTTCATGTAATGTAACACAAACAGTCTGACTGATCAGAATCATATGCCTCCTATATTATTAATTCCTTTTATGGATGCCAACATGTAAAAAAAAAAAAAAAAAACCCCACAAAGCTGCAGATTGTAAAACAATTATGTCAAAACTCCCTCACGCAGAGGAAGAAATGGTCCAAAGTGTGGCTTCATTTCATGAAGATGCCAACATAGTCCTGCACGTTTGAGTAAGCTGACTAGAAAATATCATGGGTTCAGACAGATAAAAAAAAAACAAAACACAAGAGTCAGTCATCAAGTGCTATCTGCTCCTGCTGGTTTATAAACCCTTTTCTGACAGGTGGTTGATTAATGCATATTTTTGCGGTGCACATTGTTTCATAACGGCTTGGGTGGATATGGAAATGATACCGAGGGTAAATATCCTCGGTTACAACAACATTAGTGCCACGCAGGCAGGCGTAGCAGTCAACCTAAATGAGTATGAATGCATGAATGCTGTACAGTTATTCTCATTTCATCCATTTTAGATTTTGACAACTGGTGCCATGTGAAACGACAGTCACACATGCCTTTTCCTCACTGTTTCTACACTGTCATCACACTGATAAAGCAGATGTGTTGATGCTGAAAACCTGTGTGGGTTGACATTTTTTTCACTAAGAAAAGTGATCATTGATCATTAATTGAATCAATAAGGAATCAGTCCAAAAGGCAGAATCTACAATCAGTAAAACTGTGTCAAATTCCATCTCTATATAACACTTGTAACAACAGAGGGCTAACAGGATCTCTGTTGCGGCGACTGGTTGATTTATTGTGACTGGTACAGTTCACTGTAGCAGCTACTCCATTAGGTTTAGTCATTCTATGTCCACTGCACACCTTTTGCCTTCCCTGCAAATTACCCGCCGTCCTCAGCTCCCTAATGTCGTCCCTCTGCCGGTTTATCCGTGCACCAATCTGTCTCTCGTTTGGTATGCATTCCTCATACTAAACCAGCTTCTTAATCTTCATCCTCAGCCCTCCTGGCCTCTTCTGCCTCGACTCCTGTCAACTGCTCTCTCGTTATCTTCTCGTCCCAGCCTCCTCTGCTGTCTCTCACCTTGTGCACTGCCCAGGGGACTGCTGGATGGACGGACGGATGAATATTTGGGATGGAGGAATGAAGGAATAGCCAACTGGAAAGAAAGATGGCTGACAGTTTCTTGGAGGCACAGAGTAGGCTGCTATCGGGTTTCTGCGCCCCTGAACATGACTTCATATCCACATATGTAAATCTTAGAGGGCTGCAGCCTGGAGTACAAATGTGAAGTTGAGTGTGTACGTCAATGACAAAGCTGCCATGCAACTTTTACAGAGCAGCTGAAAACATAATATGACCAACAGTATCATGTTGGGCACTTTCTCCACTCTCTCTAGTGGAGTAGGCAACTGATCAGTCTAGTGCAGGCTTTAAGCTATGAGTGGGGAATCACACTTTATATGTGAGACTTAGAAAGTCTCCAGAGGGGGTTTAGGCAGTCTTTGTTATTGCTTGATTATACTAATACACAACTCGATAGAAGAAGACACACTCGAGCTGCATGGGCTGATGTTTAAAGCTTCAAAGAGCTTCAATCACCTCTTCCACCACCTCCTTTTCACCGCATCCGTGCGTGTGTGTGTGTGTCGGATGCTTATGCATCTTTGTATACATATGTGTGCGCCCACACATGAGGGCGTGTGTGAGGTGATTTAGCAGCAGGGCTGTAGCTCTCCCCGAGGGGTGCAGATAGAGACGAAAATCAAAGGGCCCAGTGAGAGAGGAGCCGAGCTGCTCTTAACCCACTAACTATGAATTATGCATGTTGATCGATTGCACGCAGGCAAACAACGAAAAAGTTCCCAACCTGCCAGGAAAAAAAAAAAAAAAGATTCTGCTTCACCAAATGAAGCGGTAGGGAGGTGAGGAGGGAATATCACATAGAGTTTGCCTCAGGATATTTTAGTATTTTTTTTGGGGGGGGGGAGTACGTAAACATGCCAGAATAGATGAGGTGGTCTGTTGGTGATATTCCAGTAGATTTATTATGTCTTTAATCTTCTGTAATCTAAAATAGTGCTCTATTTGTCATAGCTTTGTTTCTCAAATAAAAAGTCACTCATGAATGTGTATGAAAAAAACACAGATTTCGCAGGGCTAAAAAATCTTCTAAAAAGGGATTTCAATGAACCAAAAGCAAATGACATCAACTCACTTACGATACACTTTTTTTTCCTAAAAGGATTATTTCAAGCAGAGCCCTTCATCAGAGTGAAAAGTAAAGCAAATACTGTAG
The DNA here is from genome assembly GCA_028564955.1 of Terapon puta. Lineage (NCBI taxonomy): Eukaryota > Metazoa > Chordata > Actinopteri > Centrarchiformes > Terapontidae > Terapon > Terapon puta. The sequence goes on from JAOXYL010000090.1 coordinate 20,034,544, forward strand.
TGCAGACGATGGTAGGTGATCCCTTTCGCATAAGCATATGGAAATCGTATGGGTGATGCGGATCAACACAATGACAAATCGTTGCCATGGTATGTAAAAGTAAAACAGAATTTGCATAAATAGTCAGCAGGAAGAATCAAACAGTGCTGTGAAGTGAGTGTGCAGTGTATGCACAGATAGATACAAGGTATTGAAGTTTAGCTATTATCTTAATCTCATTACTTTTTTGCTCTCCTTAAGTGATGTCTAAATACTACAGAAGTCATGCTGAGGAAGAGCACTGACAAAAAAAAATTGTGTCACTAATTCATCACAGAAAGTCTTACATGTTACTTTTATGGCTCCAATATTTAAACATATAGAAAATAGTTTGAAGTTTTCACCTGCATCTCAGTCTGGATCTGCATTGAAAAATAAATGATGAATGAAGTGTGCCACATTCATTCAAGTCAGTAAAGGTAACTCACTGATGAAATCATAGCAAAAATGTTCACAAATTCTCTAAAGTTGATTAATTCCTGGAAAAATATTTCAACAGTGCAGAAAAAGTTGGTCCTGTGTGTTTTTCTGCTCCAGAAGTAACTGCCACACAGGAATAATACAAAGCTTTTAAAGTGAATCTGAAGCGCTGCCCTGAGTTCACCAGTTTTTTGTGTTATTTCACATGAATTCCCCTGAAGAGCCCGTCTACCCAGCTACTGTGTAGCTCCCCAGGAAATGTCTTTTTACATATTATTTCTAAAAGCCTGGACTGTGGACTGTAGAGGTCCACTTTTTTTCACCTCAACAATCATTTTCTCTTCCACCACTGTGATAGCTACAAGACAGTAGAATAGGTACGATGACCCGATGAAAGCAGGTCAGGGTGTAGGAGCCAGGAATCTTAAAAAATGCTGCTTTTCGTTGTGGTCCAGTGTGTTGGTTTACAAAGAAAACAACAAAGATGGTTGTTGCTAGTGTTCTGGTCACTGTGTAGCGCTGCTTCAGTTTTATCAGTAGCTGCAGGTACAACATGGCCTCAACATCTAAGTTCATTGTGCTCATTTAGCCTTAAATAAGAAGGATTCATTGTAAGAAATTTGTTTCCAAATGCACTTGTATTCTGTATGATGCCTTACTTACTTTACCATTAATTCACAGAGTACAGGCACAAGACTAGACACAGTAAAACAGCTTCATTAAGCATATAAGTAATGCATTCATAAGATGCCATAAGAAATACATTCTTTATAACGTAGTTTTAATTTGACTCAAGATATTGAATTCACATTGACACAAAAGAGAGAAGAGGTAAATCCTCACACTGACAGGGTTGAAGATTGTGCAGGATTAATCATTACAACATTTGAACCAAAAAACAACACTTGGAACTGTTATTATATTATAAGACATCCTGACACATAAAACATTTTATCACAATCTGCTATCTTGGGCAGAATATCTGGTGAGTACTTCATTTTCATTTTACTTTCTAAGAATACTTGTTCATTTTCTCAACATTCTCTTTTAAGACTTTGGGTCAAAACTAATGACATTTCTATCATCCTCAGCTGTTCTTTGGGTTTGATACCAAATGTTCATGTACCAACACACTAAACTGAGCTCTGTCACTGTGAGCATGTTATTTATCTATTTCAGTACTGCTGTCCCTATAGGACAGTACAGGCCCTCAAAAATGCTAGAATGGCTTAACCCTTGTTCATTGATTAATTTCATAAATGTACCTTATCTAGTGTTAAATAACGTATCATCTCATTGAGAAGCTCTGTTTTACACTGTTTAAGTCTAGTCGTCTCTTACTGAGCTTCTCTCACAGAAAATGTCATCACAGGTAATATGAAAGATCTGTGCAAATAAAAATAGTAAAAAAATGTCCTGGTCAAGGTTTCAGAAATACAACAGTCCACCCTGCAGCATCTCTCCTGACAACACTGTCAGAACTTGAATCATCAGTGTTTGCAGGCTGTGCAAACTAAGGCTACTGGTTCAGTAGTTCAGCAAAATCATCGGTGGAAGAGCACAGCTGTCGATGTTGTACGTAGGCACAGATATATATTTTAATGCATATCTACAGAACTGTGCATATGTACCATATATGCAGCCGCCTTCCTCACTCTCCAGAGGTGCTCACTTTTAGACACACAACTCTTCATAGGTCACAAAGGTCACTGCAGGGTCAGCGCCGCATCCTGTGGGGCCAGACTGTAAATGTACTGGCCCTTTGTCTGACATGTGAAGCCATCATTAGGCTGCTATTGAAGGGACACGGTTATGGGACCACCATTAACGCTTGAAGGGTGTTATCCAGGACTGCGAGCACGAAAGACATGTTGCAAGCTGTGGAGGTGTGAATGAAACAGGGTGACAAAGAGAAGGCGCACACACGGTCACAGTGCAGGTGTTCATCCTCTCGGTGGACTCAACTGTGTGTAGGTAGTTTGACTATTCGTGTCACATTCATGCCAATAAAGACCAGAATTGAGAGAAACAGAGGAGGAGAGGAGAGGTAAAGAACAGCAGAGGGGCTGTCTAAGGAGAGGAAACAGAGATAAGCATCTATTGAGAAGAGGAGCAGCATTGTGTTTGTGTGCACAGTTTTCAGGCAGCACGACAGACAGACTGCCACCGTCAGTGTCCCCTCCGCCGTCACTGGGTGACATTGTGAAGGTTGGCAGCTTCGGCGCGGGGCTGGGAGAGCAGAAGTGGAGAGGAGGCAAAATAGATAAAGTTTAATGAGAGGGAAGAGAAAAACAGGCGGGCTCCCCAGGAAGCTGAGCAGAGAGCGCTGAGCAATCACTCGGGCGCACCAACACATTGTTGTTTATATAAACAAATCACAATTTTACCATTCAATTGTGGCTTCCACCTGAGTAATCACGGCTTTCAAATGCCACGCGGGTGTCAGCAGCACTCAGCGACCAAACAATATCAGATGAAAACCTGGCATCTCCACAGTGTCGGTGCTTGACGAATGGTTAGGAAAAAGCTGTATTTTTTGACTCAACAGCATGTAATGTTCTGAAGTCTGCAAAAATTGAGAAATAATATGAGGCCGGGGAAATAAGCCGGGGCAGTAAATTCATGCAGTACTTGGGGCTACTTTCACGTCCGCCCCTGATGTGTTGCGTAATCACTGCTACATGAGCCTACAGTGGGAAAATCAAAACCTTACTTCACTGAATGACAGCGACTTATGCTGTACGACGCCTACACTTTTATCTTCTGGTGGTCACAAAGAGTGCACAAAGAGATGATTGACTGTGAGTATTAGTTGCATTTTTTTCTGTTTTACTGAGAGTAATGCCCTCTGCATTGTTACCACTCAGACAATTACGTACCTGGAAGCTGCCCAGGACTGCCACAGCCTGAATTAAAAGGATCTAATTGTTCTTGGGCTTTTGAATTCACACGTCTCGTTTGATTGGTTGGGTTTGTTTTCCCACCACGAACAAACAACCGGTCCGGTCCACTTGTTCGGTCCGCACTCCAGCTCCAACTGTGGAGTTTAAAGCGTCTTAACGAACTGAGCCAAATGTGCAAACCAGCCAGGGTTTGTGAAAATACCCTCAAGCACCAGCAAAGAAATTAGGCTGGGTGAAAAAAAAAGATGCTAAAATGTAACCTCGGCAATCTATATCCCCTGATATATTTCTTTTTCTATCACCTCATTCAGTCTGGTCTCTGTCTCTCTTTTATTGCATCTTTCCATCACTACTATGTCACTTTCCCAGGAGTAGTGTTATAAGTGTGAATGTGTGTGCACAAAGTGTCAATAGTGACTAGGAAGCATAAATATGCTGAGTGCGATTGTGTGTGTGTGTGTGTGTGTGTGTCTCACTCTACATTTTCCACAACATGCTTCCCTTAGAAGGCAATCATTTGGGGTGACCTGGAAAAGGTGAGCAATCTTTGACGAAATGGATCCATACGCTCATCACCGTGCCTCGGTAATAGGACCCAGGGGAATCTGACTGAAGAACAACAAGCCACAGTTTCACATGGGACGACATGAGAGGAAGTGCAGGCTGCCAGCCGCGTCATCATATCTGGAAAACAGTTAGCTCGAGATTAACTGAACAAAATGGGACAATCTTTTAAGCACATGTGGCGAGGGTCAAAAGATCTGAAATGTGTTCACGCACAGAGACCGAAGTGCTGAACAAGCTGTTTCAGGCCGAGCAGGGTCATCCATCCAATTAAGTGGCTGAGATCGATAGCGAGGTTGGAGAGTATTCATGTTGAAATTACAGTATTTCCTGTGAATGTCATTTAGTGCGATGAATTATTTTTCTAACCACGGCGTTGTTTTTGGTGGCTCACATTAGATCATCACATGACTGGGTCTTTGCCATAAATCTGAGTTCAGCAAAGTGACGTTCACAACTCATTTATTAGTCATTTCATAGACCTAATGTAGTCTTATTGCATATTTGATCTTTTCCGTGATGGTCACTCTGAGTTGAATGGGTGCTCACAGAAAGTGCAAGCCCAGATGTGCACCCCGAGGACACTTTATGAGAAATGGGGCGTATTACAGGGAAAGAACGTCCTCACACAGTAAATCAACTACACTACAGCGCCTTTCAGTAAAAAGTAAGTTAAAAAGTACACCCAGAGCTCATCTCTCGTGTTTGTGGATGCACATGTGGTATGAGGCCAAACGAGCGCAGCGTTGCCTGAATTTTTCTCTGCATGCGCTTCAGACTGAAGGATACTGTGACAGTACTGATTGACAGTTAATGCAGAAAATACACTGAGAGGGACTTGAAGAAGAATATATATACTATGAAGCCTGCAGTATGTGGAGAATATATAGCGGTTGACACCTCTGTCACTTGTCTGCAGTGGAGAGGGTTGTCTGTCAAGGGAAATACATGCACACCACCTTCTCACCTCCCCTCTTTCCCCCAGGTGTACAGTACTTCTAAGGTATTCTTATGCTTTGGGGGATCAACGAAAAAAACAACATAATACAGCGAACTTGGACAGAATGACAATAAGAAGAAGATAGGAGAGGAATATACCTGCAAACAGACAAACAGTAAACTTGAGCCATTACCAAGCTTCAGCAGGCGACCCTGTTAATGATTTAATCGTCTAAGCACCTGTTCCTCAACACAGTATATCTGTGTAGTGCACGACCTGTTAAAAACATTAAAGCTGACAATGGATAATTCATTGACTAAGTCATAGATTAGCTGACAGAAGAAAATCTGTATTTCAATATTATTACTTTAACTGATAGTCAGTTTTATCTCAGTTATTTATTTCCCAGGTCACTTTAGCTCTGGGTTCTGGAGACGTTGGTGTGTTGGACTCACATGTTTTGACAACTTTTCTGTTCCATTTGATGGATTGCCAAGAAATGTGTACAGGCCTATTTTGTACAGGATGAACTGTGTTGTGTTGTTCTGGTGATCTCTTAATTTTTCATCTGGCATATTCAATGGCGATTTGTCCAACACCAGAGTAAATACAAACTAAACACATGAGCTTCTAAAAGTGTGCAAAACAAATGCTAACAAGAAGATTACAATCAACACGGTAAACAAAGGACGTTGAAGAAGTTACAGTGTCTCAACTAAAATAAACTATTTTAATAAATCAGTCTGAGCTTTAGAAAACTGTGATGTGCATTTCTTTAATAGACAAAACGATTACTTGATTAAATGAGGAAATGTTCAGCGGCAGCAGACTAATCAATAATAAAGTGAATTGTTGGTTGAAGCCTTAAAAAAAATTTTATTCAGCAAAGTTGAAAGATGAAAAACAGAACTGCTCCCTATTCCAGGGAGACTTGCTAACCCTGACGTCACTCCAAGAGCCTAATATTAAGATCATCCTATACCCCTGGTACCTTCCTGAATATCTACAGAAATCAAATGACAGCTGCTGTATCCTGGAAAGAAAAGCTAAATATTGTGCTTGGTCTCTATGGAATTTCTTTCAGAGATGAGTGACCAGCAAAGCATGTGACTACACACACACACACACACACACACACTGTATGGCTGCTTTTCGCACTGATGACAGACAAGAGACGTAATGAGAAAATAATGATCATAATGACATAATTAGTTTGAGGTTCTGTGCCATTAGAGGTGCAATTGATCTCACATTTCTATACCTGAGAGTTTAATCAGTATACACATTTGCACAGTCTGATATCATTTGAACAAGAAAAACGTTCATAAAGCAAACTAAGCTTTTTTTGCATCTCTCCTCCCCCACCCTCTCTCCTCTTATCCGAGGTGACCCTGAATTTAACTTGGCTACAGTGTAAACCTCTGGAATTGCCTTGAAATGTGGCGTGATATAATGCTCTGGAGATCGTTTATTGGAAGGGATGTGATTCTTAGGACAGATTTTAGAGGGCGCCTGGTGTTATTTTCTAAGAGATGATTTTACACTTTCATCATCACCTTCTATTTTTTCTGCCAAAACTCTTTATTTACATAAAATCAATGTGTCACTGTTCATCATCAGTAAGTTTATCCAAACCTTCACTGTCTCTTTTCATTTTCATTCTGACTTTTTTTTGTTGCTGCTAATTATTATAAATGACCACGTTAGCATATTCTGTTCATGCGATTATGAATGCTTTGCTCTCCCTGGACATTAAGGTTAATGGCAGTGCTCTCCATATGTTGTTAGTGAGCACCACTGAAGTCCTGTGCCAGTGAGCTACTGTACTCTGAGCACAGTTGTCTTAGGAAATCTCTGCCAAACTGTGCTTGACGTCAAAGCGTGCCGTACCTCATGCCTTTGGTGGAGTGGTTGTGAAAGTTTTGCAGCAGCTGCGGGAGGCCCAACATGGCCTCGAACATCACGGCCAGGGAGCCCAGCGTCTCCACGAACAAAGCGGAGTCCAGCAGCAGCAGGGTGACGACTGCACACAGCACGGTGAAGCCGAAGCAGAAGACGAGGTAGTCCTCGAAGGCGCTCCACTTCCAGAAGTAGCGAAAGTCCAGGTCTGGAGAGGGGAGAGAATAAAGCGAGGTACAATGAAACGATTTAACTTGTGCTCCATGCTTTGTCATCGGTATTGTTCACAGTCTGGAAAAACTAAATTGAATAGATGTGACAGGTAGGGGAGAGAGGAAACAGGGAGGAAAGAGACGACAGAAGAGCCTGAAGAAATGATTGAATTAAGACGCAGAGTGAGGATGTGTGTGTGTGGCTGAGGGGTGTGAGGGTGCTTATAGTATGTGAGAATGGAAACCGAAGAGCAATAGTGACAGGCAGAGATTGAAAGCGGTGAGAGCGATTCATAGCGGGGATGAAGACTGGGGAGGGCAAGAGCAGGAATAAGAGCGTTTCATTAAAGGATGCACAGAAATTCTGCAAAGACAGCACTCCTAAATCAATACTGTGCACATGCATCAGTGGATGGAACAAAGATAAATGAGGTAGTGGAAAGCTTTTACATTTCTATTACTTTAGAATAACCTGGCCTTTGGCGAGGCCGGGATCTACATTTAGAAAGTTTATTACCTTTAGTATAAAGCTATCTTTATACTGACACTACTCTATTTATCATGTGTGGCCTTTACAATTCGCTGATAAATACCAAGACCACCGCTGCCTAAAGCTGCTGTTTGTGCTGTAAAGCAGCTCCTCATCTTGAATGGAAGCGGTGGCCAGCACCAGCGACTGCGTACAAAAGTCAGGAGGTTATTTCAAATTACAGCTGAATCATTTAAACTGTCACCGTGTGCCGTCGGCTTTACTTCGACCAAGTTCAGGAGCTGCCAAGAAAAAGCTTAGCGGGGGGAAACATTAGGCCTACTACATCTACATTCTCATCACCATCAGCCATCTTCTCAATGGACCATAATGTGAGATGATCGACGATCTCTCATTGCTTATGTATGACCACGGAGCTACAGAAAATCAGCTGACATCAGCTAAAGAGGATTGATGGCTAAATAAGAGCACATTAGTTAGAGCGGGAACCCGAGTGTGACGCCGCGCACTGCAAAGCACCTGGCTTTAACATGTGCCGCTGCTGCCACCTTTAACGTCGCTGCCTGACTGAGGGGCTGCACTTACATGAGCAAAAACATCTGCAGGTGTAAGAGAAGATATGATATTAAAAGTGTTCTTTTTGCTTGATTATGCTTATACAGTAACAAAATATGTGTTTGGAAGTAAACTTTTGCTGACATGCAGTGGAAAGTACAAGAGGAAGGGAAGCACTGTGCATGAACTTGTAAACTACGGAAGAAGTATTTTCTAATTAGTTGAAAGATCGGTGTCAGCTAAAGTTCACATACAATTGAGACAAAGTGCAGAACAAACGGTAACTGTCTAGACATGATACAACACATTGAAACTATAAAGTAGTCTAACAATTACATAGTCTGTAAGTACTGTACAAATAGTCTTTAAACAGAAGAAACTGGGTTTTGAGACTATATGGATCATCTTCTTTCTGGACCTCCTGTAATCATCACTTATGTGACAATAGAGGCAGCTAGACTGTGAGACATTGTGTCTTTGATATTAAACTGAACTAAACTAACTGCTCTGAAGTCTACACGACATGTCCTTGAATTTATATTGGAGAAAAAAAGACTTTTTTTTCTTTTTTGATAAATCCACTTTTTACTTTTATTATTACCCATCTTTTTAATGCATACATTGTATTGGCTTTATAGAATGGGACAGTGAACCAGACGCATCCTTCTCCCAGTATTTCCAGTCTCCTATCCACTTCAAACTTATTCAATAAAGCCACAAATAAAGAGGAAATAAAAAAAAGTCTCAAAGGTTCTCGGGGTGATTTTGCAAACATTTTTCTTTGTGAAACAAACAGTCAGAGATATTCAATTTAAAACATCACGTTTGACTTTATAAAGAATTACTGACAAAAATAAAGAATATATCATTTGACTACTGAGTAAAATACCTGCCTACTGCATCCCGACTGAGCACTGAATTAAGACTTAAGTCGGCTTGCCATCTTTCTACAAAGCTTTCAACACCATTTCAACATTTCCATCAGATGATCTTAAGATTTTGAATTATTAATATTCAAACTGCATTTCCACGAGTGATGAGAGCTCCTGCAAACAGTGTTTTTAAGTGCCTCTCTGTCTGAGAGGGTCTGATCCATTAATATCATCTCACATACTGTACATATGTGATCATTAAAAAAAAAAGCGAACACACACACACACACACACGCACGGCTGGCTGGCATCTCCAGTTCCTCTCCAGAGTACGCTGCATCTTGTGTTGCATCCTGGGACAGACAGAGTGAGACATCTTGCAGTGAGTGCAGCGTGGTGTGTTTGTGGCAAACAGCGAACTTGATTAATGGCTTTATTGTTGAGAGCCACAAAAGGCACGTTGCCCACAGCTGACGACAGACATGCGAGGCTGGAGGGAAACAACACAGCCCACACACACACACACTTCTGAGCTCTCTCATACACACGCCACTTGACAAATATCGACTCTCGGGGCATGACTTATGTCTGTTTTCACAAACTACAACACTGACAGAGGCCAAAGAGCTGAAGACAGAGAGCCCGGGACACGTTGGGGCTTATTCACAGCCCCCCCCTCGCTCCTGATGCCCCTCTCCTTCAACACAACATCAAACCTGAGACACTGCAGCCACTGGCGGCTGGCAGGGTGAGACTGGAGACTCGGGAGACGCTTAGAGGCTGCCCTTTATCGGCAACACAAAAGCCCTTTCATTTCCGTCTGAATGAGGCCAAGGGTGTGAAGCATAAACATGCTGACAGCAGCAACAATGAAAGTAGTGGTATTTCAAAACTACTGTCAACTTTTCAGTGTATAAAGCCTCCCCCAGAGCCACTCACATTTTCATCTCTCGGTTTTAATTCTGTCTCCCTTCCCGTTCTCCCGCTTATCGGCAGCACACGCACGCACACACAC
>JAOXYL010000090.1:20076395-20087188 GCA_028564955.1 Terapon puta
CACACACACACACAGTCGTGCTTGCCTTGCTAACAAGCTGCCTCACTCTGTCCCTGCAATGCTAATGAAGTCTGGGGGGCAAGTATGACACCCCTCACTCCCTTGCCATGATGCACTAAGCATGCACAAATGTGTGTATGTTTATGTATGCATCCATGTCGTCATCTAAGCAATTATTACGACTTATCATTACTGCAGTTCTAGTTTCCGATCTGTAATATAGGATGCTATGTGTTGGACTTTGTCATCGACATGCAGCTAACCACTTTGTGATGATAGAAACTAATGCCAAAGATAAATACTGACTGTTGCCATTCTAAATTAGCTAAATTATTCATTTTTCATTGGGTCTGTTTTCTATTTTCTCTGCATCAGTTCTCAGTAAAACAAAAAAAAAACTCTTTTAATAGATGGTGGGAGAGAGACAACACAGGGGAAAATAATGAAATCTGCCAAAATAAAGAGGCTTTTATGGACTATACTATCCTGCAAATAAATACTTGTTTCATTTATTTGACTAAGATATAGTCAAAGAAACCCCACTGAGGTTACAGTAAACCTGAAACTGTAGACAGTGTGTACTGCAGCTCTAATGATGTGGACTCTGGAGAGGAAGCTTCCAGACGAACCTGACAAACGCCTGCATTTTTAACTCAGATCAGGAGCTCAGACCTCAACATGTTGCGTGTGTCTGTGTGTCTGTGAAATGGCAGAGCATTCTTTTGCCCTCCTTCTCTCTGAAATGCCATTCATTACACACGATTACAGATATGTTAAAGCACAAGACACCTTAACCCAACGGTTTGGAGTTTTGAACAATGGATATTGCACTTAAATAAAATGCAGCTTAACAGCACAATGAAGTATGGTTTACATTGAATAAATGTGCAGAGCTAAACAGTAATTGTGAAATCCCAAATAATTTAAAGGATCTGTTTTAAATCCTCTCAACTATATTTACTTGAAAATATGTCAGTCACACTACTGAAAATAGACACTCTAACTTCCATTTCACTGTGAAGGTAAAGATGTCGGTATGCTTGGACCAGAGTGTTTGTCAGATGATTGACGAGCTCCTCCCCCCTCTTTATGACAAGCTTTTTACCCAGCATCCCACTGTGGCTATTCTGAACACTTTGACCTGAGTCACATTTGACAACACGATATGAACATGTTTCCTTTAGAGAGGGAGGGGGAGAGAAAGAGAGAGAGAGAGTTTGCTTTGTGTTAGAGTGGTAAATTAACACTAAATTAACTAATCAGATCTTGATAGAAAACTGAGAAAAAAATGTAACAAGCAGCTCTGGAGCAATTTAGCATTATGCACAACAGGTAAGCTCCTTCACAAAGCTCAGATGCTGATAATGGAATATGTTGTCATTTAGCTCAAAAAGTCCCTTCCTTCATGTTTTTTTTATTATTTACATTTCAGTTCAAATTTTCCACTTTCACATTTCATCATTTTCTTCCAGCATCTTTCTACATGAGGCCAGCTGAGAATAGTGGCAGATTTTACAGTTCCTTGTTCCTATTTCCCTGTCTGTTAATCTTGGCCTCTTTCTTTCTCCCTCGCTTCCACCTCCTACCTTTTTCCAGCCATCGTCCACCTTCTCCCTCCTAACCTGCCCTCACCAGCTGTCACTTTCCTGCCGCTCCATCTACTCCTCCACACCCCCTTGCCCCCTCTCTCCGCTCTCTCAGTGGCCTGGCCTTTCTGGGTGTCAATCAGTCCTGCCCACAGCAGCCATTACGATTCCACCTCCAACACACCCTGACATTTCCTGACACACTAGAGGGCAGAGAGCAGAGGCACCACACTCCTTCCTTCAATTGCTCCATCTCTGTATCTCACCCTCTCACTCTTGTCCTGTCTTGAACCATCCTCTTCCTTCCTTCCTTCCTGTCAATCTTTATATGCCAGCACGTGGCCGGCTCTCAAATCTTCCTTGTGCTTTTTTTTTCTGCATGTCTTTCGCCCTTGGTTTCATTAAGCCCTTCTTTTCCAATGTGACCATTCATCTGTTCCATAAGTTCCCACTTATAACCCGTCTCTCGAATGCATTGCAGGACAGGGTATTTCAGAAATCAGAGCACTTAACCCAAGGACCCCTGGATGTGAGCTGCTGTGGAAGTAGCCTGGTTTCCATAAAAAAAAAAAGGTGTATTGAGTGATTTTGAATATGTTTCATGTACAAGGCCAGTCTGTAAGCCTGAAGTATGCTTTCAAATTGACAAATAATGCAGTTTTATGAAGACCGAGCGCACCCTGAAAGGCCGCACGTTTCCCTGAGGTGGACTCTCCATGTGTGGGGCTGCTCTGCTCTGCTCTGTGTGGCCTTGCTGCCTGCAGCAAGAGGAAGTGGTTGAGAGGACGGCAGGTTTTTATGTGTGGAAATTCATCCGTCCAGCATGTTCACTTTCAATTTCCACTTGCGCAGTTTCATTTTTATCTGCCAGAGTCCATCCCCTCTCTCTTTTGAAACTCCTTTCTGCTTTCCGTCTCCCTGCTTCCAATATTCGTCCCCTTCTCCTCACCTCACATTTCCGCAGTTTACTCCTTTCATCTCTCCACACCAATGGCTCATCCTCATTCAATCTCATCTCCTACACCTTAAAATTTAGTCCCTGCTTTTCCTTTACTGCAGCCTTCTGTTTAATCTGTCTAAGAAAAATCTATTTTTCTTTCACAATCTTTTCTTCAAATATGACACACCCCCAGGGAGTTATTCACTCACTCAAAGCACTTGTGAGCAGGTTTTCACCTACCTACTTTTTTCCTTTTTTTTTTTTTTTTTTTTTTTTAAATCAAACTAATTCCTTGCTTTTAACACAAAAATGTTGGCAGGTAATCTTTCACAAAGGGTTCAAAATATATTTATATTTATAAGTGCTGAAACCCTGTAAGAACTACTGACGAAAATAAATGCAAATGCAGTAAGACACTCACATTAAGGCGGTCAAAGAGGTCATCTCCAGGTTGCTTGTTCTCCATAAACAGTTTGAGATTCTTAAAAACCTGAAAAGAAATACAGAGGAAAAAGATAAGAGTCTTTTATAAAAATAAGCCATAAAAGTAATTATTTAATTATTAACTGAGATCAACTATTTTACTTACAAAGCACATAAACTGGTTACAGTTTTTTCACGTTTAGAGGTAGTGTACTTGTAAGAGCCGCTTGTAAGAAAACCAAGCTGCATATCAGGTAAGAGTCATTAATTGCAAACATCACTTTCCAATATTAATAAATATGACAGGATATGTGGAAAGTGGACAGTGATCCCTTTAAGGCTGGCTCACAAGTCAGATGTACTATAAAAAAGTGAAATTACATTTATCACAACAAACACATCAGAATGCATGTTAGACACAAGTGTGCAAGTTTGTGCGCATGTGAGTCTGACTTCATTTGTCCACCTCGGAGAAGTGCCAGGAGGATTAAAATGGCACAATTACATCTGACATTTCCAGCAACTTTGTGGGTTTCACAGATCTGCTGCTGCCTAAATAAACTAGTAAAATATGCAAGACACCAATTAATAGCAACAGATGTGTTGCTTTATAAAACACACTGACATATTCACTGGCTGATTTGTGTGGCAATTTTGTTCCCCTTGGCAAATAGACTGAAAATATGAAAAGTAAAGTGCAAGTGCTATTGGGATGAAAATGTAAATCAGTGTCTGTCTAAAAGTCTCAGAGAAGCAGAGACACCAAAGTGAGCTCGACTAATTGCTTTAGTGATGTGTTTGGGTCTGCGCGTGTGTTAAGAATGGAAATAATCATTTAGAAAATAAATAATGAAATAACTGTTTAGCGGGCTGAACGTACCCAACACAATACATTTGTGCAGCTGCAGGTGTCTCCACACCCCGGGCTATTTGATTAAGTCATTCAGCGCTCTAACTGCTGTAATGAGTAGATGCTTCTTTTTAAATAATAAACTGACTACACTGAGGTGCTGATCAGTAATTGATAGGCATTCATGGTTGGGAAAGGCACATCCAAGTTGATAGGGATGGTTTACTATGAACCTTTATTATGTTGTATATATGACTAAATGAATTACTAATGGGACATAGATATTATGCATAACGGGGCTCTATTTCATTGCCATTTGATTATTCGTTTATGTTCTGTTCTCTGCTTGAAGATTCTTTTGCAGAAATAGCAGATTGCAGTATGACAGCATACAACAGTATGTATGAGCTAAGCATATAGTCCAACACCTTCAGTAACTGATTTCAAACCCCTCTACAGGATAGAAATGAAAATTCCTTCCTTCTATCCCTGTTCCATTTTATTTCAAGTGACATTTAGCAGCAATCTCACTGATTTCCCTGGGAATTGATGATGCTAAAATATGCGAGGAACTAATTAATTCTAGCTAATGTGATGCTTTTGAATGAACTCATTTGAATAATTATATGTTCTGCCAAGAAACAAAACACTTTGGCTGTCAGGTGCTAACATTTCTTTCTCCATCTCTGGAACAGAAGATAGCACAGGCTGACACCAGAGGAGCCGTTGGAAATTTACATATGCATACATGTACACACACACAAATGTGACAGCTGTTTGACAGATTGCAGACAACTAAACAAGATTAGAGAAAAAAAAAGTTTCTTGACACATCAGGGTTTTTGTTTTGTATTGTGGCATTGGCTAACCTGCTCATTACAATAGGTATCATCATTTACTGTAACAAATAAATTAAGACAAGAGTTGATGCAATACTTAATTACTTTCTGCTCTTTAAAAGTACCCATGGTGACCGTCTGTCACATTGATATTCGTGTGAACTGTGAAGACACCCGGCAGCATGTAGCCTTGCCAATGAAAACTGCTTGCATAGCCTAAAATTACAACTGTACAGTAACCGTCAATCATTTGAGCATGATACTTTACAGTGAAGCAAACCACAACCAAATGGTGTTCTGTGGGTGTAAAAAAATCATATGAAAATAATTACTAAACACATTATGCTATATGAGTTGAAGTGATCATATTGTTTATGGATATGTTTTTATTGTAATGTAGACAGTAGTGTTTAACCACAGAAACAACCTTATGTTATATTGCAACTGTGAAGACTTCCTGGTTTCATTATACTGCTAAAAACCCTGAATGGCAACACTACTGCACATCTAAAATGTATAGGCCACACATGTAACATGAAGTTCAGCTTACACATTATGAGGAGCATAACTCAGGGTTTCTTAGTTTTTGGTTATTTTGGCCTCTGCTGTTTCAACTTTTAGTTTTATTATTTGACCTTACTTTTGGAAGTCCCCAGTCTTTGTGGAAATTTTATACTAATATATTGAAATACATTTTCAATTATGTGATATGGCTGAAAAAATGAACCGCCTTAACAAGTTAGTTAAGTTAAGTAGTTAAGCATGCTTAGTTAACAATAGCATGCTGTCTATTTCCAAAACTAATGTGGCCGTCAGGTTTATTAAAAGGTCAAAACGTCATTAGGATAAATGCAGTATGCATTGAGTGCTGCCACAAGCATGGCGAGACACAGATACTGTGTTGTTTAATTTGAGTAAGGCTGTCCTTGAGGATAAATTGTTTACGTGCACGGTCAGATTGAGTTTTCTGTTGTCAAGAGTGAAATTCCAGTCAAGTCTGCAAAAAGTAATCTACACAGTAATCAAAAAGAAAAAAAGTTATAAAAAGTTGCTTCCAGCTTGTAATAATTTGTATTAAAAAAATTCTATTTTATCAATTCTCATTATGTCAATGAAAATTATTGGAGGAAAAGAAAGACATGACGATTTATGGAGTACTTCTAAGTACTTCTTACGGAGTACAAGCTTTACCAGAAAACTCAAACCATGGTATGATGCTAAAGAGGAAAACGAAGAATTCACCTACATGCACGTGTAATCCAAGTGAAGTAGATGGGAGCAGTCGGGCAGTTCAACAGTTATAACCAACAGACAAATTAAACCACCAGAGCCACAGGAATCCAATCTACAACTGTGCCCTGAGGACATTTCTCAGTTCTCTCTCTGCCTCAGGCTCTGTGCATGTCGATATGTATGCAAGTGACCTTCTCAGCAGGGACTCCTGCCAAGACCCAAAGGGCAAAAACTAGATTATTATAATGAAATATATTGGAGATGTACTGAAATGATGTTAGTTTCTTTGCTGCGCTTCTCTTCAACTAAGAATGGACAGACTTGCATTGAATCAACTGTTATTTCAGAGTCAAGCTAAACACATGAGACTGTGTATGCCAAGTGGTTTTGTACATTCTTTTTGGTCCTTTACCTTCCTGATGACAGGAACCTTGTTGTAGTACCGGATAGAGTCTTTACCCAGGAAGTCAAATTCCACCACACACTCATTGCCTTCCAGTTGTTCATGGAGGGTGATGTGTTCGACGCGTAGCGAGCAGCAGCCCACCGTGTCTGCCGACTCTCCCTCCTCCTTCTCATTACCAGCTCTCAGAGCCAGCTTTTTTGTGATCAAAAAATAAGAGACAAATACACATCAAATCTACACATCCTCTCCAAGCACTTCAACAAACTTCCATCCCATTCACAGAGCAAAAGTGCCAATCAGATGACTATTAAATATACTTGCACACACACAAACACACACCACAGCATGAAGCAAGAATTAAGAACTGCACTGTAAACACAACAAAGCCAAATCAGAATTTAACAGTCTTTGACATGAGCCAAAAGCAATCACACGCTCAATCTATCACTTCACTCAATGCAGGCTGAGATAATTAGCTTGGGGTCACTGGAAGAAAATGGTTACATTCAATCCATTTTTCTCATTGCAAAAGATCTTCCATCCAGCTATGTGAGACAACACAGAAGGCAATCAAGACACACTGCATTGATTTCCAGTATGTTCTTGGTGTCAGACTTAAGCACAAAGGATAATCTGTGAAACCGCTAGCTTTTTATTTCTAGCAACACTGTGTAAACACGTGAACTCTGGTATCTTAATTTTGGCATATTGACTTCAGAAACAAACCTTGTCTATGAAGTAGAGGGCCACAGCTCTCTGCCGTGTGCCCATTTGTTTAGACTTGAGATCCTGTAGGTATTGGTTGCGGATGTCTTCCACACATGATTTCAGTTTGCGAGCGACCTCATATTTCTCCCAGTCCTTCTCTCCCTGCATTCACAGGTAATCACAGATTCACAGATAATCAGAAAGCAACAGTGAGGAGAAAGGCAAAGAGACAAGAAAGGCAGTGAGGAGGACGGGTAGCCATAAGGAAACAGCACAGAGAAGACAGAAGAAAAAACAAACATTAAACAAAGAAATAAAGAAACAAAATAACAACATCAAGATCAAGTCAATCAAGCCTTGAAATGCCAAAAATCAAAACATCCTTCAATATGGTAATCAGGATATGAATGGAGGCAGCTACATCACACAAAAGGGAAAGAATATAAAAGGAACACAACTACACAACTTTAATGTAAAAATCCTCTTTACCTGCTGTTAGCTGCTGGATCGCTCTCTCTCCATATATATGTATGTGTGTGTGTGTATATTATATATATATAAAACGGACAATTAAACCCACCATCAGTGAACACACACACAGACAGTCACAGAGACTAACAGTTGAATAACTTAACCTTTACAAGTGAAAGGAAGGAAGGAAGGTAGGAAGGAAAGGGAAGAGCAAAAAAGAGCAAGTGAAGAGAAATGAGAAAAGGGGAAATAATGAGATGTTGTACATGCAGCATTAAACACACTTACAGATGAACAGTTTGGCTTCATTTACAGTAACAAGGATACATGCTGCTGTAGGTGCCTTTAGTTGTATAAGACATATCTAGCACTTTACAATGCTGTACATAGAAAATATACATTTATTTAGAGAAAACTATCTGCTGAAGAGCAAATATTCAGAATGAGCATGAAGTGGTCTTATGATTTCTTGTGTAATTTGGTGTGATAGTTTGTGCACCATGTTGCAAGATTTTGGCCTTTAGGCCTAAAATCGTACTCAAACCATTTAATAATGCATTTTCAGAACATTTTCAAACTTTTTTTAAGGATAAAAACTGAGATTGGGGGTGTGTTATGTTAGTGGTCGCAAGTGTAGCCTCAAGAACTGATGAGGAGCAGATTATAGAGGTCAGGTGAGTTCATTTCTTTCTTATTCCACGCAAAATAATTGTGGTAAATAAAATGACAACTGATATTTTTACTAAAGCTACATTTTTGTTGAATGGCATGAAGTTGAACAAGAAGAGGCCACCTGTTGGAAAGCTGGGTAAATATATTCACTGAATCTGCCTCAAATTATTGAGCAAAATCACCAGACAGACTGTGCCTGTCCCAAGACAGAGGGTTAAATTAAAGAGGTTATGACGTCTATGCATGTTCTTCTGCATGTTTATTGCAGAGTGATAGACTACCTTGAGTTTTGAGTTAGCATTGAGCATGATGTACTTTATAGAGCCTTGGATGTTTTCTGTCCAGCTGGCCAGCCATGTCACAGTGTTGTCGTGTCGGACCTCCTTCCAGTGGTGACCAGCAGGCGGCACAGGGACACGAGATTCTCTGTCAACAAAACAGCAAGAATGAGTGAGTTTGTGTGACAGATGGAGAGAGACCGAGTATAACCTACAGAATCCTACAAAGGCTCGAGCAAAATCACGACACCACTACTATTAATAGATACAACAGTTGTGATCTCCATCTATGAGGTGAATTCAAGTACACACATTTCCATCCCTTTGCACCACTCTTACTTGCCACAGTTGATGATGACATCCTCTGGTTGGATTCTTTTCTTAAGCATGCCCTGTTTAGGATGCTCGCCTCGGCCCCGAAACAGACCCGGAGGCTCAATCTTAAAGTTGCCAATGCGCTCTTTGTGATGGTCCAGCAGACAGTAGCCGTACTCATCTACTATCTTCTGGTTGGCCTCCTTCAAAGCCTACACAAGAAATAAAATCATTATGACAATTTCATAATGATCTATAGTGACAGGGTGGCAACATGTGTTACAAAATTAACAGCATACACATGCACAGAAAAATAATGCCTGAACCACACCTGTTTTTCCTCTTTGGTCATGTTTTTCCTGGCCTCCACCTTGGCTTTATGCATAGCATGCATTTCTCCAAAGTCACATTTGTCAAGATCCCGAATAAGTGACCTCTCCTCATGGGTCATTTCCTAAACAGACACAAAGCAGTGCTGAAGTGAGATCACTTCTCCAGTCTGGGAGTTTAAACTTATATCTGTATTAAAACTGGAATATCCTTTATTGATTTACCAATTAAGGAAAAATTAATCTGGGAATCTGTGATGGGCATTTTCCACTATTTTGACATTCTCTAGACAAACAATCATCCATCCTTGCCTCTGTTTTCTTTAGTTTATCCGGGACTTAATTCAAACATAAAACAATGATAAATCCAATCCATGCTGACAAAAAATGTTATGACATTCCATGACATGTGCAAAGATGTATGAATGCATAAATCATCAACAATGCATGGCAACAATACCCTTTTTCCACAGCTGAAGAGTTATAAAATGACAAAAGTATGCATATACAAACTTCTCTGACGTGCCAAGTTAAAATATTGAACTGAAGGACAAAAAACAGAAAAAGAATCTAAACACAGTGCTGCTTTATTCAATTTACTGTCAGCTATTAATACATAGCAGAGAACCTTTGTCTGTCAAATAGGCCATTACAACAATAATGTTTCATAAAAACCTAACAAGACGAGCACAGTCAAAGCAGATTAGTGACCTTTGGTTTAATTACTCATCTTTAGAGGCGGAGTGAACAGAAAAAGAATTAAGTAGTATCATTATGAAAGGTCAGAAGAGTACAGCCCATTTCCTCCTGAGTCCACTGCCTAGTCCGCTAAGCAAACAGCCCTGACACAACAGCACAGCAGAGGCAGCAGCAGCAGAGCATTGGAGTTTAAACTATAATTGTCAACTTTCTGAAGTTATTGCACAAGGGGTCACCCCATCAAAGAGGTCGCTTACAGTGCAGCAATACGGAGCAATTCAGTGGAGGCTTTATGGTTCATCTCGGAAGTTTTAGTGCTAAAATGTCATGACAACATGAGGGGCTTTTAATATGGCCCAGAGCTGCCGGGCAAGAAAGCTATTGGAGCAGGTACTAGAGGCCAACATTTTGGGGAATATCTGACCGTGTAGAGCAGAAATCCTTTTTGGATTGAATTTTTTAAGGTCAAATTGCCCTCCAGCGGCCATCACAATTACTGTAAACAATGTTTGGACTTTAAACATTCTGGATATCTTGAAAAGCAGGACAGTGACTCTATTGGTTATCATGTAAAAATATAGACAATAAATAGTACTTGAAAACTTAATCGAAATATCCCCAATAATAACCCACTCACCATGACTGTCAGAATAGTCACTTTTTTTTAATTGCCTTAAACCTTAAAAATAATACTCATCTATTTGTTAATCATTGACAAAGCAAAATGTCATCTAACCTCAACACATCCATTAAGCCAAGGGATGATTTGTTTATCAAGCATTGTACTGATCTAGTCCAGTTGTGTTGTTATGGGTCACAGGTGATGAAATGAAAAAACATACCTCTATATCAGCAGACCTGCAAACCAACACACACACACACACACACACACACACACACACACACACACACACACACACCTCTCTAAAAACACACTGACAGTATGGACACGCATTCTGTCTGCATATCTAAGCATGACTGACACCCGACAGTGGGCGGGCACTGAGGGCAGTGGAGCGAGGAGAGTTTTTTCCGGCTATAATA
>JAOXYL010000090.1:20128082-20138155 GCA_028564955.1 Terapon puta
CTCTCCTCTCCTCTCCTCTCCTCTCCTCTCCTCTCCTCTCAGTTAGAGTCTGGAAGTATGTGACCCTCCTGATCTGACCCTGCTGAGGAAGTCCTCGCCTCTTGTGGCTTGCTCACCCAGGTCTGCCATTTTTCTTCCACCTCCTTGAGCCCGATGGTCTCTCATGATCTCCACTCTGCTGTGATCACTGGCAAGTCTTCCTCAGAGACTCCGGCTCTGGTCTCTGTGCTATCCTCCTTCCAGGCAGCTCTGAGCCCGCCATTTATCTTCTACTGAGCAAGCAAATTTCTTTGTCTTCTGTCTCTTCTTCCTCCCACATGTGTTTGATGTCAAATTGGTCTTGTTTGCAGTCTTTGTTCTCCATGGTTTTGGCATCTGTTTTAGGTGTGAACAACTGTCTCCCCGATGTTCTCTGTAGACTCCAATTTGCATTCACCAGTTTTTTTCTTTTATTCTCCCTGATAATGTACTGAAGTTAGCTCTCTCCCCCTCCCTGGGATTTTTTTTGTTTGTTTGGGTTTTTTTGGTGGTTCTTATAGCCAAATAAATAACTTGTCTCCCTGTAATTATGTATTTATTCTTTATGATAGCAGTAAATATTCATGAAGATTTATATGATCATTGTGAGGGTGTTTTTTTGGGAGCAGTGCCAGTCTCTGCGCTCATGTCTTCCACAAACAATTCCCTCTGCATTCCCAGTACGACTTTGGGTATTTATCATTGCCATTGTAATTGTCACCACCATAATCAACATGATTATCATCATATGATTGTCATCATCAATATAATAACTGAAATTATAATGATGGAAACTAGGAATATACAGCATGGTTTTTAGTGGCGTGTGTGCTATTACATACACAGGTGAGTGAATTATTGTCTATGTGATGATAAAAGTTGTGACAGTTATGATGGAGATGAAAGCGACGGTAGTTGTGATAGTTTTACGATTCCTGCGGAAGCTCATAAACATTTGTGTTATAACTCTTTAATCAGCTCAGTTAATCTCCTTATTGTCCTACAGGAGGTCATTCTTGTTGCGGCAACACAGCTTAAAATTTAAGCTGGGTGAAATCCAGCCATCCAGGGAGGGTTGGGAGGTAGTGGAGAGTGGGGCATGGGCTGGGGAAATGTGTGGGAGTGATAGGGAAGCTTATTGTTACTCATAGTGTGTGGATAGAAAAAGTATTCATGATTCTCACTGATTCTCACTGTGTCCATTCTACCTAAGCTGATGAATGGCACTGTAGGCAGTGATTTCCATAGCTTGAGTTTTTGCTGTCTTTGCAGTTTTTCACCATTGCTGTCAATTTGAGGATGACTGGGTGAAATGGATGGATATTGATTTAGGAGCTATCTGCAAAAAGTCATGTTGAAAAAGACCTTCGGGAGTGAAGTTGACACCTTTGTGGGTAATTTCCTTGCAGTGTCACTGGGAAGATGCATGTGCACGATGGGGGTAGAAAACAGACCAGAATTAGCGAGCTTATTAGCTTAGTTTTTTTTTGCCTTAAAGATTCAAGAAATCAAGAAAGACACTTTCCTGTTAGACTGCAGAATTAACTATTCACTCAGGTGATTTCATCAGAGTGTTTTATATGAGGCAAAGAACAGGAAGGTGGTGAATACTGATATCTCACAGAACATGGTGGGGAAGAAATGCCTGAAATGCCATGGGTCATGTTAGTTAGTCAGAGCTCACAGGCAGAGAGTATTGAAGGCGCCATACAAATGTAGCTTTAAAGACAAATGTTACTGATTTCCACCAAATTGCTTCATTTATGAATGGTGCACAAAAATTAAACCATCATGGCATTATGGCGATGTTATTTCAATCCTCTCCTCTACATCACAAGCAATGGCCTCTATATGTATTGTCTATACTTAGACTGTATACACTGCACCGTATACATATACAGACCTGTACTTGGATTGAAACACAAAAACAAATTTATCTTTGCAGTTGTTTGCAACAAAGTCTGCCCCAAAGTCTGTCTTGACTGCAGAACAATATTGTATTCTCAAAGTGTTTTCATGTTATCTCGCCGAAATGCTATCATGCAATAAATCACTTTTCATTCTCACTTTTACCCTCCTGTATTTATGCGGAGTATATGGTGGACAGAAAGAGGGAGGGTGTAATGTACATTATAAAAGTGTGCAGAGAAGACTTTATTATGTTTCTGTACCTACAGGCCATTCCTGCAAAGTCTGATAGCAGTGCACTGTACTTACAGGTATACTGTAAGTGAAAAAGTGCACTTTGTTATGAATAGCATCAATCTGCAGGATGTCTGAGGCCTTTTGCATGGACTAGATGCAGTCATTGTAAAATAATGGCAAAAACGAAGGTCCTGCTAATACAGACCCAAACTTAGACCATAAGGTTTTTAACAGGATTTTTTGAACCATCAGATAGTAGATTAAGATCAGTAAGACCACATTCATTGTTGTGTTGCACATTCTTGGAAAGTAACCAAGCTTTTAAACAAGTAGTTCTGAGAGTCAGATGAAAAACAGTTAAGTAATAGTTATAAACCCTACCCTTAACCCTAACTCCTAGTTCTAGTGTGATTTAAACATGAGAAGCCAAGATGTAGAGTTTTCTGTTTTTTTTTTTTTTTTCATCAGAGAAATTATAAGAAAAAAAAACATGAATGAGTCTCATTGTCAGAGTATTCAGAAGTTTAATGAACCTGAAAAGAGATGATTGGGCTTACTGATTGATACGACTCCATGTGGGATTAAAAAAACAAGTGGCTGGTGGCACACCCCCACTGACTGACTGTGATTAAGTATGATTCAGAAGAATGTATGCCTTCAATCAGGTGTCAGCTCTAACCAGCAGCAGGAATCAAAGTTAAATGATGCAAGAATTAAAACAACCAGACCTATGGCCAGAAAGTGTTGTTGTTGACTAGTTAGTAAAATAGCAGCCATTGTAAACAGCCAACAGCTGGTGAGTATTAAGAGAGCAGACTTAAGTCTTTGTTCCAGGTCTACATGATGGAGTGGATATTTAGTGGCACGTGTACACCATTGCATTGAGATTTTAAAGGTCCCTTAACCAAACATGTGATTTGTGATGTTGTGTGGTATAAATACGTCAGCACTGAGTAGAACCTTTATGTAGCCACAATTCAAACTATGCCCAAGCGGTATAGTTATTGAAAATATACATTTACTTTAACCTTATAAAACTGAAAGTGTTACCTGCAACACATTTGCACATGCTTACTTACTTGGTTTGAGTTATCGGAAAAATTCATTTTTCTGAAAGCTACTACACATGTGTGATGTGTTAGGTGATTTCTCTAGAATAGCATAAGGTTACCAAGTCTTGTTTGTATGTTTTTATGTTTTATATTTTTCTTCACTACTTTTAGTGGTGAGGACCATCTATAATGTATATGTGCTTAAAAATTACAATAAATAAATCTTATATAATAATTTTTTCAAGTATCCTGTGTCCTGGGAGAGGCTGTAGAGATACTGCAGATGGATGGATGGATGGATAGATAGATAGATTTTAGACTTGATTGTATTTGTATTTGATTGTACTTTTCACACTAAATCTCTAAAATCTAATTCTCTACCTGTTTTTCTTAATTTTAAATGGCTATTTCGTCCTTTTAACATGAAGTAAATTGTAAATAACTGCCAGATATTGAAAGTTAAAGGTGATCTGGAAAAATGGGCAAAAGCACTTACTCACAGGACATTTTATGACCCTTTTATAGTCAAAATAAGCAAAAATGTCCAAACTGACATTTTTAAGCTTTGGTGTTAAAGGGCTAAGAATGATATTTTTTTTACTTTTTACCTTGATTAGATAGTGCATGGTGCAGATTAACAGGGAGAAAAGGGGAGAGAGAGATAGCCATGGAAATTCTGTCGTATGGTATGAGCCTTTAAGTTCAGATGGGTACAAAGAAAGAAATTTGAGGCGGTGTGTCTGCATACACAGTCAAAGGAAATTTGTGATTGGATGTGGGTTCACTGGCTGACATTTTATGGAGGATAGAGTTTGAATTTATGTTTGATCAGGATTTCTGCTAGAGAAATGTGTTCATTTATTCCATGGTCACAGTGTGAATTCATCCACACTCAGCCTGAAATGTTATAGATTTTGTGTAACATCTGAGGACAGGGTACTATTATATGCCTGTAACAAAAAAACCCTGCTAGAAGTTATGAAAGCAGGCTTGGTTCCAGAATAAAATCACAGAGGGTGTTTCTGGAAATGGTGGGACATTACCAGCCATATAACTGTTCAGTGCAAACAGCCTGGGCAGGCGATAGCAGTCAATAGTATATGTTCTGTATCAAGTCAGCAGTACATTGTGGTTGACAGAGGAACCAAAAGCAGACGCACCAGTGCTGAAATAACATGCTGATTAATTTTTTAGGGAATTCATATAATGGCCATTTTCTTTTTTATTAAATTAATACATATACGGATGGATGGATACGTAGATAGATGTATCCAAATACACGCAAGGTTCATATTGCGTGACAAGGCCACATGGAATTATCGAGTGTTTCAGTTCCTCTCAGCCCTTTAGTGTCTGTCGGGTCATTGTCTTGTTTTTATGGCCCAAATCTTGCAGCTTTGGTTCACTGCTGTTGCCCAACGTCAATTTTTGCCAGCTACTGCTAAGCCCTTCATCAGGTCCTCCAAAAGGTCTCATGTGATGATTTCTCTTCATTGACTCCTCATCTAGGGCAGAATTTATCTAAAGGCTCTTGTAATGACGCAAAGCACCGCATGTTCAGGTCATTAGAGATCTACTGCAGCCCTTCATTACCAGCAGTTTCTCCAAGGTCCTGTAGCTTGATGAGCTGATTAATGTATCAGGAACAATCTACATCTGTTATTGAGAAATAATGAATCTTCCCTGAGGTTTTAAACACAGGGCCCCTCTGTGTCAAGGAACGAGGCCTGCTAAGGCTCAACTTCAAATCTTCCAAATCCCAACCTCACAAGTCCTTAATGGAATTAATAGGACAATTTACAACAGTCACAAAATGATGGCAAACCCATCTGAGATGAAACCAGGAGATAGCACTACACACTCTGAAATCAGAGGACAAAGAACTTTCTGGGATTAACTTTAATTGGACTTTCATTTGCTACCTCATATTTAATAAAGGGTGTGGAAAGACTGCAGAACTGTGCTATATTGGCTCAGTGTAAAACAATAGATCCTGAACTGAAAGTAACAGATTACATAAAACCTAATCTAGCCTAATGACAAGACGTTTGATCTTGTTCAAGAGATTTGTAATGTGAATGTAGATGCAATTATCAAGTAAATTGAGCATAGAGCAGAGAAAGTAGCTTGTAGTGATTTTCTAAAGCAGTCTGTCTGTTTGTCTGATTGACTGTGTGACTAATTGACACTTCCACCTCCTCCTCCATCCTTAGATAAGGATAAGAGTTACTTGATAAATTATTTTAATTTCCTATATTATCCTCCGGAGACCCTGCAACTACATAAGAAGACATTACAAGACAAAGTACAAAGTATAAGACAAAGATTATTTATTATACTTATTATGTCCTACTAATCCAAAAAAGGAAGTTAAATAGAGCAGTATATAAATAAAATATATATATTTGTGGATGAAATGTTGTAAGTCACTGACATTGTTTAAATCTGAGTTGCTGCCTAACTGTTACTACTATTTATTAACAAAAGTTTGATATCATTCAGTAAATAACTAAAACTAGTGATTGGGGGCCAAAGTTTTGCACCACTGTGAGTTGACTCAAGCCTCCATCTCATTAGACAACCATTAAAAGCTCTTTTGTCTGTCCGCTTCCTCCTTCCTGATGCCTCGTGCCTGTTGATGTTTGCTGAACCAGACTTCCACAATTCATGCCAGAGCTGCTTGAGAGGACCCTGCTTTAGTCTAACGGCTCTATGCCTGCATTCTTGACATGACTAAAAGTCGAGACTCAAACCTGTGATGAAAACCCAACATCTACACTGCCAGTCCATCCAAAACGTGGTGGGAACCTAAAACGAGAGCAGGAATTTTAAGGCTGTGGCCTCTAAACTTTGGAACAATCTCCATTTTGACATGAGTATGTTGGCACCTTTAAAAAGCAGCTCAAGGCCCATTTGTTTAGATTTGTGTCTGATTTTTCTATTCATTTGAATTTTATGTGATTTTATGTGTGCGTATGCAAGTCACCTGCTTTATTTCTTTTACAAAGCACTTTGACAGCTCTGCTCTTGGAAAGACGCTTTATAAATAAAATTACATGCTTACAACATTAAAGTTATGCTCACTTCACAGCATGCAATCACCTTTAATGACACGTAAAGAAAAAAAAGATATTCCCTGTGTTGGCATTTTAACACTTGCTTCCCAACTGAGATAGCGTTTGAGAGGTGCCAAGGGGCATTTACTTTCTTTCTATACACGGAAACAGGCTGTCATGTGTTGAGGCTGAACCGGAAAATGGTAAGGTGAAGAAAAGCCTTTTATTAAATACCTTAGAGTGTTTGGATGGTGCTGGAGGAGAAATCTGGAGGGGAGCATGGCAGAAGATACCCAGTGAGCATGTAAACACAACATCCTCTCCTCAACCCACAAGGTTAAAAGACTAATTGTTTCACTCTGAAGATGCAATTCCGCATTTAAATTCAACCTCCTCCCAAAGTTTATCGTCTTATATGATGAGTCAAGACAAATAATGGACGTTAAATTGTTTTGTTTTATGCTCTGTCTCTGCAAATCATTGTGGTCACGGTATTAATAACAGGTCTCACAGCAAGAGTCGGCCATTACACAATTACACGCGAATTAATTAACAAATAAACAACATGATCAATCAATAAATCCATTAAGTGGACTAGCCTCTTGGGAGTCTCATGGCGTCTGTTACATTACCAACCGAATAACTCCTCCAAAAGAAGAGGACAGTTGGCAACAAAGCTAATTGCTTCTTAGCTGACATCCTAAATTAATGTAAGGGTTGGAAATCAATTTGACAGATAGCTTCTTCACCATCAGATTACCCCTTTACATCTCCTCCTCTTCAAAGATTCTAATAGCTTTGTACGCGTTGCACGTTACCATACTCAAGCTGAAAAACTGATTCATATTCAGTTCTTCAGATGCTTCAATTGACTTCAGTATGACGGATGTGTGTGTACTGTGCTCATATCAGAGGATTGAGCTGTTAACTTTCCAAACTGGTCTGCTCTCTAACTTAAGTCAGATTGGAGATATTAATTGTTGGGCTCAGAAACATTAAAGGAGACACCTCGGACAACTATGCTATGCACTGTCATAATTTTGGTTCACTGCAGTGAAAAACCAAAAAGCCTCTTTCTTCTACAACATTAAAGAAAACTGCTTCTTTCAGCTCACCTGGTGCCTCGAACATGATTTAGTCAAAAGTGCTTTTGTTTTATTGCATCACCTCACACCTTGTATATAGAAATTCTTACACAGCTTCCTTAGCATTAAATAGTGTGCATCGTTACAACTAATAACATACAGAGTAAACACTATGACCATTGAACTATTGAAGAGATGAAAACCAAGCTTGCGAAAAGAGTTTCTGTAATGATCAGAACTTTCACACAGGGTCTCATATTAGTTTCACATTCTTTGACCTTTTTTTGGAGAATCAGCTCTTGATATCTTTCAAAATACATACATTCACTAATTATGTTTATTCCGTGCATCTCACATTCCTCTGGATCTCTTTGAGCTGGCTCACAGGATTGTTGATTCAGATGTGCAGAAATACACCGAACATGTAGCTTGGGTTCGATGTGCACTAATGATGGGTTAGCCAGTAGGGTTTGCAAACTGGCTTTTTGGCTAAACACCACAATGTTAACCCCATGAATTGCAGGCTGTAATGAATGGGAAATAAATGTTAGACAGTCATCAGTCAAAAACAACAAACACACAGTAATATTTGAATACACCATCCTTTATTTCATGAACAGTGCATGAATGGTCAAGATTAAGGCAGATTCTCTCTAGTGTTGGGTCAAGCTTCAAAAGTGCTGGTTCCTACGTTTCCCATAATCCCTGTCTCCTAAATACTCACTTGTTTCTTAAACCACAATTATAATTGCATTATGATCCATCCATGAGCTCATCGTGTGTCATAAAGTTCCAACCCCGGTGATTACACACATGGCCTGCGAAAAGTTTGTCTGCATCATTTTCAGGGCCTTTACACATGCGCTCTATCACTGAGCCACCTGCACACATCGCAATTTACAACACAACTTATGGTTTTGACTGTGCTTTAGTTAGTCAAAGGGGACAATAGCACCTCATAGAAGCAGTGAATTTAGCCACATTTTAAAAATGTGATAAGATTTTCAACTTGCTCATTTGGTGCCCATTGTGGTGGTGGGCTCTAATCAGCTGGTTTTGTCTCACAAGAGCTCACTTATATACCCAAAGAAGTTTAACACAGCAATTTCACATAATTAAATGCCTATTATGGTACAATACAATCTATGCACTGTAGTTTATGAAAAGTTACCATAGTGAGTGCTGTTGTCAGGTCTGCCTTTTCTGGAAAAAAGTCCTTGGCTGCATGGAGATTGATTTGTGTTATTTGTCCCTGCATCAGTAATGCCCATTTTTTCTAACAAAGAATAGGCACAGGGCCTAACCATGTGGCTGTACAAACAAAGAAATCAACAAAAAATCTAAATAAATCACATCAGTGCAGGTCAGCCCATAGAATCGCTCTGAGCTCAGGTCATGTAACCATCAGAGCAATGATTTCTTGATAATGTCATCTGAAAAAAGCAATGCATTCTTTAAGAATGATTTAAATACCCATGTGAAGGAAATGCTAGAGGAATGACCACTAGGATAATTCAGTTACGTTTAAGCAGGAGTAGTTTTCTAATGATGTTTGGTCACAAGAAGTGGGATATTACATGTATAATGATAAAACTGACAACAGTAACAGAGTGTCCGACAACCTTTTACCCTTCCAAAATAATCTTTTGATATGAGATGGCCATATGAATTAATATTCTCAATGTAGGAATGTCCTTGTTTTCCTCCTCTCTCTATCTTCTCTCTCTCTCTCTCACTTACTTTTTTCTTCCAGAAAATTTGGTAGGAAATATCCCAAGTTCCTCTGGCAGTAGGTTACCCAAGCCCAGACATCCTTTTCTTCTGTCACGTCCTCCAGCTCCTCCGGGGGCAGCCCAAGGCTTTCCCAAGCCACATGAGATATGTAATCCCTAAAGCGTGGTTCTGCCTAGGGGTGTCCTTTTAGTCGGATGTGCCGAGAATACCTCCATGTGGAGGCGACTGGGAAACATCCTGATCTGATGACTGAACCAGCTCAGTGGCACTTCTACTGTGAGCTCCTTCCACATATCAAAGCGCCTCAACCTGTGCCAAAGGGCGAACACAGACAGCGAAGAAAACTAATTTTAGCTGCACAAATCTGTGATCTCACTCTGTTGGTCACTTGCCAGGAACATACGTAGAGTAAATTGAGATCCTTGGCTTCAAGCTCAGCTCCTTCTTCACCATGACATTGCACAAATCCACCTGTTTATCTTTCAGTCAGTTTTATCGTCACTTCTGAAACAGACCAAATCTACAAAATTCATAAAAATGCCTCCATGCCTCCAACAAGATGAGACAGTCCTGGCTAAGTGATGAACTAAGTGATGCAGATGTTCATCCAACTACCACTAGTAACTACTATGTCTGATAAGCGTAGTGAAGTAAAAAAGTACAATACTTCCTACTGAAATGTCTGAAATACAGTAAAACTAGCATAAAATTGAGACTTTGTCTTCGTTTTGGTGTTAGACAGGTAGTGCACAGCTTGGTTTTGGTGGGGAGAATATATCAAAGGAAATATCAAGGAAAACTGCGGGCCGTGACCAAAAAGATGTTGAGTTGAGTGGAGCTGCAGAGCAATGGGGTGATTCTTCTATGTGGGTTTGTCAGAACAAGCTGCCATTTTTCAAATTACTAGCATTCATATGATCTATTGTTAATTTGAAATTATTGATAAATGCAGCTTTGAGCACTTTCCCAGTTTTTCCCGCTCT
>JAOXYL010000090.1:20170408-20185579 GCA_028564955.1 Terapon puta
TGAGAGTTCACATTCACTAAATGCTAATATCATGTGTTTATAAGCCTACATCCATGGGAAAAAGTAAGTATCCAATCAAATGAATAAAATACCATGATTGGCAGTAAGAAAGTGACAATGCTCTGTGTTGATTGGCTAATGGTCAAGGTGGGCGGGCCTAGAGAGTAGGTGGGATCCATGGCACAGATCCTGGATCAGTTTTTCTTCAGTAAAGTCAGGTTAAAAACAGTGGGATTAATTTGTGACCTCCTGTCAGTTGGCTTGTGAGAAATATTTCAAAAAAAGCAAAGGAAAAGAAGAGCAAAAATAAACCAAAGGAAAGAAAAGGAAAAGAAAGAAGCAGGTACAAAAATGTTTTTGAAATTTTAAGATATTTTTCTTTATCAGGGTCAAGAAGGGATAAACAGAACGTTAAGAACTGCTTGATTTTCATTTCCTGTTTCAAAAAACAAAAGATAAAATTGTTTGAAGAAAGAAACAAAAAGACGCCCCTTTTTTTCATATTGTGCGACTGGAAGTTGCTGTTTTCAAAGTAAAAGCACAGATGAGAACGTTGCTGTGTTTCTGGCAAGAGTGCCAAAATATATGACTTTTATCTGTGGTTTCTACAGAGCCCCTGACACGACATGGTAAAACAAAAAATAAGTTGTGGTCACAATATCGCTATAACGTGCGCCCAAAATACTAATTAATATAGTTCCTGGACAGCTGGGTAAGCACCCTCTCTAAGGTCTTAGGTAGTGGTAAGGAACCATCATTACTGAGAGATATTTAAACACAATATTGAGAGGCAGTTAATGACGGCTCTGTAGAAACCACAGGTAGAAGTCATATATTTTGGCTCTTACCCGAAACACAGCAACGTCCTCATATCCGCTCTGACTTTGAAAACAGCAACTTCTGGTTGCACAATATCAAATGACGAGTGTTTTTTGTGTCTGTCTTCCAACGATTTTATCTTTTGTTTTTAGAAAAAAGACATGAAAATCAAGCGGTTTTTACATTTTTGTTAATACCTTTTTGATCCTGATAAAGAAACATATCTTGTATTTCAATTTTAATTTTTTGAATTTTAAAATCAAAATCAAATAACCACACTTTTTTTTTTTAATGTCCATTTCTGAATGACATTAATGTACCTCTGACGCGTCTTGTGCATCAGTGTGGTCGATCGACCAGAAACTAGCGCACTGACAACCGTCCCGTGTTGGGTGGAGTGCGATTAAATGTGTTAATTTTTTTAACGCTTTAAAAAAAAAAATTAATCGTCATTAATGTGTTAAAGTGTCACCCCTAATATAATGTCAGTAAAAGTTATCTAGATATAGCTGTTGTCATTTGTCAAACAACAGTGGTTTGAGTGCCTTTGTTGGTGTGTTGATAATTGGGTGTCACTGGCTGCTGTTAAAGATCAGGGTGACCCGACATAATCAGAGTGATGAGCAGGGGAAAATAACAGTTGATGGATTAAAGAAAGAATGAAGGGACCCTTTAGGCCTGGTTGGATATATTGCAACCATAATTACCACCAATATCTGCCAATAGCCCATTCAACGTTTGTCACAGGTTCAGGGCGTTACTTAACCTTGCTAAGCCTAAGTAGAATGAGAGTGAAAATGATAATTGAGTGGTCATTACAGATGAGGATCTTGTGTTAATAGGTGCTAGATGATCATCTAGGAGGGAATAAATGAGTCTGAATGGCTGAGTGGGAGATGGCGGATGGAGGATATTAGTATCATTATTATTGGATAGTATGGTTGCTATTGGCATTTCCAGAATTAAAGTTATAGGGAGCTGTGAGGAGGAAATGCTCCATGCTGGCAAAGCTATAAAGAGGCCACTTCTAATTAGGCAATGAAATTAAAATGCTCAGCCACTGGATGGTTTTGTTTCAAAGCCACAAAGAGGCGGATGAAAAGTCATCCTGTCTTTCCTCCAGAACATTTATTCCGCCATTTAAAGACTCATGAAGTTTGTTTCCAACTTTGCAGCGACGTCACCATGACTGTTTGTCCTTCCTTTCAGTGCTCACCTTGTCATCTCTCGCGTCTCAGAGAATATTTATCACGGCAGCCTCTCAGCCATCAGAGCCAGATATGTGAAAACAAGAGCAAAGCATGACACATGAAGCAGCCGAGCTCAAACCGGTGAGCATATATGCAAATATGTGCTAATGCATCACACAGTCCTCTACATGGGAGGTGGATGTTAAAGACTGGGGTGTAATGTAAACTGCACCCATCATTTCCTCATGACAATCCAGCATAGGTTAATAAGCAGTTACGTATCAGTCCTTGTACGTGTGCAGGTGTACACACGAGAGCGTGCGTCTGTCTGCTTCACTCCTCTCATGCGACGCTAGACTGAGAAGAGTTCTTTAAGAATATGTCTGCTAAGTCAAATGTACTTTACCAGTGGAGGGTTCAATTTCCATTTCAAAAGGTTGTCTTTTAACGCTTCCATCAGCTGTTGTGAGGAGTCTGGCACGCACAAATGTGATACAGTAAAGTGCCAATAACAGGCTTTCTTTAGCAGAATAAGGACTGATCAGCTGAGGCAACTTGACTGTGAAGTGCTTAGATTTGTACGCGTCAAAGTCAGAGATCAAATATTTCAAGAATAATTGAAGGCAATAACAAAATTCCAACAGATACAAACTAATCCAAGCTGAGAAGTGATGCACAAGTAACAAAGGAAGACAACACGGGTGTTAAGACTCGCTGCTTGTTAAAATAGCTTTGAAAAGTGTGGGGAGTTTTTCATGAAGGCTGATTGCTTTCATTAAAGCTGACAGCTACCTGTGTAGAGAACTGACAGCAAAATGCTTCTCAGACTTCAGATACGGTGTTGCATCTCTGTTTTCTCAAAGAAAGAGCATAGAAAAAAAATCATAATAATAATCATCATTTTTACATCTAAGTGAAATTGTATTTTATTGTGGCGCTAAAATGATGAGAAAAGAACCAGAATTTAAATGGCTGTTATAGCTGCTATAACTATTATCTATAACTTTTACTGTTATCCCGGCTGCTGACAGCACGGTACATCAGTGGACACACACTTATAACCTGTCCAGGTGAAAATCATTTTGTTGTCACTATATCAGCACCTTTTGGAAAAAGAATAGAAAACCGAGCAATCTTTCTTGCTGTTTCGCTCTCACCCTGTCTTTTATTCCCTTTAGTTTACTTATTCACTTTCTTATTCAGGCCCCACCAATTCGTCTACTCTCCTTGCAGAAAGAAAGGATTTGAGTGGCTGGGCTGAAGATTTTCTTTACTGTGGGCAAAGATCTGTCAAATGGTGAGTCAAGTCAGTTTTATTTATACAGCCCAATATCACAAATTACAATTTGCCTCCAGGGACTTTAGCTCATTCACCACCAATTTATGTTTTTTACAGGCAGCATATTTTAATGGTGCCTATAGATCAGTCACTCTTCTCAGCGAGGCAGAGCACCGTTACTGAGAAAATGTATCTACTTGCAGCTAAAGATTTAAGATTATGAATCTTTTTTTTTTTTTTTTTTTACACATTCTCTTTTCTTTTGCTCAGCTGAGATTCTGCCACTTTCCTGTGCAAGCCCAAAGTAATCATTCACCGATGTACCTTTCATGGGAAACATAATCCATGCTGCAGCTTGCTTCCCTGACATGGTTCTGACCTCACCACTGTATATGGGGCCCTGTAATACCTTTTGCAGGGACACACTTCATTTGCTCAGCTCAGATGCCCCACGTGTGGCTCCACAAACCTTGCTGGGCTCTCTTGGGAATCTTCCCACCTGGCTTTTATTCCCTGCATGATTACTTAATGGCGCACTACATACCTGCAACCATCATTTCCGCTCCTCTCTTTTAATATTAAGACATGCCTGATCAACAAGACCACTGATGCTATTGCTGCTGTCCCTGAGTTGATTTTTTTTTGCAGTTTGTGCTCTGACGTCTCACATTGTATTGACTTTACTTGTCACCTGTGGCATTTTTTCCCCCAAAAAACTTTCAGCTATAAACCCCACGAGAAAACATATAAATGTAAATGCCCCCCAAAATTTCAACAGTCAAACAAATTAAAAAGAAATACGACAATAAACATTTCACACTTGACTTAAGGTGGAAAACTTGGCGCATGCATAAAAACAGAATGTGACAGGATGCAGTAAAAAAGCTCCAAGAGACGAAGAGTTGAAATATGGGAGGTCAGATCTGTGGTCAGACCTCAAAATAATATGAGGCAAACATCAATGCCACATTTCTATCACATTTTCCACCAACTTATCTCAGTACCTCCTCTTCCTCTGTGATAGTTAACTAGTGCCACCGGCTGTTTGTCTGTGTGCCCTGCTTCTGAAAATAAAATGCTAATGGAAGGAAATGCATAGCAAGCCACAATTTTTTCACCTGATTATAAAACGTTTGCTTCTTTTGGATGGTGACCTTCCTTATGAGAAGATTCATTCTGTGTAACACTGCTGATGTTTTGTGCCAGTCGGTTAGAAAATGTGGAGGTGTGAACTGTCTTGCTGGAGGGCTGACTGACCTCTGTCCACTTCCACCACCACTTTGTGTGCTGTTGAATTGAGTCTTTTGCTGCTGTGTTAATTCTGTGTTATCATGCACGGACTAAGCTGCTGCTACCACAAAAATGCATCAGTGGGATTTGTTGGGTGTCCAAGAGCATCACCAAGGGGGGCAAGTTATGGGACGATGAGACCCTTTTCATTGTCCAGCATCTGAAAGCCACAGAGACTCCTTGCCTTACCTTTACAGGTTTTTTCAGACACAACTAAGCATGGGTCACATCTGTGTTACGTAGTTGGGAAGTACTATACTGTATCTGGACTGCTTCCTCTTTCTGCCATGCCCTCTGCTGTTCAGACGTCATCCTTCATTCCTAACAACCTCACTTTCTTTTTGCTCTTGTTTTACGGATGGTATCCCGTAAGTCTGTGAAGCCAGGCAAATCTCTCTAACCTTGATGCCCTGCCACTCCTTGGTCACTGATGATTAATAGCTGCAGAGGTGACTTTTGACAGCCTGTTTTAAACCAACAGTGCTTTGGTAGCTTGCACTGCTGTGCACATATTAGTGTAGCATATTGATGCTTTTATCTTATGTTGATGAAACCTCCTTTCAAAGCCAGTTTGTCAGCTGTCTTGACAGTCTGCTTACATTAATGTCTTTTAGATATTAAAAAAAATACAGAACAATAGGATCAGTGTACTATAACAAAGACAGTTTTCTGTCACCACAAACCTAATTCATAGTTAGATTCTAGTGAAACGTGAAAAACAGGCACTGCATGTCTGCACTTTCTGCTTCTCAGATATTTTGGAAATTCATTAACAAACACACAGCCCCCCCTTGTGCATTTATTTGCTCTGAAACTCTTAAATCATGCCACTCAAAAATCCTCTTCCCCATTACGGCTCATTCAAAATTCTGTCTCCCTGCTCCCATCACCTATGCCCATTTTTAGTGTCTCTGTGCTGGTTTCTCAGAGGCTAAAAGTGCCTTTTTGAATCAGCGTTCAGATTTTATTGATTACTTTAAAAACACACGTAAACATGGTTTACGTGACTGACCTTTTAAATCCCTGAGCAATAGCTGCACCCTGAGGTGCTTGGGCAGAAAAACACTTTTAGCTGAGACTCAAGAGTGCTCACTGTTGGAGTTCCTGTAATTAAAAATTATGTTTATAAAATTACTGAGCTAATTATTCGGTCATTTACATAATAAGCCAGTTGCTGATGTCACACAATCCTGACTGAATCCCTAACAAACACTGAAAAGCTTTTCAGGACATTTATTATGAGGAGGCTCTTTGACTAAGATTCATTACGGTGCAGAAATGGAAAAAACGTAAGTGACATTTACCAGTGCCAAAACTTGTGCGTACCACTCTTTTCACTAGAGATCAAATGGCCTTTTAGTAAACACACAATTTGCGAAACAGCATTGTGGGAATTTTCAGTAACGGCTTTATTAAATTAGTGCAAAAGACAGACGTAACTCATTCAAAATGTCATCTTTTTCTTTAAGGTGGTCTTCCACACAAACCCACACACACTACGTTCTTTTGATGAGCGCAAGAGAAAAAAGCGAATCTATCGACCAAAACCACAGCCTTTGTTTTCTTCTTACACATCTTCTTGTGACTTGTAATGGGAGATGCAGAGAGAACAGGGGAGGGCAGAATTGACTGGAGACAAAGTCGAACCTAAACACATGGCAGTCATCAAACCAAGACTCCTGATTCTGCAATTAAACACAGATTTCCAAGTAATAAAAAGCAAACAGAACAAAAAAAGATGTTACAATAAAATAGTCAACACATCAATAGCATTAGAAATAGTGCCTAAAATTCACAGAAAAAACGTTTCCTCTTTTTTATTTACTCACTGTGTGGGTGACCAAAGAACTTGCAATCAAAGTACATAAGTTAATCAATACTGTATATTTATACAATGGTAAAAAATAAAATATTTATATAATAGTACTTTTTTTTTTAAGGTTTACACCGTTACTATAAAGATATACTGTTTTCCACTCCATGACAACTAATGCAATAAAAACAGAAGCAAATCGAAGAAAGGACTCCAGAGAGTTTCCGACTTTGAAGGCTTATGGCTACCACCTTGTCCTAAAAGACCACAACCACTGCAGACAGAGAAACAGGCTTTGTTCTCCCTCCGTTTAAAAGAGAGAAACAAGATCAAACACAGTCTGTGACGAGAAAAGAAAGGAACACATCAAAAAGTCAATGTTCTTCCCCGACCAGGACAGTAGCTCAGCCTTCGCAGTGTTCCTGGGTCCATCAAGAGACAGAGAGAGGTCGATAGATAGAGGAGGAGACGGGCAAGGAGGGTCCAGGTAGATGGTGGGATGAGGTCTATGCAGGGGGAGGGTGAGGGGAGGAAGGATGAAATACAGGGAAAAAGACAACTGAGGAATAGAGGTAGCTATGAGAGGAAAAAGAGGGATGGAGGAGAAAAAGAAAGGCATGGTGGATCGAGAGGTTTGAGGTGCGGTGAGGGGGAAAGACCAGAGGATTAAGGTGAGGTCCAATATGAAATTGATTTATAGCTTTTGTTTTGTTACAATATCAATATACATGTTGTTTCAAGTATCTCCTACGGATGTGGCATGTTGCCACAGACGCTGCTAACACCCAATGCTTGTCTGCCAGTGTAATGGGACGGTGCCAAAATGGAATACAATGAAAACTGTAAAAAAGAAATGGGATAATCGATAGCAGAGGAAGTGTGTAGAGGAGGGGCAAGAAGTCAAAGAGAGTCAAACAGAGTTAGGAAAACATGAGGGGAAAGGAAGGGACAGATCAAACATGGAAAGTAAAGATGAAGAGAAGGAGATGCGAGTGGCAAGAGGATAAGTGAGAAATGATTAAAAAAAAAAAACGCAGAGTGGTGTTGTACAGCAGTTGTGCCAGTGGGGGATTGTGTGTATTTTCTTGTTTGATTTGTTGTGGTGAGAAGACTTCTTCTCGCTTCTTCATCTTTCTTTTTCGTCTTCTTCTTCTCTCCTAAGCCTGGGTTGCGTGGGGGAGATAAGTCGTTGCTTTTCAGTGTTGCAAAAAGGACTACGGGAGGTTTCAGCAGAATCTACAGGCCTGGTGGGAGAGGAGATGAAAGGAGAGGAGAAGACAGCAGAGGAGGAGGGAGGGGGCGAGACAAGGGGAGGAATGTGTGGGAAGGAAAGGAGAAAAGAGAGGAGATACTGTAAAGTCAAGGTCATCACTGAACCACATCAACTGCAATCAATTACCCCGGACAGGTGATGGTATCGCATCATTAAAGATTCAGTAAGGACGGAGCAGAGAAGTTATAATTGTTCGCTCTTAGTCCACCTTTAAGCAGTAGCAACTAAGTAATTGGCTTTAATGTGAGAGTCCACCCTGAAACTGTGTCAGCGTGTACTCTCCTCAACTTCCTGGACAGTTCAATCAATATGGCTGAACACAAGCAGCCCTCTCCAAACTTAAGAGCGCACCAGGCTTTTGATTTATCATGCCATCAAGAGACACTTTCTGGAGTGGCTACAGTGAAGATTAATTGGCCGCTGACATGTACTCACAGAATACTTAACTTTTTACTTCAGAATGAGTTCAGTTTATGGTACTGAGGACAGCTCTGAAGTAGAAAATTTGGCCATGTGTTCAACAAATGAGCCTGGATTGAACCTCCCCCCCCAACCCGCACTTATTTCAAAGAGGGGAATCTGTTACAATCTGTCACGGTGCGATCTTTATGAGAACCCATGAACTTCAGCGCGGCGCAGAACATGCGCTGCACTAAAGCTTTGGACTGATGCCGCGTTTCCCCGTGTTTGAATGAGGCTTAAAAAAAAAAAAAAAAAAAAAAAACGTGCCTGGTCGGGTATGTTCTCCGGTAATGTGACAGTTTGTCTCATCACTCTGGCAGAATTGCCTACAACGAACACACGCGCAGTTGCATGAATACACATAGCAGACACACACACACACACACACACACACACACACACACACACATACACACAGGCACATACACGCACTGCAGTATGAAATGTGAGTTTATTGATTGCCTCTCTGCCAGCCATCTCCTCCAAGTCAGCTCCCTATTTCTGACACGTGTGGAGATGGCTGAGCATTCGACAGAAACCCTCCTCACCCCTGCTCGCCATTTTGCTCCCTCTCCCTTCCCTTTCACTCTCTCTCTCCCCTCTTTTTCTTTCCCTGTCGCCTTTCTTATAAATCTGTTTTCTGATGTTGCAGGATTGGATGGCATGCTTTGGGCTTTTGGAACACAGTGTCCTTAAACTCTCCTTTCGGTCAAAGTAAAAGGACAGAATTGAAAAGTCTTTAAATGGTTTCACAGGTATGTCCAGTTGCCACCAAACCGCTCAGCGCAAGTTCAGGAAAAGGTCACTTCGCTTCTACTAAATTCAAATTGCAGTGTGGATGCGAGCACTTCAGCGGATTTACTACCTCCTTCACAAGTGCACTTTGGAGAACAGGCCAATCCCGGTCATTCATACTGTTGAGACCTTGTGTGCACACTGCACAAATTCTCAACAATTTCATTTTGAGCATTATGGGAGGAATGGACCGGCAATTCACAACAACAAAATTATTATCTCCCATATTTTAATCCACCTCCACCATCGGTAAATATGCATGACTGCTGGGGTACAATATGTTGTTTGGTTAGGTTAGGTTGGTAACTTATCTGGTTATCTAGGTTAATATAAGTTTGATAAAAGCTTGTGATGCTGCAGTGACTTCCTGTTTAGACAGCTCCAATTTACAGTTCTCCTAATGATCTACACCGGTGAAGACGTTTCTTAAATTTTAACGCTGCAAACTGATTCAGTAAATCACTGATCTGAAACTATCCAGGGGTGTAGAACGTAGACAGGGCAAACGAATGTGTTCTAATTTCATTAAGCTTGTAATTGATTGTTTAGAGTTGTTTAGCTGTTTATTTTTAAGGAACGTAGAATTGTAAAGCCCGTCAGCCACTCTGAATGTTAGATATGTACAAATTTCAGTAGCATTCAGAGGACAACAGTTGTAAGACAGATGTAATGCGTAGAAAGAAAATGAGACCTTAATTGGCGCGGCGTACACTTCTGAAGACTGTTTAAGTACAACTTCTCAGTGCACAGATGCGGTGGTTACTGTGAGGACCGGATCAGGTGTACTATAAGCATCCTGCCTTACTTAACAGGCTTACCTTTAAGCCTTGCCTTTTACTGCTAATCTAGCTAAATGCGTGCAGAAAAATGGGGTGTAAAACAACCAATTTGGAGGTGGCAATTTGTCATAGCCAGCGATTGTTTTCTAAAAGGTTTACAGCTGCATTATGTGTGCCACATTTCTATTGTGAGCACGTGAGTGGGCTGCTCTGTTTGCTCTCACTGTTGTGGTCACAGCTCTTATGTGCTTTGTTTAATAAGTTGGCAGTCGATATCAGTGAGACGAACTCGTCATGCGTTTCGACTGTTGACATGCCAATATGTCTCTTTGTCTTTCTGCTGTCTTTATCCTCCCCCATCTCTGCCTCTCTCTCTCTATCTCTCGACCCACATCTCCCTTTCTCTCAATGCGATTAGGGAGCGGTTCTGAGGAATGCGAACTATAATTTTCCCAGACATCCTGAAATGAATTGGACTGTGCACTTCACAAAATTCTGAAGCGATCGAAGAGTGTCTGAATGGGGGTGAATATCTAATAGGGTGGAGGGTATGGAAGTGGTCAGGGTGGGGACGATTGATTTTTTTTCTCCATTGTGTTTCTTCCAATGCCCCCTCCCACCCCCCACACAACCCACCCCCTTTGTAAAGTTCAGTCCTAAGTGCTCCCCCTAAAAAGGAAATAAAAGTCGAGAAACACTCGAAGGCAGCCGACACTCAGATATTGGTTTTTGCAAATCTAATGAGACTCTGGCAGCCCTGTTTTACCTCACATGAAGAACTGGATCTAAAAGAGGCAGTTCTGCCCCTCTGGCTAAAAAGTCAAGGGCCCGACATGAAAATACATTGCCGAATCAATTCACCTCAGCTCTCTCGCAGACACAGGCTATGAACTCATAGGTCAAGAGCAGATGAAAGAGAGAATTACGTAGAAAGAAGAGGAAGTGAGAGAGAGAGAGAGAGAGAGAGAGAGAGAGAGATGAACCGAATGTAATCACCGTACCTGAGGTTGGCCGGCTTTCTGAATGAATCACTTTATGTTACAGCTTGCAGAATTAGCTTCAATACCACGCTGTGCCCTTATGGAATCTCACAGAGGGAAGTTTTTATAATGGTTTCTGTTACATTACATTTCTTCTTGATGTGCTTTTTTTGGCGCGGCAGCCTCCCCAACGTGGATGCAAACTGTATCTACCTTTGAATGCGAGGTATGAGCGTACCTTTTCACACACAAAGCACGATGTTCCTACCTACATATATAGAACAAACAACCTAAAGTTTCTGTTTATATATAAACAACCTTCTCCTTCAGTTGCAGCACAACCCAGTTCCAGTAAATGAACCAATTTCCATTTCACAACAGCAGACAGAAAGGGATTCACTCTGACTCGAACCTGTTTTTGCCGTGTATATGAATGACCTGATAGAGTATCACAGCGGCTCACTGATGTTGACTTATCTTACCGCCTCCACTTATTATAAGTCTCTCTGGGTAAAAGCGTCAGCTTAATGCGTAAAATGTAAATTTAACAAGCTGCGGGAGGCGAGGAAGAATCAAACGGGACACTGGGGGGAACAGTAACCGTTTTCCAGCCTTTCTAATTGCTGAGAGGAGAGGAGGGTGACAGTTGATTAGCCCAGGTATGTCACGGCTGCTAGACGAAAACAGCAGCACTGCAGCATGAAGAGGAAACATTATAGAGGAAGACAGAGAATCTGTCAGGGTAACACTGACTATAATGGGACTTAATAAGCCTTAGCAACCCAGAATGTAATGATGAATGATGAACTATATAAAAACGTATTTAAAAATGTGATGTGAATAGGCAGCTTTTGATGATTATACAAGAACACATATAATGCAGCACATCGATTAGATCACA
Source organism: Terapon puta (assembly GCA_028564955.1). NCBI lineage: Eukaryota > Metazoa > Chordata > Actinopteri > Centrarchiformes > Terapontidae > Terapon > Terapon puta. Next base: position 20,181,990 of record JAOXYL010000090.1, read on the forward strand.
CAGTACATTCTTTGAAATCATGTTTTTTTGTTGATAGCTCATTCTTTTGTCATTTTATCAAACAAGTTACAAGTCGCAGGTCACGTTTAGTATAATCTAAGTCATATTAGATATTTATATACAATGTCACCAGATTATAATCTGGTACTCTGTATCCTGTCTCCTCATCCTGTTAGCAATAAAGGGCCTATACATTTTCTAGACTTTTATTTTTGGCAACTGCAGATTTGGGGCTGAAAAAGTCCTTTCATATCCGTGTATGACTGTTTGACAGATGTACCAACAGATGTACTGACAAATCATTCATAATACATGAGTAAAACATGAGTGCAGTCTGGTGCTACAACTTTATATTCATAAACTATTTATAATGTCTTTAAGCATCACTTGCTAATGATCAACAAATAATTCATACATCTTGAGAATAAATACAACAAATTTTGGGGTTCTTAAAAATCTAAAATGTACATTTACACAGCATGAGTTAGTAATGCGCAATACTACAATTTACTATGTACCTGAAATTTAAGAACCAAATTAAAAGCCATCATGTGTTTATTAATGACTTTTTATTGTGTATTTTATCAGTAGCTCATACTATTCAAACCTTTAAACAATCAAACAGTGAAAGCTTAGCTGGCCATGTCTTTTTGTCTTGACAAACACTACACCCTCTTGAGTGCCCGCAAGTTCATATCTCAGTTCAAAGATCAAAAACTCTTCCCGGGCTTGATCTGAAGGCAGAAAAAAAACCCTTGCACCATCCACGTCACTCTGGCATGAAGCCTCTTCAAAGAAAGCTGTGAAAAAGCCATATTTTTACAAGAGTAAATAAGCCCCTAAACATCCTGTCTCTATATGGGAGGGGATTAGTGTAGAGCTGGAGAAGGAGGAGGAAAAGTGGCTGTCAGAGCGAGGCGAGGGATCAGAGAGGAGGAATAGCGTGGACTAAAACCCCGGGAGGACGGAGGGTAAATTAGTGGCATCTGGGCTGGGAGTTGTTTGTTCTGTTTAATGGTAAATGCTTTGTTTTCACTCTCTTTCTCTCTCTCTCCTCTACTCTCTAAATTACATTATTACTCTTGCTGAAATTACAGAGAGACACAGTGAGAAGCAGTTCTCTGCAGTGCATTACAACTACAGACAAATCTGCTGCTGAAACTGTAATCCTGCATGGGAAAGATTTTAGCATGCGGTTTGAGCTTGCAGACCTTCCAAAATTGAGCACATGCAGGGTGAATTGGTGCGGTGTAGGATGAAATGGGTGTATATGTGCATATATCTGTGAAGAAGCAAAAGTAAGGATAAGAACATAATCGTCCTCCCCTCCCCCCAGAGATTTTCATTTTATCACCTTATTTCATCCCTCCAAAGCCAAAGTCGCATAGAGGGCAAAAACACAACAATCTACAAAGTCCAGCAATGGCCACACCACCTATATGTGTAAAATGCCCTTTATTTACATAGTGGCAAAGTTATTCCCCTCGGCCACACACCATCAACTTTGACAATTTCATTCTGAGCGACAGTGAGGCTGCTGCACAGAGATAGTGCACATCAGTACACATGTGCACTGATAGGGGGCAGTGTGGTCATCTGCGTTGGTTTGCCACCTGCGAGCAGTATTGCCAGCCAAAGCGGAGCATTCCTCCTTGTAATTACTTCTAAAATTAGGAATCATCCTTATGAGTAGCTGTCCTTTTTTGTGTGCGTCCGTGGCCTATGGGAGCACGTATTGACTGCACTTAGTTTGCCCAATTAGGAAGTCTTATCTCAGGTGAACAATGGATGCTTTCACATGGACGTTTAACACCCTGGATCTGAGTGTGTATGTGTGTTGGTCTTTATATATCTGCAAGCATTTCCCCCTACAGGACTGTAACATAATACCGTAATTGTTCTCTACTTTCTGGTAATCTGTGTGCGTGTGTGTGTGCAGTGGATGTGTGAGAGAGTCTATGGCGCATTGATCACAAAAGAAAGGCTTACAATGGAGGGGAGTGAAAGTAGGCCCTCACAAAACCCTGGGATTTAACTGCCAATCCTGCAACAGCAACAAAGGTCTCGTAAGCATTAGAAGACACGGCATGCTGGCACTCTGCTCACACAGGCACACGCTCGCCCTCCCTCTCGGCCCTGCCGGGTTACATACATTATTTAGGGGTCTGAAAAGAAACCCCAGAGGAGTGCTGTATGGCAGCGAGCTAGGACAGAGAGCCAGTGAGGGACGAGGCTCTGCTTTTGGCAGTGTTGCTAAGCTGAGCGCCGACGAAGGAGTCGGCGGGGAAAGTGTGGAGGTTTGAGGAATGGGTGGAAAGGTGCGATCCGATACAGGCCGTCAACGACAGCAAAAGCGCAGCTCCCCACCATGTTAACAGGCAGACTTCACCACCCACACGAAATTTAAATTCTTTTGGCTCCCAGTAGATACACACAACATGAGAAAATCTGTCTGGGGAGAGATGATCTTTCCCTTCAACTTCAAATATACTTGTTTCATCAAGTCTCTTGCTTCAAGTGTCACTTCATGGAGACTTGGCTAATCTGCCTCTTTGCTTTTTTTGTATTTGTAGATTAGATATATGAATGTGAATCACTTTAGTTGTTTTAATGGAAACATGATTTTCAGATGGAGGATGGGACTGAAATGCTTGGTAAGGTTTGGTTTATGCACATTCTCTCTCTCAAAGCCTCATTTAGAAACACATAAATACTCCAATTTTTTTGTGTGTGTGTTTGGACTGGATGCATCTCTGTGTATTTAACTGGCACAGAGTTTGTGGATGACCTCTACAGTGTTTTAAAAAGAGAATGAAAAGAACAGCTTCATGTTTTCTCGTTCTTGTTTTGGGTTACGTAACAAGGCAATTCAGACAGTGATCACCAAGAAGATGCAATTACTGCTTGGATTAAATTTGCTTGCAATTTCTTGCTTTTTCTATCCAGAAAGGGTTCTGCACCTTGACACTGAAGACAGGAGTTCATACCCTACGTCCCACATGTTAACATCAGGTCACATGTATTTAAACCATGAAATCACTTCACACTGACTCTTTTGGTTTGGCACTGTTGGGACGTGTAGCAGCTTTTTTCCTGCACATGAGGCACTCCAGTACACAGCAGTTCCTCTTGGTAGATCCTTAGAAGTTAAAGTCTGATTTACACGGGAAAAGATGGTAATTGTAAAATGATTTGTGATCTTTCCATCAGAGAAACCTATCATGTCTCTAAGTGAATGTGAAAGGGTCTTAAATCTCATCTGGACTTCATCCAGACATGAGAGACTTTAAATAACAAGTGTTAATAGGGCTTAGGGCACCCCAAGGTGCTGCTGCGCCTACTGTGGGAATCATTGATGTGCACTACTAAAACACTTTGAAAAGGGCTTGTTTCCTGACTCGTGCTTCAAGTCAGTGTTGACTTTTTCATTTTAACTATGAGCATAATCCTTCCCTGAACTTAGCTTGCCTATGCTAAACATAACCTTAAAAAGAACACATTACTGGAAACCATATGAAACTCCTCCACATTTAGAAGATATCTTTTGTATAAACATTTTCTGTTGGCACTAAACCGTTTAAAGATACAAT
>JAOXYL010000090.1:20185679-20203471 GCA_028564955.1 Terapon puta
ATGAAACTCCTCCACATTTAGAAGATATCTTTTGTATAAACATTTTCTGTTGGCACTAAACCGTTTAAAGATACAATTAATTTCCCCCCATTATATTGATTAAATATGTCAGTAAATAGGATTTAATCATGTGTATGAGCTTAACTTTTGGTAGACAAGACAGGGAACAAAGAGAGATGGAGGGGGAAATGGACAGGAGAAACACAGATGCAAGGAGCCGGAGAAATTAAGAAAACTGTACGGCCGTCTGTAGCCCGGTGGGCAAAACAGAACAAAACAGGAGAGTTTAATCTTCACACCTTTATTTTCGTCTCCTTTCCCCATCCTTCCCCTCTGGCTCTTTCCATTTTTCTTCCCCTCATCTCTTTCCTGCAGGGTCAGAGTTCAGCTTGGAGATAAGGGAATTGAAACAGGATCCTCTCTGCCTCTCTGTCAGAGTATCTGACTATACACTGCAGTGATCAGTCCCCTCTATCTGTCCCCCAGCACAGGTCTCTGTGATGAGCTCGAGCAGGAGTCATCTCTCTGGGCGCCTGCGTGCGTGCGTGCGTGTGTGTGTGTGTGTGTGTGAAGACGCTCTGCATCTGAATTGTTGGAACCTCTGTTGCCCAGCTGTAATGTTATCTGAGATTCCCAACAGAGACACACAGGCGCACACACCACCCTTGTTGCCTCTCTCTCTCTAATCTGCAACCTCCAGCCCCGGGCTAACTTTGCTCACTGTTACCAACTACGCAAACATGCTTCAGTCCAAATGAATGGACATGTATGCGGGCACAGAATGAGGCAGCCCCAGGATCTGTCATCTGGAGCAGCTCTTTGGTTAATGAATGCCACTGTCTATCACTGCACTATTTACAGTAGAGTAATGAATGCTGCTGTCGTTCAGAGTGAAAGGACATCGGCAGAGAAGACTCTCCTAATGTCATCTTGGCATGTCAACCAATTATCATGCTTTCGAGTTCAGACACTGCGGCTGCTACCATGGCAACCGGAGATAACAAAATATCTCCAAAAGGGAGATTGTGCGAAGCTGACTGACTGTTGCAGCTGGCACACTCTCAGGATCGCTGCCACAAAACTTTCCAGGAGGTGGCTGCTCGCCCGCGAATGCTGACACAGCATCAGCTTACGCTCATGATTAGTGTGTTGCAGTGAAACCGCGACTAATGGTCTATCAGCGCTGGATTGCGTAGAGTGTGCTTACGCTCTAGCTTGCCACGCATTGTCAGTATAATTTAGTACTTTGTGTCCCCCGAATCCAGAGTTTTTAGCAGAAGTTGCAGGTAACTCAGTGCTCAAACTGCATCCCGAGAGAAGAAGATGATGGGTTCTTCAAGGCGCGGCTTCAAAGAGGCGCTTTGCCGTACGCAGCACAGTCATCTGCTATGAATGAGTGCTTTGAGCGAAGATATGCATCAATAGACAGATTGATCCATACCAAGCAGGAGATCGATGGGTCATGCTAGATGCTGTGATTCGCAGATACCCAGAGAAAATGAGAAGATGAGATGCAGAGATTCTGCCTGTAAGCAAGGGATTATGAGGGGAGTGTGGCTGCTTGCTAAATAGAGAGAAAGCAAAAATGCAGGAGGAGTGGTACTGGGGAGGAAAAACAGTGGCAGATCGGGCCGAGAGGAATGAGAGACAGGAATCTGACAGAGAATGAAAACAGGAGTGATCAACGGGACATGTGAGAGAGGAAGAGAAAAAGACGTTAGGATCAATAGATCAAAGCAAAAAAAAGAGAGGTGGAGAGAGTAAAAGAGGATTTTTCTGATGATGTTCACTGAAACATTTTACAGTCAAACACAAATCAGCAGAAAAAAGATGATTATGACTACAATTTTTAGGGCCATTTCTTTTCTTTTTGCCTCCCTCTCTTTCTTCTCCACATCACTTTTTTTATCAGTTTATCCCTCTCTTTCCTTGTCCTCTCCTTCCTCTCACTCCTCCTGCTGTATCCCGCCTCCGGCGTACAGCGCGGCCGACTATAAACTACAGAGAACAAGCCCAGGCGGGGAGAACGGGATCTAGGGGCCTTAAAGTTGCAAATGATTTTTCTTCTCACCAAACTAGCTGTTGGACGTCCTACATTACTTTTGTGTTGTGAATGAATGGGGCTGAATTATTCATGCTATCGCTAATGGCTTAAATGAGATATTCAGAGTAAATTCAAGTTTGACTTCCTGGTGAGTGCCCAAGGTATGGCAGCAAAAAAATACAGAAATCATGAAATGCATAAGTCATACTTGAAAACAGCCAAATGAGTGCAACACTTGCCAAATGCATGAATCCAAGTGATGCAAACAATATCTCTCTCTCTCTCTCTCTCTCTCTCTCTCTGTGTGACACAAATACACAGACAGACACACACACACACACACACACATATATGATTTTTAGTGTTCGCTGAGTACAATGAATTGCATCTCTTTTATCCTATTTTGTCCAACCAATTTGTCTGTATTGATTTTTCAGTACATGTTAAGTTGCAACATCATTCATCCACATTTAAAGCAGAAAACCGGCAAATACAAAAACATTTCTGCGCCGTGGTACTTACAGAGTAGGGCGAGCAGGAGTGTCGCGAGCAGCACGAGAAGGCTGGCGCTGTGGGAGTGGGCAGAGCTGCAGTGCATCCTGTTCTTCTTACAGACGCACACCTGAACTTTGATCTCTGTGTTGTTGGACAAAGGGGGCACCCCTGAGTCAGTGATGACCAGCGGGAGCTGGTAGTTGGCTTTCTTCAGACTGTGCAAAAGCATGATTTGGGAGTGTGTGGCTGTGGGGGACACGGGAGAAAAAGCGAGGTTTAGTAAAGTGGATGTACAGTAATCTCCCGTCCTGCATGCGTTGTCCATCTCCTCTGCCCGTTTGTGCAGAGCAGAACTAAACATGTGTATTAGAACATAAAACTTTTCTGCCTCAAGAGAGTGTTTGTCGAGCCATGCCTGGCAACCGAAGCGTCAAAAATTGGCACCACTTAACTCGCATAAGATTGTTACACTTTGTTGCATCACCCTTTAACATTCCTTAAGAGGCACAAAGGAAAATACTGGAGCCAGTTGACTTCATGCTGAAATGTGCCACAATATGCAAAGCTGCACATTTTACTCGTCTGCCACGGCTGTTGACTCCAGGTAAGGTGACTTCTGTGTTTTGTATTCAATTAGAAAATTTACATTGTCAAACTGTGTGCTCATAACAATGTCACGAGGCAACAGCAAGCAACAGTAAACATTTCATAAATGCAGAGACACCTCTTTGAACAAATCACCCCCACCTCTCTGCCTCATCAGTGTGTTTCGATATGCCGCAGTGCAGCGTGAGATGCAGAAATTCCAGAAGTTACTACAAGCCCCAAACAAATCATCAAACAACAACTGATTCTTCTACATACTGTGTTCATGTCCCGACTGTGTAACTGTGTTGATCCGTCAAAGCAGTCATCACGTTTCACTTCAGACACGTGCGCCACATCAAATCCAAAGTGACAGCACGCTCAGATGGGTGACAAAATCACATCACCTACACAAAGTGTTGTAGTGAGGTGCTGTTCGACTGCAAACCACTGAAACTGCTTCAGTGCTCCTTAGCATGACTTTTTCATGTCTTGGCTTAAAAGGCTTAATTTGGCAAGACCTGATGACTGCGGGGACTATAGAATCTGAATCCTCGTGTTTTCTTTCAGAAGAATAATGCTTCTACGCTCGCTGGCAGAGAGATCAGTCACCACTGTCAAATCCCTCCACAGCCAGCAGAAGGTTAGCTTATCATAAAGACAGGAAAAGGGTTAGCCTGGTGTTAATGATGGAGCTGGATGAAGTTCAAACCCCTGACTGTCATTGCTAGCGTTATATTTATCCTACACACAGAGTGGTATTGATATGCAATTTGCAAAATGTCTAAATGACACTGACTAATCATTCCTTTACTCTTTCACCCATCCACATGGTCAAACTGACCAACTTGTAGATGTGTGAAGAGAAAAGTCTAGGTACTTCTGACCAACCTGTGGGGTTAAGATTTTGAAAATAAAATGCTTTCAAGTCCATTCGGCGGTGTTTGAAAGTCGAGACATGCAAAAATGAATTTTGCAGAGCCGTACACTGTCGAGCTGTAACCACTGGCTCCCCTACGTCTGGCTCCGCACACACCCACAGACACACATGCCCACACAGTCGAGACGAGCACAGCGCCAGTCCATTTCACTGGGAGCGGGCTCTTTCTCTGCTGGCCCTATCTGTCTCTTCCAGCGGTGGTGATTGAGGAGTGTCTGTACCTCCCTCTCCCGCTGTCAGTCACAGCTAATACCTCTGGGCAGGTTTTAACTCTGCTCTGTCACTCAAACACACACAGACAGCGCTGCCGGTCATGCAACCCTGAATCAATGTCTTGGTTGTCTGTCTATCCTCCTCCCCCCTTTCCTCCTTGTATCATTTTACTCCTCGCGGTTATCGTGTGATCCGTACCAGCGTCTGCAGTTGAGACCTCTCTGCTCTGGATTCGCTGTGGACGATGCCCATTTGTGCTCAGATGAACTGACCCGTGAATATTCTTGCAATGAAATTTACTGAGCTCTGGCAGCTTTCTCTCATTCTTATAATGACTTTTTTCCCTGTTTTTTTTTTTTCTGCGAGTGCTTTTATGCAACTCTTTGAGAATGGACTCAAAGTATAATGGGGTGTAATGACAGATATGAAAAGGTGAGATTGAGGTTTTGTCTGTCGAGGGTTACTGTTGGTGGACATTTTGTTGAAAGTGGAAAAAATAACCTTGTTAATAACTTCTGTAATTAAGTGTCAAAACGGTTAAGTGCCGTTCGCTTTAAGAGTGTACAAATCTCATTTCAAAAGAAAATACTCACAGTTGACCCTGGTAACCTTCCATGTTTTATCTAGGCCGGGCTGTTTTGCCAGCTCTATCTTAAAGGGTGCACCGTTTGGCGGGAGGTCCTTGTCCCGCCCACCGACTATGGCCACGTTCATGTCATGGGCGTCTTCGCACACTTGAGCTACCGATGGCACCACATAGGGGGCGTTGTCATTGTAGTCCTCCAGGTAAATGTTCAACGTGCCTGTACCTGTGGCTGGAGGGCTGCCTGGAAACACACAGAATATGCACATTTTAGGACAAAGGAACAAACCAAAGTGTTTATCGATTCACCCTGCAAAATGCAGTGCTCCACTGTGGGCCTGCATGCTCATCATGTGGAGAATGGGACCAGTAATGATTCGGGCAGATGCGAAAAGAGCAATAAAGCAATGTGGCTGCAGTAAAACATGGCACAGTCATGATTATTCGAAAGTTAATTCTCCCTTTAATGTTTTTTTTATTCTGAAATGTCAAAATGCTTTCAGCTACGTTCTAAGAGCCTAGCGAGACCTGGTGCTTTTTAAAAAGCAGAGTGCAAGTAAACTTAACAAGATCCATCCTGCCTTTTTCTTCTGACCTGATTCAACCCAAACAAAGCAAAAACCTGTGTCATTTTAATGTCAGATGAGCATGAATCACACAGGCTCATGTTTTGCAAAAGAGAATTTTGACTTGGCGTATGACCGGCGCCTGTGTTTGTATGAGATTACACCTTATTGAAGGATGCTGGGTTAAAAAGCAGGTTGGCTGTTCTCTATTACTGCTCTCTGTTTCGCCGCGATTAGAGGTTATTAAAAAATCCACACAGCATCCACAACAGCTCCAGAGGTCAGTCGGCAATTAACACCTAAAGACAAGATCTGTAATTGGAAAATGGGTCTCCTCCACCTCTTCAAGGTAAAAAAAAATAAATATTTGCAGACAATTTAGGGCAGAGACGGAGGAAAAAACAAGTCAAGATATATGTGCAATAAATGTCAAGCGACGCTGGAATGAGACTCCAGTCTGGGTTTTTACGGTGCCGTTAGAGGAAAGCTGAGGAGGAAATGCTCCTGCCGTGAAATGCTGATTTGACGAAAGTTAACTTTTTAGGACAAACATTAAAAAACAACTAATGAGGCAAAATGACTAAAATGTTGACTAAAATATGACATATGATTCAGATTAGGTAAATCTTTTTCTTCTGTTTCATAACTGGCAGGTTTGGCCAGACCTTCATCACTCACAAGTCATCATTTTAAGATGTTCATAAATCTGGTCCATTGCTGAATGTGTGCAGTTCACAGCAACAAACTCTTAGTGGTGAGATCTTACTGATGTGTATGATGTATGATGAACACTGATATTTGCAAAGGTTTCTGGAGTATAGATGTGTCCAAATCCTGGACAGAGCTGTTACCATGACCATTTCTGGTGCTTTCTGAGAAGGAAATGTACCCATAGGGATTTGGGCAATGGTCATCAGACAGCTCCATACAGTAACACACACTCTAGACTACAAGATATCTTAGAGAATTGGCACTTTCAGACTTTCAGACTTTATCATTTGCTTTATGCTGGTTTAAAATGGAGACCCAGGCACTGGTATGAGGCTATTTCCAAAGTCTTTGATTTAGATTTTTGTCAAATACCCATATTATGCATATATATGCGCTACATCACATACTTTATCCTCTCCCTGTACTTACAGGAACTGCTTACATACCCAAAGGTAGATAAAAGAAATGTCTAATTCAGTTGAAAATAATTCTGATTGAAAATTTCTCATGTCTCTCATCTTGCTGAGGCTTTTAATTCACATGCAACATCTTAAACTGAGGCAACATAAAGTGTTGCCTTGGCTGCAAAATCCCTCTGGCAGGGCGATGAAGGCAAGTATCCAACTGCTAAATATTTACTATTTGTGTAAATGCATGAGTGTACAGTATGTGAAATGTAGTGGAACCCTTAAAGACATGTGTAGGTGCTGATAATGGCAGTAATCCAACTTCATATAGACCCACACAGACACCAGCCCACACGAAAAGGCTACTCTTCCACCAACCCACATGCCCCGGGTCAATTACAATGCTGAAATATTCTCAGTGTACCAGAACAAAATCAGCAGTTATAACAGTTTTATCCGATTTTTCTCTTAATCCCTCGGAGAGCACTGCTTGGGCACAGCGACTCAAGACCTTCAGTCTTGAAGACGAGATGCAAGATAAATTGATGGCAGATCGTCTTTTATTCCCCTGGAACTAAAACATTTTCTTCTTCATAAAAGTACGGTGAGAAATCACGTCGACAACTTAGTAAGTGTTTATCGGATAATCGTCATTTTGCTTGTTCCCTCATCTCCAAACTTTAATTTCATCCCGAGCTGCAAAGCCATCAGCAGACTGTGATTGTGAGCGATAAGGAGACATCAAATGCAGTGGCGGCAGGTTTGGCATTTCTGCTGTACCTCGCTTGAGACGTCACTTTTCCGTATTGCAGTCAAGGAATGAAACAAAACAGCCCTCGAATTCTTTAGATAAGTATGGCTCTGACAATATCAGCACAGGACCGAGAGGGGAGAGAAACTGCTCCAGCGAAAGCAGACGAAGGAGGTGTTCAAAAGCAAATCAAAGACAGTGGGCTCTTCAGGCAAGACTCCAGATAATCTATTATCACTGGAGAGGTGAGACCAAGAGAGGGAGGATGGAGCTTGGATCCGCCGTCAGCGAAAAGATGCAAATTTCAACCCATTTGTAGTGGGAGAGGCCGTCTCTGTGCTTGGCTAGCTTTAAATGAAGCTGTTTGTCTTCCTAAATGCATACTCCCCACACTTAATCACTCTATTTCTCTTCTTCTTCTCCCCTCTCTGCCGCTCCTCCTTATCTCCATTGCATCACGGCTGTGTCATCATCGGCCTGCCTCGGCATCAATGGAGCTTGTCTGCTGGCCTCTGCTTCACACCGCTTTGTCACATAAAGTTCTGCTTTAACACGCCGCGACTTTCCAAAGGAGACAGGCAATTTATGGATCCTTTTGCCGCGACGGCTCGCCTACCAATCTCTGCACGTCCGGCACTAAAATGAACATAAAAAGTCAAAAGTAGGAGATTCTTGAGAAAGACGGGATGCTGACGGATTTGCTGTGATGCCGAAAGATGATGATCATTTTTAGGGCGATGAAACCTCGAGGTGTAAAAGACCGCCCTGCTTTTTGTCTTGCTGGTGTTGTTCAGTGTTGAAAATGTATTCATCGCTACATCATGCTGTCATCCTGTTTTGGCTGGCAGCAGAGAGTTACTGTCTAAATAACAGACGCTTCAATCTCCGTGTGTATTTCTGGCAAAAATAAGGTTGGAAAAAAAAGTTGAGACATCACAGGACACGGACTGGCAAATCACCGAAAACCAAGATTCAAATGAGGGTAAACGTCTCTGTTCAATGCCACAAGTGTGTGTGTGTGTGTGTAATCCTGTAGTGCAGCATTTCTGCACGCCATTCACAGCTCGACTCCAAAACCGCAGATAAGAACGGTGCTCAGAGTGAATTACTCAATTATTTTGTTCTTTAGGAAGTTGTTACATCCCAAAAGCAAATTGTCTTAATGGTCATGTTAGTGGGTACTGTTTGTAGTAATGAAACAACAACCTCAAAAGATAGCAGTGTTTGTAGTAGTTTGATACTTAACTGTAGACTCCCAGGACTATGCACATATTTCCTTTCACAATAAAACTCAGAAGATGCCTAATGTCTGTATGAATGAATCCGTTGTTATTAAACTCTCAAATTGTTGTGTTAGTCAAATCAAAGCTTTGACCTGATGATGGCGCTGAATGGAGAGACCAAAATTGTTACAATGCATCCTGGGGGAGGGATGAACGTCTCTACCAATTTACATAGAAATCCATCTGAAATCGAAGGAGACATTTCTCTAAACCTCATGACGGTGGAAAGTTAGAGGATCACCAGAGTCGGTAGAATTCATTCATTCAGTTAATGACAACCCATCCAACAGCACACACACTCTTGCAGCTCGCAGCAACAAATTAATTTATTGTGCCGCATTTGTGTATGTTAGGAGAGACATCTTTTTCTGCACAACCCTTCCCACCTTGTCTTTATTACAGTCCGTCTCCCCTCAGCAGCGGTCGACCTTGGGCATCGAAATGTATTGTAAAACTTAATCCCTTGTGTGCCTGCGAGAGAATTAGGTTTTGTCAAATCTACAGTAATCCAATCACCTTTGAGGCTCTGCCATTTTGCATCTTGCTAACAGGTTAAAATAACACAAATGGAGATGGAAATCCCCGGACGGGTTCGCTTCGCAGCTGTCCTTCTTTTCACAGACTGCTCCCCTCAGTTTAGGGTTTAATTAGATTGCAGGGATGAAGTCAGAAAGTTTTGAAACTCGCATGAGCTGGGCAACTTCTTCATTCGAGTGAAGAGTGTGTTTTTGTATAAATGAGATAATTAATGATGTATTATTTTCCCTGAAAAATGTAAGAGTCCAAAGCCAAAATTAACTTTACACAAGTGGGGATTGATTCAGATAAATTGGTTTCAGAGCAGGAATTACACTAATTAACGAGTGAGATTAGGTTTAATTGTCTCCATAAAAGTCCCTCTTCATTATTAAAATGAGCGACGCCTCCGAGCCGGTTCAGGCAGACAACCCCAGCGGCAGTGCCAAACTTGCACATAACAAACTACGAAATGCACCATACATCCAACACACCCGATGCAGCACGGCAGCGTGTACAAGCTGATGATGGTAAAACGCGACTACACTACACTACACTAATTTGCAAACAATTTCTGTAAAGTTCAAAAGTATTTCAAAAGCCAAGTCTCCACCGTGCAACCGCCTGTGCGCTTTAATTCTTTCTCTCTCCTGATTATGACGATTAGCTTGTCAAAGTGAAAGCCAAGACTCAACCCCGAAATTTGGATGTACAATATTTTACAAATACTCAACAGAAGTAGTAATTTCTTAAACCTGCAATAACAGATTTTTCATAGGTAGGGGCAGCTGGAACCATAATGCTGTCATATCGATCACCTTTTAAGCTGATATCACAAACTTAGCAAACAGTTGCATTTATACCTCTGTCAGATATGGGGTAACTGTAACATTGTTAAGCATCTTGTTGTTTTTGTTTCTAATTATATATCAGACATCATAATTATATATTAAAATGAACATTTGATGAGGATGAGGAAGCGTGATAGGATACTTTGCATATTCTCAATTATGATATATGAAAAGTCAGCACATCTTGCTCACAAAGTGTTGTTTTTCCAGACAAAATATTGAAACATGTAAAACTCCAGGCAAACATTTGAAACAAATTTGAAGTCAGTAATCTGTTGAAAAACACAAAAAATAAATGGAATGGAAAAACATTCATTACTTGAATATTTTTAAGATTTGAGTTCAGAATCGACACAATGTGATGTCTCATCGTGTCTGTTAAGTTTCCATGTTTCTGTTCCCTTTATATTTAAATCCCTAACTCTCCCCTTGTTCCAAGTCCCTTCCCGTTCACCCTGTCTTGTTCCTGAATCGTTGACCTTATTCAAGTGTTCATGTTCCTGTTTTCATCTTGTGTCAAGAACTCTTTCATCCAGCCATCAAGCCATGTCAAATATACCAAGCCTGATTTTGGAAGAACCTTATTAAATGCTTCTTTTGTAAACTGAATACCTGTCTTTGTCCTGCGTTTGAGTCGACCTGCCTTCTGCCGTCATAACACACAACGTCTGCTGGAAAACAGACGCACACAACTGTTGGTATAATCCCCGGTGAAAGTAGACATAATTTTCAACACACTGGTGAAGGAATGATGTGTTTCAGATCAGTTTTTCTATTTTTCCATCAGTATCATACTAATACAGTTTTGTCAGTAACAATGTTTATGGTCAGGACGCTCCCAAGATGTGAGTTGAAGAAATCCTGCGAGGGCCAAATTTATCCTGCAACCTCTTCCTTTAGGCTTTACCCAGCTGCTCCATCTCCATCGTCCACCACTGCTCCCGACACCTCCACCTGCCCCCGGCTGGCAGTTAGACAGCCCTGTTACTCTCCTGTCTGCCCAGAGATGAGAGGAGCAAGCAGACTGATTGACTCCTGGGGCCGTCAGGTGTAATCCACAGCTACAGGCTACAAACTGAGCTTTCTCTCCTTCTCCTCGCTGCTTTCTCTTTTCATATCTCACTATCTACCCCCCAAACAATCTTTTGCTGGCAACACTCTGGCTTTAGGCTAATGCGCTCTTTCTGTCTGACTGTCAGTTTCTGCTGTTATCACTTTATTTTTTCTCTCTGTTGTCTTGACTTTTTCTCCCCACTGTTGCAGAAGAAGAGGGGGGAGAAGACGGGGTTGTGACCAGCAGCGGTTTGAAACGCACCAATTTCTGCCCTCTGCATGGTGTAGTGAGAATAAAATCCATGATCTGTGTGCACTCAGCCTTTCCTCTTGGGGTGGGGAAATGTGTTGTAGCAGTGAAGTTTTATGAGCGGAGGTGAGGGCAGCGAGCACGACAAATTTAAAAAGGGGGTGGGGGCGGAGGAGGGGTACTGCCAGTTCCATTTTTTTATTTTTGGCAAAGTCGTACATTCGATCAGTTTTTCTTGCTGTGAAATAAATCTGGCAAGCGCTCTGGTTACCAGTGAATTCACAGGATTGAAAAAAAGGTTCACTTGTAGAATTTGTCTGAGTTTGACAAAGCTGAAATAAGACTATTCTTATCTGGCTATGTTTTCTTTTTCTCGTTAGAATAACTATTAAATAGCCCGACAGCTCAGGTACAAGCCACCAACTGATGATGCCCTTGGCTGAAAATATTCAGCATTGTTATTACTATGATTATTTTCCTCAGCCGCACAAAGGAAGATGATGAAGGGAATGAAATAACAACAAGCAGGGACTAGAGAAAGCCAGAGGCAGGGCCCCCGCATGAGGAATGGCTCATTGGAAAATGTCACAATACATCATGCGGCAGCTAAACAGTCGAGAAGACTAATTCACAGGTGGACTACAGCAAGGTAATAGAAGAGAGGGAGAAAAGATAAATGGAGGCAAAATCTAAAATGAGAAAACGGAGGGGTTGAGAGCAGGACGAAAAGAGCTTTGAAGGGGAGTGATTTTGGAAATTATATGATTATATGAAGTGTCTGCCATGCCAGAAGATTTTACTGAAACCTTGTTAAATCTCTTCCCCGTCACTTTACAGTGTCTCCTGGCGAAAACACTCCGCACACAGTAACCACGGCACAACACTGAGCCACAATACACTTCGCAGAACATGGACTGCTGAATTCCTGAGTCCTTATTAAAGCTGTTACACGACTACATTCAGACACATCGAGCCGCAGTACGGGCCAAATGGAGTTCACATTATGTTGACGTCTGTATGCTATCACACTGGGAGATTCCCTTCTTCCTTTGCTATGTGCTGAAAAGCATTGTACTATATTGTCCTCACACAGTTAGGAAATGTGTTACTGCAGCAAGTGCAGAGTGACATTATATAAATTCAGAGGAGGACACACAGTGCAGAATGTAATAGACACGGAACACCCACGAAACACAAGACGACTTTTAGCACTTGCAGCACATTGTGTTATTAATGCTGTTAATGTTTTAGGGCAAAGTGTAAATGCAGAACTGTATGGTTTATTATCGCTTTGACAAAGGTTGAAGAATGCTGTCTTTAAATGAAACGAATGAAACATGAGTTTAACAGCAAAACAAAAAGTTCAGAAACTCTTAATTAAACGGATTTGCTCGTGAATTCAGTTTCTTTGTACGTTTCTCATTGGAATCAAGATAACTTAATGAAAAAATTTATTTGATTAATTCTTTAAAATAAAAGAAATGAAAACAACTTTAACTAAAAATCTGCGTACGTTTCTCATGAACATAATTTTTGTTGTTTTACTTACTCAAATATTGATTAGACTTCATAGGAGAGGTTTTTAATTTTGAGTTTAGAATTCTTTTCAGTCAGAAAAAAATCAAATACTAAAAGATAACAGAACCTGCAGCGACTCAAAATGAGTGTTTCCTGACTATTAATAGATTGCATTTAAATGGTGACACATTTGCCGCTTTGTTTTTTCCTCTTTGGTACGTTTCATGGAAAGAAGAACTACTACTCTCTCGCTGTAACGCTGAAGGATACGGTGTGCTATCTGCTTTCACATTTCCTTGTTCCCCTCTTTCCGTCTCACCATTGTATAAGTCCCAGACCTTGTTAAAACTCCCTTCAGATAACCCACTTCATTCTGGCCCATCACTCATCAGTCTCCTCAGGGCTTCGGCAAACACTATCACATGACACCGCGCTAATCTGATTGGCTGATCAGAACTGTAAATGAAACCAACCAGAGCCAATTACAATAGGCACAAGTCATTAAGAGAGATGACTTCAGGGAGAGAAGCGGTGCTGGGGACAGGTGCATCGCTGCTAGTCTGGCAAATTACTTTCAGAATAGAGTTTGGGTTATCAGTTGCCAGCTATTATACCAAGTGATTGGAGAAGGAGGGCATTGATACGGCTTAAAGAAGGCTTACACTGCAAGCTCTTTTGTACTAATTAAACACCAAAATTGCTTTCCTTGGGAGACTTCTCGCTTTGGTCCGCTCCCAGGAAAACTCTGCTACAGGATTTTTTACTGTGATAAAGTCTCAGATCAAAATAAAAGTATTTACAAAAAACAACTTTAATTAGTAAGTTTGCTAAATGCACACTCTTCACGGCACTTAAGCAAGCTCTAATAGCCTACAGGGCCAATCTGAATTTCAACAGTTTTACATATTTTTTTGTGGTAGTTTGATTTCTTGCTACTGTAGACAGCAAACAAACTGAATTAGTTACACAATCAAAACTTATCACAGGCCCTATGCAGGCACCTGTTCTTCCCTTGCCCATACACCTGCTCCTAAGTCCCAGATTGTTTGCAGGCCTTTTTCATATCAGACATTTCAGCGTGACGTCGTTGGAGAAGCACAGGTGTGTTGTAAAGACTGAAAATAAATGGTGGCAGAAAGCCATTTAGCTTCTTCTGTTTCAGGTTCCTGGTACTGTGCATCCCAGTCCACTGGCGCGTTGTCACGTCTTACTGGCACACTTAGAACAGAGCCATCGTTCACGTGATTAGTAGCACCTGTGCTTTTCAAACTCTGACAACCGATACAGAGGAAGTCAGATTCCCTTAATTACATCCACACCCCCCCACTGAAGACGCAAAGAGAGAGGAATCAAGGAAACACGTTTTTAGAGAAACAAGATGTAAATGAGACTTACATGTGACTGAATGAACGTGGCAGCAGACAATTAAAATGTGTTTACTGCTGAAAGACACCAGACTCTCCTCTCCAAAAAAATATCTGATCAGATCAAAAAGGAAAAAACAAACAAACAAAAAAAAAAACAGGTTGACGGAGAAAGATTGTTCTAATGATTAGAGGTCGTTCATTGTTCTTTTCTTAAGCACTGTTTTTAACTAGATAGTGAATCAGAAAACAGATCAAAGATATAAAATCTAATTTAGGGCGAGAGTAGCTGAGTTTGTTCTGTTATTGTCTGTCCACTTCGATATAAAACCGCAGTGATGCGGATTCACTGACAGATTTCCAACAAAGGAGTGCGTCAGTCTGATAAAAGACTTACGGCCAAGGTAGGTCTCATTTATCCTCACTCCTCGACCCTCAGACCAGAAATAAAAGCACTCAATTGGCCTCTGTGACGATGGACTGGAACCATATTGGGGTCAAGTGAGGAGTAAAGAATGATCCAATGGGGGAAGTTGGATATATCCACTGTCTGCAATGAAAAAAGCCTTTCCAATACACCTACCTGCCTTTGTTTCATTACTTCAAATGTCTTAAAAATTACATTTGGGACTGTTTTATACAAACACAGACAAACTCTATCGAATCAAGGATCCTCGAGTGTGCTACTTTTGTACTCCTTATGTCTGCACTGCTTAGGTGCTATAGTGAGTTAGCACAGGAGGAAGGATATGTATGGTGTTTAATTAGTCTCCAAAAACAAGCACATTCACTCACCCGTCAAATTAACTTTGAAGGCTTTGGAGGTGGTGATGAGATACACAGTAGCTGATGTCTCCTCTCTGAAGTGTCTTAAACTGTGTTTTGACCACAAGAACTTTCCCCAGGGAACATTTAGAGGAACTCTTTTCCATCACATATGGAAATTAAGTTCTGGAGACATTTTGCTCTCCCCACTTGGGGATTAGAAGTTTTTAAAGGTGCAGGAAATTTGGGGGTGGACCTTGCAGCGATTTTTGATTGGTCGACCTGCATTTAATCCCTGCCATTTTTCATAAAGCCTGCATCCTTGAACAAACTGTATTTATGGGTCAGTTTTTGTTAAGCATGGACATGGAACATAAGAGGATCTAGATGGAGCGGTGATGAGGTCCAAGCCTCACTGAGTATTAGTTACATATTGGACTGGAGTGGTAGTGGTAGCTGTGAGCAAAAATGACATGTAAGAACACCTACTGCTTTCTTGTATGTCAGCAGACTAATTTGCCTAATCGTTGCAGGTCTTTAGATCACGGTGGAAACCCAGAAACCAATGGACTGCAGGAACTTTTTTACTTCCTTGAAAAAGATTCCTGGTTCAAAAAGTTCAGTGTGCTTTAGGTCAAAAGTCAGCGTTATAAGTTCTAACCTCGAAACAGCCAATCAGAGGGCTAATTAAATGACACACTGGTATCACAGTTTTGACTGAGCAGTTCCATGCCTATTTTAAAGCTGAAGGTGTTAATTGAGGTGGGATTCATGGTGTCTTAGAAACTGTAAGGCTGTGTAATTAAAACCCCCTGCACAACACACCACCAAACCTGCCATCAGACAGCCCAGACTGATAAACACACACCCTGACACACACAGATGGTGCCTTCAACTCCTCATCGAGAACTAAGCCTCTGACAGATTTCCTATGTTGGTCTAATGACATATTTTCTAGATAAACTGAAAGACATCCTCCATCATCCTCCATCACCTTTCATTATCTGTCCCTCTCCATCTCCACTACCCACTCATCTCATTTCATTTGGATCCCTGTCATTAGAAAGACACCCAAAGCTGTTCATATCTGCGCTGAGGAAGCTCTTGTGGAAAATCCTGATGGAGATGTCCTGGCTATGGTGGAGGTGGTGGTGGTGGTGGTTGTGGTTGGGGCAGGGGGGTTGCGGTGGCACTTTTGAAATTTTAATCATATCGAATACGCTCCACATAACCAGCATCTCCTGTATTTTACAAAACGAGAATCGCGGTATCAGACAGAGCCTCTCTCGCTGAGTGGGCAGAGGCGTGTTTGTGTTAGCGTGCCAGGCACAGCGATAACTTTTGATCTGCGGATGAATCAGTATTCCAAGGACACACGAGAGGCAGGGCCCGGTAGCAGACAACAACAGAGAGAGACGTCTCTTCCCTGGCATAGCTGAACAAAGGTATTCTTTAATCACAGAACGTAACATGAGCCTGTTTACAAAGGTGGCGACTCCCCCAAGAGGCTCTGCTACAAGTCGGGAAATGAAAGACGGAGGCAGTCAGAGAGGGACGGGAAGAGATAGGCAGAGGTTGGGGAGGAGGTACCAAAGCGCTAAAGTGAGAAAGACACGGTGTGTATTTGGGGTTAATGAGGCAGTGCGGCAAGACAGGGGAGGCAACAGAAGGCAAGTCGGCATCGAGCTGTGATCTTCTGCGCTTTCCAGAGCATATCCCATTACACCGTCATTATCCCGGGTCAAGATGCCTTGATTTCCCCACCCTGCACCCTTCACCCTCACGCTGCGTCACCCTTGCCTACCGCTACAGAGGGTCATAATTGATTGGCTGGGCAAGAACACATTTCAGCACGGTAGTTAACCTGCTTGCCTCTGTGGCTGTCTCCATAAAGGGATTGACAAGAGAGAGATATATAAATGGAGTGAAAGTGACCCGAAGACAAGAGGAGGACACGCAAACACTTCCACAATTCATACCGGCCTTTTCTGGGCAGTGGCCGTCTTTTGAAGTCTCTGATCTTCTCGCCCTCATTTTTGCCCCCCCGGAAAAAAAAATCCATGTCATGTCTTTGTCCTGTCATTTTTTTAATTTTCGCCTTTCACTTTTCTCCGTACCTTGTCTTTTCAGCTTGTCTCATTTCCTTGCATGTTTCTCTTTTTGTCTCCATGACACCGAGCCTCCTGTTACTATATTTACCATCTTATTAGACACAGCCCGCTCTTTAGCTCTTGCTCTCTTGGCTGTAGTGTAATGGATCTTTTGAAAAGTTACAGAGGGCCGTCATGGCTGATTTCTAGCATTCACCATGCCTCAGCTCAGTCCCAAATCCCCTATTAATCAAACATGGATTCGTCAATAACTAAATCACTGTTTAGCAGACTTTTATTACAAATTTAAAGGCCTGAGTTGGAGAACTAAAAGACTCAGCTGTCGAACAGCTGACATCCATAAACACTGACATTCATCTTCACTACTATTTTCTATTCTATTCTTTTCTATTCTTGGCCTGAGGATTGCGGTGTGCCGGGCAAACACAGCGGCTCATCATGCTTTATTATTTCCCTGCTGTAGTCTGAGGCAGCCTGATCACAGCTGGCTAAAGACACAACACGGGTCTATCTATCTGCATTCAGCCTGCCAGGCTGCTTCACTGTGTGCTGGTGACATGACACACATTTAGCAGTGAAACCATTGTATCTGAGCTGGCCTGAAACAAGGAAATTACTCAGCCCATTACGGCAATGAGCGGCACACTGGTTCCCAGCACTTAGTATGGCAATGAGGCAGCACAGCGGCAGACATCACACACGAAGATGGACACATGTAGAGACACACAAAAGTGCGCCTGCACGCACACGCACACACACACACACACACACACACACACACACACA
>JAOXYL010000090.1:20219408-20229408 GCA_028564955.1 Terapon puta
AGAGAGAGAGAGAGAGAGAGAGAAGGGGGCTGTAGGCAAAATCCATTTAGTTGTGTGTCACTTCATTGTGGCAAACTTTTGGCCAAACAAATGTGCTCTGCTAGTGTGTGCGCGTGGCCACTTTGAACTTTGAGCTAACTTTTAGAATTAGTTAGCGAAAGTTCAGCGAGAGTATTATTGATTTCCCCTTTACTTTCCCTTTCCTGTTTCATCCCCATTACCTTGTACTTTGTGCGCTTTGCAGCAACCAGAATATTTAACCAGCCCAGCATATCTTGGCTGCACACATTTGCAGTGCAGTCTCAGCCAATCAAATCTGCGTTAATGACAATCTACTCGTGACAGCCAGCGCTTGAATTAACTCCTTCCCCACATGACACCCTCTGCCGTGTGTCTTCTCGGTATGCGTGGCCGTTATCTCTCTCTCTTATCCATCTCTCTCTTCCAGACCTCTGTTGGTTATCCTGCGATTTCAGGCAGATCTGAGGGTTATCACACCGTCTGACCCCTCGGAGGTCAGCCTTTGCAGCGCACGACACCCTATTTCCCTCGCGCCCTGTCATCCTCACAATCTGCCCATCCATCCCTGGATCTGTCTCACTCTCCCCTTTTCCTCATCTCTTCCCTTACTTCGGCTCCTCAAAGCGACCTGCCAGTTTTCACGGCTGACATTCCCTTCCTCCTCATCCCACTTCTTTTAAGTCCCGTCCCTTTTAACTTGGCTATGACCAGAGTGAGAAGCGAGAGCAGACAGGTAGCTGCTGAATAATGGATGACACCAACTGTTTGAGATTCTCTCTATTTTCAAAAGCAAGGAGAGGAAAATAACCTAAAATGTATTTTGGAGGAGATGGAGAGGGCGACGTCGAGAGGTGGCTAAGTCTGAAGACCTTTGAGCGCTGGCTAAACTGGGACGTATAGTGCGAGTGCAGCGTGACAGCAAATACTTTCACAAAACACACTGGAAATGTTTCTATTGCTCTTGCCCCCCCCTCCTCAGACTGTCTATCCAACTGTGGTTCAAAGCACTCTGTTTTAGCTGTCTACATCTTCTCCATGTGGTGGGAATCTTTGGAAACGTCTGACCTGCTTCGAAAAGTTACACAAAAAAATTATATCAAGAAAGCGAATACAAGACTATACTATCAATTCCCTAAGACATCCACCTCCATGAATCACTGCTGCACACTAACTACGGCCAGGAGTGTGGTTAAAGTCCTTTACTTTCTGCTGAAAACACAGTCTCCGTTTCCCATCAAGCACCAATTACTTCAGTGTAAATAGTTATTTGACAACTGATGAGAGTCCTGTCGCTGGAAATGAGACCTAATTAAATTAGCCGAACTTTCTTAATGACACTTCAGATTATTTGCTCCCCTCTTCACAGCCTACTGGATTGGAGCTGGAGCGGCATGAAGCTCGAGAAAGGATTTGAGGAATATCAGAGCGAACTTTCTAGCAGAACTTCCTTCTAAATTTCAGGGTACAAAACTACCCCGAAGTGCTATATGTTTCCTCAATGTCAAGTGCCCACGCACCAAGCAGAACACTTCTTTAGTTTAGGTTCACCAGTGATAGACTTCTGTCAAAAGTGAGTCCAGCTCTCTCCGTAGCTTCCTTCTTCTGCGCCCTCGTAAAACCATTCTGCTCGTCTAAAACCTTTAAGAGGGCTTGAAAACTTCTTCAGCAGAAACGTGAGACAAATCCCACCGAGAGCCTAATAGTTTGGCCTAAATACTGAACAGGATTAAAACGGCTCACATTGCTGTAATTATGTAACTTGTGTGTGTATGAAGGAGAATCAGAGTCTGGACTGTCTAAGGTCAGTTTGAGGGCCCCATTCAGGGACGCATGGGAAAAAGAAAATTGCTTTGTTGTTGTTTTAATTATTCTCTTCAGCACTGGTAAGGTAAGTTAAAAAAACGTAACTCTTTCTGCCCTGAGCGCTGTTTTAATGAATGCTATTTAACATAAAAAAAATGGCTGCATCATGTGATTCACGTGAGCCGTAGATGTTGTGTGAGACATTTCTTCATCATCATTTGGATTTAATTACATCTCTTCCAGACCATATTTTGCTTCGCGTCATCGGCATTATAAAAGCAAAGAAGACGGGCGATGAAATCACTGGCGCCTGCAAGACCATGCGGGGCGCAACGAGTTTGGGCTTCTTCAAAGTGTTTGTGGTCAAAGTGTTAAAAATTTCATTTGTTTATTTGCTAATCTATTACACGCTCGCAGCGAAATAAGCTGTTTGAGGGAAAGAAAAAAAAAAGAACAGCTAAAGCTAAAGGAAAGCTATCTTATAACCTGGATAATGAGATAGCCCCGATTAACCTTGCTTGAGTCTGCTTGGCTCGGGGCTAGAAACCAGGCTAATGAGAACGTTCACAGCACAGCCTGCTCTTGCACTCACTACAGCTTTTCAGACATATTCCTGCAGTCTCCAACTTCAAATAGAATCAATAACTGTCATAATTACGCCTCCAATTAACATTTCCATTAATGCTCATGAAGTAAGTTATCTTAAGGCTCGATCTCATTTCTGTCATGCCATGTAAAACATGTATGAAGACTGAAACAGCGGTGATTAATACCTCCTTAGGTAATTTGTCAAAAAAAATCTTAGTTTAATGAAAAGGTTTCGTAAGGACGCCTGCTTCGTCTTGTTCTTTGGTCCCCAGTGAGCTTCACGTGACTGCTGCTGTGGTTTGGTGTTTTCATTGTAGACAACTACACTTGACATACCGAAGGTGTAGCTTCTAACATTAATCTAGCATAGAAATAATTTTTTGTTTTCCAATAAACTCAGAGGCTTTACAGACTGAATGAGCCTGCCTTTGTCTTTGGGGTTTGAAATCTCGAAGAGGGAATCTATCACTCAGTCAGCAAAATGTTCTTGGCTAATTTCATCCTGCCAAATAAAGTCAGATTTTCAGACAAGGGTCAATTGTCAGTTTATTTTCTCATTGTGAAGGTATAGTTTAGTGTACTGGGAAATGGTCCCTGATCACTGGCAAGGTTTAACACCCACATATTTGACTATTCAAAATGAAGCTATAGCCCGACAAAGACACAGCTATCCAGGCTAACATGTCCCCGTGTTTAATCTGCACAAAAACTGAAGTGTAAAATCAACAATTTGTGTTTTTACAGAAGATTTTGTCTTCGTAGAAAAGGTTTAAATGCTTTGGTTAAGTCATCTTGAACTCACAGGTGTACGTATGATTTTCCAAACAAATATGATTTGGGAGACTAACCATGCCAATCATATGAAATGACACCTGACAGTTTTCCAGTGGAAAGTGCATGTGTTTAAGCAGGTACAGATTAAAACAGGCAAGCAAAAAACTTTATCTACGTGTCAACAACTATTTAACTCGCTTGTGTCTTTTTTCTCTTGATCTAACTATGTGCATGAGAGGGGGTTATGGGTAATAGCCTGCCATGCTCAACTCTGTGCTGCGCCACTGCAATTATAAAGCCACTCTAACTTCTATTTCACTGAGACTTTAAATACCATATTTCAAACATCCCATCTTAACGGTGCCTCGCACTGTAGTGCATCTGTAAGAGGTTCTGTGCTTGAAGAGCTTTTACTGAGTTTAATCACCTTTTTTGTTCTGTGGAACATTTAATGAATCACCTCCTGTCGTTTGGCATTGGCTACAGTTCTACCTGCAATGATGAATATGGTTAAAGCAGCATATAAAATATTTTATTACCTGCCTCCCACTGGAGTTTTAATCCTGTCTGAATGGGGCTTGAGTCTGCTTTTAAGTCGAGCTGCTGTCCAGAAATGTCACACATGGTAGATTTGCATAGGTTTAAGAACACGATTGACTGCTGCAATTATTATAAATCACAGAGGACCCTAAGTAACAATAGTCCCGTGCAAATACGGCTTAACTTCTCAATGTAATGCAAATGTTTCATGAATTGAAGAAATTTAACAGTTGGCTACTTTGTGTCCCTTTGTCTCCACTTGCAGTTACTTGTCAAAGAGTGAAGACACCAAACTGTTGAATAGTCCAGTTAAAAAGCCCATAAAACAAGTAAATAATTATTGTAACCCTAACAGCTACGCACATATAAACATGCATGTGTGTGTATGTGTGTGTGTGTGTGTGCTGGGCACTGTGTGCTACCGACTCTGACCAGCGAGTCACACCGATTGTGTTCCATGTCAGATGCATTTGACCTACACAGACCAGGGGGCAGACACACACACACACACAGACACACACACAGACAGACACAGACACAGACACAGACACAGACACACACACACACACACACACACACACACACAGAGACACACACAGACACACACACATTTGCACAGTTATGCAGAGGCAGGGGAGGTGGGAGGAAGGTAAACAGATATCTTCTATTTTTGCCATTTCATTCTGTGCACACTCTCTCTCCCTCCTTCCACCTTTCCAGCTGTCTGTCTTTCACAATGTCCTCAACCTATCTGTGGGTCACAGGTACGACACTTCAAAGTCACTGTTGCCGGAAAAATGTCAGAGGATGAAATGACAACAAACGCACAGGCCATGAAATAAATACAGAAATGCATTCTGAAGATGAGAGGAGCAAGGCAGGAAGGATAAAGTTAAAAAGATGCAGATATGCAACTCGGGAGATCAGTCAAAGATGCAGGAAAGATGTCAAAAACATAGAGCCTTCTGTGGCTATAGATAGATTAAACATTACCAACTGTAGAGGAGGCTTTGATGTGATCAATATAGCTAGAAAAACCCAATTCATGTGAGGGAAAAAAAAACAACCAAACAAAATGAGACAACAAACTTTCTGCTCTCCTTCAGCTTGAGTGACTCATATAGAAATCTGCTCTTGTTCAATGATTTTCAGTGGATTTTCTGTAGGAGAGCTATTTAGGAGCGAAGGATGTGCTAAGTGGGTTTCTGAGGAGCAAGAGCTGCTGAAGGATAAGTGGATAAGGTGCAGTCAAAACTGAATGCAGAATGACTAAAAAAGAATATTGAACTGTTTCCTACCTCTTATATGGTTGAAAACCTTTCTGGCCGAGGCTGCCTTCACCCCTGGATAGCCTGCTGCTTAAAATCAGTTAACTTATAATCTTTATATCCCCAACTCGTTATCTCAGTTGTAAGTCATAACAATTGAATATTTTAATCATTACCATTCAAAATGAAGGTTGGAGGTATGACTGATCTAAAATCCCTATAAGCCTGTAAAATGTATTGGCGAAAACAGACAGGCACCATTTTGATGTAAATTAATCTGCAGCTATTAGATGGATTAGATTAGATGGATATTACATGGAGGGGGAACATTAATGTCAGCACCATTTAATTTGGTACTGACATTAATGTTCCCCTCTGGATAAATTTCAATCACTAAATATTTCATCCAGTGCCACCATCAGGTCAAGGAATGATCCTGCCCTGCTTTGATTCATGACTTATTTCACTGCCCTCAGCTTCACTGTTTAGTGCCAATAAGCATGCTAACACGCTAAACTATGACAGTGAGAATCATAAACATTGTTTTACATCAGCAGGTTAACATGCATCTTTAACTCAAATCACATCTGCACAGCCACACAGAGCTTCCACATGGCTAAAAACTATTTTCTTACTTGTAGTTAGTATTTTTACTTTAGTTGAAGAGTACGTTGGTCAGATACTGTCCAGAAGTGAACCTTTTTTTTTTTACATTTTTCTTCCCTGTCCACTGGCTTCTGATCTACAAGGACACTTTCAAATGTTGATTGACTGTTCAGACTGAACATAATTCTTGATCTTCCATAAAAAAAACAAAAACTGTATAAGGATTCAAGCAGCATGTTGGATTCTTTAATTTGTATTCAGCGACAAGTTTGTGTTCTCAGACATCTTGAAATTTATACGGTCGTGTGACCTGACTAGTGATCTCACTCCGCCGTTTGTCAAAGCTTTATGGGCACAGGTCCCGACTCCTTCACAACATTCGGTGGAACAAATCCACATTATGTAGCATTTGATACTGACACAGTGGCTACGTTTTACAGCACATAAAGCAGCATCAATAATTTGAGCAGTAAAGTCACGATCTGGTGAGTTTTATTTTCTTGGGTCATTATTATCCCCATGTGTTTACTTAACACTATTTTTACACGATATATAACTCCAAGGGTGCAGAAAAAGAGCAATCTAAATTGAGTATAAATTAGGCCTGAAAGCCAATAAATGCAATGATGAGTTCTCCGTCCTGTAAAAGGAAGTGCAGCACACACTGTGGGGCTCCCTCTGGCAGCAAGAGGAATAATTTTTATTGTAGCACATAGTGAAACTAATAGCCTTCCTGTTATGATGATGGTCATATTTGAGGAAGGGCTTTTTCTGCAACAGAGTTAAAGTTAATGAGCTGGCCCAGTCTTTGACTTCTCCTTTGACTGGGTGAGTGGTTAGACCTGTGCCAATAAAGTGCAGATTGTCTGGGGCAATTGCGTTCTTCTGTTTACACAACACAGACAGATAAAGGAGGACACTGGAGAAAGGAAGTGGAGGAGACGTGATTCAGGCGAGGGGGATGATGAAAAGATGGAGCGATGAAGGCTCAGAAAACACACACAAGATAGGTGAGAATGGGCATATTAAGAACAGCAGGAAAGTGGGAGTGCAAGTGACTCAGTGGGTCGAATGCACACACGTGTATGCAGGGTTTGATTCTTGTGTGGGGCCATTTACTTCCTCTCTCTCTCTCTCTCCTCTTTCCTGTCTCTTTCAGCTGCCGTGTCAATAATAAATCCCACCCAAAAAATATTTAAAAAAGAACAGCAGGAAAGTGATCCCCTAGAAGACTAAAATTGTGGCTCATTGACACTTTTGTACCCTGCCAGATCATATTGCGAGCTTCATGTGAAAGATCAGTGACACAAGAGAACAGCCCTTGTATGAAAGAAACCTTTTAGTGCTGCTCAAAAAGCCCCATTAGTGAATGTTACTTGATTGTGTTTCTCAGCTGAACAGAGTGAAACTGAACGAATATCAGAGAGCTCATTACTGACAATACTGAGCCGCCAGCTACAGCAGACATTCAATCGCACGACACAAACGAGCTCTCTCCCAGACTTTCTGTCTTCGTTTTTTTTAATACACAAAACAAGCAGTTTTGCAGCTCGATTTCAATTACTCTCACTACGCCCCTCTCCGTTTTGCGTGCGATTCCACCTCAGGCCCCTTACCTGATGCTCTGCTTCTGCAGTGTGTCTGGATCTGTAGCGTTGAGCGAGGCCACAGAGCTGCCCACGGGGATGTTTTCCATCCTGGTGACTATCAAGGGGTCGGGGAAGAAGACAGGGCCTTCGTTGATGTCCTGGACTGTGACGTGGACGGTGGCGGTGGAGCTGGGCCCGTAGCCAACATCAGGAACCAGATAGTCCTCGTTCTCTACTTTGATAAGTAGCGTGTGGACAGCGTTGGCTTCATAGTCCAGGGGCTACGAGAGGAAAATGATTGGAAGGGTGAAGGAAGGGCGATTATGTTACCAAATGTAGGATATCAAAGCACAGGGCAGATTTATTTTACCTTGACAACAGAGAGCATTCCCTCATTATTGTCTGGGTTGGTTTGGATCTCGAAGCTCTGTGTGGGATCCCCGTTGATTATGGAGTAGGTCGCTCTCCATGCCCCCGTGTCTGGATCGTCTCGGTCATCTACTGTCAGGTTGACCACCACGCCCGTCGAGCCCTCATACACAGATGCCTCAAACTGTTGGAGGAGACAGAGAGATAAATCAGCATTTGTGAGCAGGGAGAACCAATTGCTTCAATCTAGAGACAATTACAGAACAAATGGGACTGGTCTCAGAGACAGAGAGGATACAGCAAGAATGGCAGAGAAATAACTGTAATTACGAGAAACTGTATTAGGAGCTGCTTTAGCTAACTCTAAAGCTGTGTTCAGACTGAATGTTATGTGAGTTTTAAAAGCAGCACAATTATATACTAAGTCAATAGAAAGACATGAGTGGACAAGAACGTGACTGATTTAGGCGCCTGTCAGCGTCGGTAATGTTCCAAACTAGCCCGAAAATCTGCATGACTCCATTTCATGAATAAAGACCAGAGGAACAAGCAGAGTATAAACGAAAATGACTGAAGTTCCTGGGGAGTTTTTGGGTTCACACAGTGCTTTTTAGTGTTCCTGGGAACACACACACACAAGCGCAATGTTGGTGCAGACATTGCTAATGCCTTCTGCACGCTGGAAGATTTTCAAATCTTAACTGAATTTAAAAACGTGGGAGACCACAGAAATAATGGCAGAATGATGAAAACCAAATGATGCATTCAAGCTGTAGGACGCCACACTTGGCTTTTATACTAAATGATTTCAGATCGGCAGCTCAGGGGAGCAGTGCAGTGTGTGAACAAAGGGCACAAATTTGCTTTGGTTTCTGATGATGAGACACTGATTTTTGACAACCAGTGGCGCTGTGTAGTAATGTTGGTAGAACTGGTATAGTGTCTTTATATATGGTCAGATACTTGCAAGTGTCATTATAATATCAATATTTTACCTAAAGCTCAAATGAATTGAGAACCTTCTTGACCAGCAAATGTCAAGATGCATGTTCTTATTTTGGAC
Organism: Terapon puta; assembly: GCA_028564955.1. Taxonomy (NCBI): domain Eukaryota; kingdom Metazoa; phylum Chordata; class Actinopteri; order Centrarchiformes; family Terapontidae; genus Terapon; species Terapon puta. The sequence continues at coordinate 20,228,030 of JAOXYL010000090.1, forward strand.
TTGCCCTCATAAATTCTGGAGAAAACCTCCAACCTACCACAACTACATTCTCATTCATTCATTCATTTTCTATACCTGCTTATTCTGACCACAGGGTCGCAGTGTGTGCTGGACCCTATCTCGGCTATCACTGGGCAAGAGGCGGGGTACACCCTGACAGGGCTGACAGTGAAGGACAGACAAACCACTCACATCACGCCGAGGGGCAATTTAGAGTTGTCAGTTAACCTGAGAGGAAGCTGGAGCACCCAGTGAGAACCCACGCAGGCACAGGGAGAACATGCAAACTCCACACAGAAGTGCCTGTTTCAAGCAGGGATTGAACCCAAAACCGTCTAGCTGTGAGGCGACCTGACGTTCTCTTTCATCCTGTGTCTTAATTTTATGCTCTGAGTTACACAGATGAAAAAAAATGCTAAGGCTGTTTCTTTACTCAGAAGCTAGGAATGAAAAAAGGTGGATGGAATTACTAGATGCAAAGAAAGAAAGAAAGAAAATAGAGAGTCGGAGTCAGATACTTCGCAATCAAAGCCACGGAAATGCATTTGCCTAAACATTAATTCACAGAAGAACGACAGTAATAAACACATGAATGCATGGACAAACAGCAAACACACAACAGTGTAAACACTATTTATGTTCTCCATCGCTGATTCTTCACAGTGCATCTAATTTATTTTCTCACTGTCAATCACTCCCCACCACTCTGCTCATTGTTGGCAGCAGGCCCCAATCAGTTCCCTATCAATGCATTATGCCAGCAAGTCTCCCACTAAACACTACATTGTGAGCAGGGGTACCCTTGCAGAAGCATGCGGCAGGCAGAGGCAATTCTGCGAGTGTGTGTGTGTGCGTGTCAGGACCATTACGGTGTCAGAGCTTACAGTGTAATCTTTCAGACACAGAACACTCTGTTTAAGGATAGCGCTGGTCCAGCCTAGATTACTGCGTCTCCTGTCAGCCCACGGTATTGTTGTTTCACAGATTACCCTCTTACCGCCTTACACTGCCAGACTCCATGCATTTATCTGAAGAGAGACAAACATTGATTTCTTCTCTTTCCTTTCTTTACTCCTTTTTTTTAAAATTCATCCAACGCTTGTTTTTTTAAGAGAAACACTTTGAACCATTCACAGTCATTTAGGGCAGAGAAGATAGCAATAAACAATCTGTGTACCCACATGGACATTGTTGGTCTTTTTGTCCTACAAGCCTGCGACAGTCTGGTACCAAAGCATCATGTAAAAATTAGGAGGCTGTTGAAAACACACAAAAAAGCCTGCTACTCATATTTTAAACAAGTGGAAAGCACTAGGATTTAAATTTAAACAGCAATTGCCTTTGCTGTAGCAAAGAACCCCGAAGCAGTGCAAAGCCAT
>JAOXYL010000090.1:20279010-20292595 GCA_028564955.1 Terapon puta
ATAGGTTGTGTTTTCCTTCTTTCTCCATTGTGCCCAGAAATGTCTATAAACTGTGTCTCCATCCTGTGCTTCATGTTCCTGCTGTCAGACACATCTGGTTAAAATATCACCAGCTGAATGCCTCTTCAATTTGTTTAAATCTGAAGTTCAACTCATTCTCAGAGAGATGCGTGACTGCATTCTGATGAGGCGGTGTATCTGGGACACAGATGGATACTTCCGATAAGGGGAGTCTGTGCACTCTAAAAGGTAGGACTCATTTTTGTGTATGCGTGGATTTTGAAGCGATTTATTTCAATGGTATGAAGTCTTTTTTTTTACTATAAACAGTTAAGAACTATAATCAGTACATTTTGGTCCCCATAATACAGTGCAATTCTAAAATGACACAAGAAATCAATGTGGGTGATGATGCGAATCTGCTTCTGCTTTCAGTTTTTTTTAATAATATGGGAGCAAGCAAGCAGTTATTTTATATTAAAAAAACCCTTATATAAAGCAGATTTTTCTTTTTTCAGAAATTATTAAACCTTCAAAAGTTTTATGTGTTTCCTGGCAAGAAACCTCTTGTGATTCTTATTTGACCCACATACTTAACAAAACATTCTCCTAAGCGTCACGTAGCAGCACTGCGTAGCACGGCTCATAAACATCGATCTCTTTTCATGCTTCTCCTTAATACCCGGCAGTACTCTGCCACAGTGCATTAGCCAAACTATTCAAATAAGACACAACAGGGCTAACTGGAAAATATGCAAAGTCTACATTAAATAAGTGTGGCTCAGAAGCAAACGGCTTTAGTCCAGCTGAAGGTAATGAGGGGCAGAGAGGTGTGGATTTTATCCCCTTGGCATTTGCACTTCAAGGTGAACCATTAATGGTTAAGTAAACCAGTAATCCTTCCTCTGCTGAATAATTACACAGTCCCATCTCCTTCATTACCTATACTCTGTTCCACTTCACACCTCGAAAGCCACACTGTTAGAGATGACTCAGTGAGCATGCCCACAAACACACATGGGCGCACACGCAGCCGCGCACACCGACACACCAACTGCCAGCAAATTAGAGCGTTAAAAACGATGACTAAATTGGTTATCTTGAACAGATCTCAGTGAATTATGCTCTCATTCCGCTGGCAAACTGAGGTCTCTTGAACGCAGCACAATCATATTACATGTTTTATGCGATATTAGAGTCGGGCTGACCCTCTCAATCCTCAGTGTCTTCATCAGATACCATAATTCCACTCACAAATGAGCATCATGTAACCAATAAGCGTTCGTCAGTCTGGAATACAACACAGCATCAGCATCAATCAACTTACATGATAAACATCTAGCATTCTGTAATGGGACAATGGGGCTGGGTATAACTCTAACGCCGGTGCCTGTTGTGTTTAATCATAACTTGATATCACGGGGATGGCCTCAGTGAAGAGTCATTGCCCTTCTTATCAGCCTCATCCTCTGGCAGGAACCGGGGATCAATCAATCTTAACTGCACCGGATGGTTATACGCTGGGATGGATGTGAACGCGCGGGACCGCCATTACCTCGCTATCACTCGGACCCATCTGCTGTGCTGCTGGACGACACCAGCTCAGACTGGATGAAGCGAGAGGCGATACAATAAAGACGGAGACTGCAGAGAGAGTGTGCGTAAACACTGTGTGCGGCACGTCTATCAAGTTACTGTATAATGAGCTGTACGTATGTGTGGCGCTCAGTCAAAAAAACGAAACAAAAATGACAGATAAGAAACCGAGAGCAGGAGCTATAAAACTTTATCGATGCACACGTGAAGAGACACAAAGATTGACAGAGAAAAAGAAAGCACACACAGATACACATGTTGTGAATTGATTTCATTACCCAGGGTGGTGGGACACAGTGCCGTTGCCTACAGCTAACTCCCTATATCTTTCTCAAACACCGAGGGAAATCAGTGGGGGCCGGCAGATCTATGGGCGTCACCAGGGAACTGACACAGTGTGAAAACTCAAGATGAAGCAGGACTGCAAAGATTCGACGGTAAAAAAAAAAAAACGGTATATGTGATTCTAGTACGCGACTAGTCTATCGTATGTGTCCTCGTGCACACACACACAATTTCAGGCGTATGTGAGTGGGCGCGAGTGGTTGAAATTTCAGTTTAAATTATTCAACATGTACAATGGATGTTCCAAAACAAGAAATGGGATTTATATCAATCAGACTCAGACGACTGAAAAAGACTGAGGGCCGACCTATTCTATACTGTGAATGAGATCAAAGGGAGTTCAAAGATGAATCGTCTTAGACCAACACTGTTGACGATGAATCACAAGCAAATATTCATAAGGAGCAAAAGGCATCAAAGGGGTGGTAGCAGAGATAAGTGTCGATGAAACCCGTGAAGTGAGAGAGAGGAAGGAAGAGAGACACACCACTGGACGTTTGGCGAGCTTGGGACTCATTTACAGCATTTTTAGGGGCTTTTAACAGTCACACTGTGTTTGGCATTATCCCTATGGGCCCAACCAGCAGTTATTTCTTAATGAAAAGAAAAAAAAAGAGTCAGTGTTAAAAATGTGTGTTTGGAAACATACAATTATGCTTTTTTAGGGTGTTTATGTTTCGCAGCACAAAATATCTGCAGAGGATGTCGATTTTATAAATAGCCCCTCTACTGACCAACCACAGCGTGTGAAATATCAAAGCCAGTTGGGTTTGATTATTTATGATGGCAGAAGTCTGTATTTGTGTTTTTGTCGGTAGACAGGGCTCAAATGTGAAAAGGTGATGCCATGTATTTCCAAAAAAATGTTGACAGTTGTGTGGATGTTTGCTTGTGTTGTCAATCAGTTCTGATAAAACAGATTATCTGCACTGTTAACTGTTAAACTCTTAAATAACAAAGGATTTTCTTTTGCTGAACCTTAACTCTGATTCTTGTTTATTAAGTAATGAATACTTAATGTTATTGAGAAATACTCTGGAATAAAAAAAAATTGTGTGCCTCTTAAAATATGTATAGAAGCAGTCTCATCTGTGTTTGCCGGCACAAGCAGACCATCAATGATTTAGCCCTTTTCTCATCTCAGTGACCTGCTTGAATTTGTGCTAATTTGAACTGGGTTGAACAAATAATTCCCTTTGTTTGATTTTTCAGCAAAGTAGTATATAAATAAAGGACTTCTTTGCTGTTGTCTTCGGAGCCCCAAACAACAGCAAAATTGCAACATCTTTGTAAAACTAACACAGCCTGAGGCGGTGGTTTCAAACATGGGTGTCAGCGTACCCCAGAGGGGCGCATGATAAATCTAAGAAATCATAAGAAGATTAACAAGATAGGAAATAAGGAATGAAATTACATTAATGTTTTGTCGTTTATTTAAGACTTCCTCTTGTGATGTACTAGACAGTCCTCTGAAACTACTAAAATGAAGCAATTAACCTTTTTTTTAAATGCGGACATTTTGACATATCACAGTGTGAAAAGCAGGGGCGTAAATAATAGAATTAAAGATGGCTGAATTCCATTTAGCTTTAGCTTTCGTTACGGTATTGTTCATTATGACTCAATGTCACAGTGTCATGGCTTGCTGAGACGCTGGAATCAAATGTCAGCTGTGAAAATGGTCTCTGTGAGAAGGCAACACCAGTGTGATTGAAATGCTCAGATCTAGTATATATAGGCTGTTGATTAAGAGTTATGAGGAGGCTGTGGTTTAGTTTGAATGGTAAAAGACCAGACCAAAGTAGACTGGAAACTACTGGTCTAAAAAACTAAAATAGAGTTGAAAAGCCAAACCAATTCAACATATAGAGGAAGTGAGATTTAAATAACAGCAAAACAAAAAATAAATAATGTTTGCTTATACAACAAGAGAAGCCTTGATGCACATTTTATCACACTGCGCTTCTGTGGCTTTCATTCTTTGCACAGCCATTTTTCCCAACCGCGCCTTTTGTGTGTCTCCTCTTCGTCTGCAAATACATGCCGTCATATCTATTAGGTGTTAAAGTGAGAGTTGTGAGAGTGGTGCAGGTGTATTGGTCTCAGCGGCGAGGCTATCTGTCTGACTGAATGCTGCTTTGTACTCGGCGTTTTCCTGCCAATTGTATCTTATATACTTGGATTCTGGTCTGTCTGTTTGCCTCTGTTTCTTTTGTTCAACTTGTCATTTCAAAGAGACAATTTCAAAGATCAAATTTTCTTGAGATTATATTGCTTCATGCTCGTACTTCAAAATGGCCGACAGGTCATCAAGTGGCTTTAGCTTTAGTAGATAAGGGAGCAAAGTTTATTTCTAGAGCACATACGAACACATCTTAAAGTAACAAGTTTTTGTTTTAACTTATCATTATGGAGGAATTGTTGATTGCACGGTGTAATGGCTGCAGAGTGATGACACCACCTGCATCCAAACTGATGTTCTACAAAACTCCTCCTGCCTTCTCTCTCCAGTCTCTGCAGGTACGGTCTCGCATGAAACAAAGGCTGGATTTTCAACACGTTCTACTTCCCAACTCATTACATATGGGTACTTGGTCAGGACCCCTCGGTGTCACATTTTTGGTGTCATTTTTTCGGTGAAACATTTTTCTGGTACATTTTTTCGTTATTCTGTAAAATGATTGTGCTGTTCAAACATGTTGCAAACCTTGAATTAAAAAGATCATTTTGAAGATTTGATTGATTTAAATGTCTGTTTCATTGCCACACCTGACTCTATGGCAGGGGTCAGGAACCTATGGCTCGTGAGTAGCTCTTTTGATGGCTGCAGCTGGCTCGCAGACAAATCGTTAATGAAAAAATAATAACGTTAACGTCGGCTCTGGAGATGCGCGCGGCTCTTTGAGCGGCTCCCTGTGGCTGGTGAAGTGAAAATGTTCATTTCAGGTGACTGACTAAGTGGACGTCTCTGTGCATTGTATGTTGGAACATGCCGCGATGTGGGCTGTGGTCAGGCAGCTCAGGTAAGTTCAACACAAGACCTGTGAACACTGTTTTACATTATTTCCAAATAAAATTATGTTTACATGTTTTGTTAAAACATGTTTACACTGTGTGCCAATGTTTACCCCTGGAATTGGATTCTGGTTTGCTCACTGTGTGTCCTGATCAATCTGCAACTTGATTCCAATATTGAGAATTTCTATTTGAGAAGTGACTGTTGTTTTGAAAAAAAAAAAAAGAAAGCTCACCATTCAAGCAGTTGTTAAATATTTCTAAAGAAATTAATTTAGACAGCGACTGAAGCTGTAGATATGAAATGCTATTGTTGGGCTCTGCTGCACGGAAACTAAATATGAGATACTAAATATGAGATAATGAGTCCCAGAGTTGACAGTCAAGCGAATGGAGTGAAATGCGCTGTCCAGCTGCCCTTTCCTGCCTCCTCCACAATGCAGTTTCTCTTTTCTATCTTCTCAGCCAGTGTCTGCTCAGGCCACAGCTGGACCATTGGCAAAATCTAGATAATGAACAATTCATGCTGGATACAAACCAATGCAGTCCACAGAGAAAGAGGAACAAAATACACACATTCAGTGTTTTATGAGGAAAAGTAGGTCCCTGCGATACGCAAACGGAGTGTATGGATTGAAGGGTTACTTCTGATACGACGTGATAAATACATAAACGTGAATATCTGTGCGAATGTTTGCGCTCATGCATTTTCCAGACTCTGATTGACAGAGGGGACAGATGAACAGTCAGTGGCCTCAGCACAGCATACCAATGACACATTTGCTAATGGGAATATAAGTGGCTAATGAGAATATAAATAACACACAAGTTAATGAACAGAAGAACCTGGCAAACAACTCCAGTGTAAACAGTGACAATCAGAGCTGGGTAATGAAATCATATCTTAACTTGATAATTGAAAAAATAAATGAATTGTATTAAGGAAAGGGGAAAAAATAGCAAGAGGGACATGCGTAAGAGAGAATAATAAAGAAATTAACCTTGAGTATTGAATATTTGTGGCAGCTAAGCATATCTGTGATTTAAAATGTGTCAGAAACTGCATTGAAAACCACAGAGGGGGGCTCTGGGGACTTTGATGTAGCTTTGTTCATTTAAATATATTACATAGTCAATAATTACTGACCAGCACGACAAAAAATGTGAGAAAACATTTAATTGAAATAATTTTGTACTTCCTCACTGGCCTCCAGAAATGCTGAATGAACTGCTGAAGGCCACACAAATACCATTTGCATTTTCTGTTTTGTGCTGCATTTTCACCTTGCCTCCAGTAATGCCTCCAGTTATTCCATCTCTACTCCTTCAAGCTTAACACTCATTCATCAGTCCATTTATGCTTTAACCGGTTTATTCCAAGTCTTTGTCTCAAGGTAAACACGGTCTACACAGACAATGCTTTTGGGCGATTTTGTGTCAATCATACCAGCTGATGCAGCCGTGGAAACACAAAAGAAAATTCAAAACCTTATAACCAATTACGATGCACCAGTCATTAATATTAGATTAGATTTAAATCTTGAATCTATTCCTTCATTATTATTATTATCTTCATTATCTCCTATGTCTTGTCTATTTTTTGTATCAGGCGCCAATTCCATATGTGCACACATGCACATAATACACAAACTAATTCTTTGGGATGTTAACTAGGATTTGCCCATTCGTGGCTAACTTCGCTCTCTCCAGTATTTGCATATCTCTGCATGTCCCCTCTCCTCCCGCTGGCATAATGAATGCTACAACTCTCAGTGTGGAGCCAAATGTCAGGCCCTGAGGCTGGCAGATAGTCCGCCGAGCATAATGACCAGCTGAACCACCTCCTCCCATGACCCCGTGAAGAGCAGAAGAGGGAAAAGTCAACCAGGATGGAGAGAAAAGTAGAAATAAAAGTAAGGAATTAAGCCGAGGACAAAACCCGGAGAGACACAAGAGGGGGAATAGGCATAACTCATTAGTTATGATATAAAAGGAAACAGACAAACAGGCGTTGATTGAGTGGTATAGGGAGGGGAAAAAGGCAGTGAAAAGGAGACAAAGCAAACAGATGAAAGCTGAAGGAACTAAGAAGAAGCAGGATGGACAGCTGTTCAAAGAAGGTCGCATAGGGAGCGGCAGGGGAAGCAAAACAGTGATCAAGAAACAAGAAGAAGGAGAGAGGAAGTGGGTGGTTGTGGCTTATTTTCAGAACGCATCAAAGCTGTTGACTCAGCTGCACACAGTCGCAACAGTAATCAGTGAACTCAATAAGAACCCAGGGTGTATTGATTAAGGGAAAACTTCAACAGCCACACCACATGATCCCATCATCATTAAAGAAAATCTAATTACCCTGTGGCAGTGATGCCACCAGACATGTCCAAATGTTTCACACTTTTAATGCTGTGCCAACCCCCCCCACCACTGGCCTCCAGAATATCATTCCAAATAACAAGTCATTAATCTGAGGAGACACAGAAGTGACACAATATTGCTTTGGTTTTCTTAAACTTAATTAATCATTTCAGTGTGTGCACAATTAGACAGCAGATCATGTCTGATGCTGCTCGGCTGGCTCATCCAGCTGAAGCTATGCCACTGAGAGAAGTCAGGTGGATCCACAAAGGCGATCTCCACGGAGACCGGCTGAGGAGGAGAAGAGGATATTTCCACTGGGACAGGTGAGAGAAAAAGACAGATACCATTGTCATCGTCGGATGGGGGAGGGGTGAGGAAGGGGGGTGCTGGAAATGAAGCGGGAAGTCATGAAAAATGCAAATTTCAACAATTCATTTGCAATTTCCTGCCCATCTGTCCATTTTTTCTACCTGCTTCTCCAACAAGCACTGGCTGAGAAGAAAGGTACACATTCACATTTCAAGTATTTGGTGTGTAACGTCTAAGCAATGCTCCTCTCTGCCTCCCTCTTTCATAAGGGTGTGTTCTTGAGCCAAGGTTGAACCATAAGGTGAGACCTCCATCTTAACTAGACTTTGGAATATGGACTTAGGGCTCAAGGCGACTCATTAAAATGCAAGACCCTGGGGAGCGATTTGAATGAAAGATCGTAACCTCTCGCACAGGATTTTATGCAGGAAGTGCGCCAACTATTAAGAGGCAGATTACACAAAAGAGTCAGACAATGGCGGACGTGCAGAAAGTGAGGTACGATTTCATGGAGCTTAGCAAAATTCAATAAGGTAGATTATTTCATACTTTCACCACCATCTGCCTCAAAGCCCCACCTTTGAGCTTTTATCTATATTTCCACATTTCTATTTTTAATTTATCACCTTAAGATCTCAAGACCATGCAATTAAGTGGATTGATCATCAACCAGAATCCTTCTGTGCATGCTTTTGAAACAATTTTTGAACAATGAATGTACACAAATAGAATGAAAAATCTAACAAAGATGAGTACCTAACATGGGTGGTCAGCGAATGGTTTGATGAGTATATATATATAATGTAAATCGAATGCCATGGCCATCACAGCCTTAAGGTTAAAGTCACACACAGCAAATGTATGTGCTAGACAACACTCTCCACCATCACAAATAACATAAGAAAAAGTAGAGATCATCTTTATTTCTTTTTTCTCATTTATCACCCGTCTATACTGTTCTCAATACTGCAACTCCCGAAATTAAAGCCAACATACTGTGATTCCCTAGAAGTAATTATGGGGGAGCTTTATTAATAAGAGTATGCAAAGTAATGCTAATTATAGTAGAGGTGTGTTAAATCATGGTGAAGCCTGGGAAGGCAACTGACTAGTCGACGGGCTGTTGATAAGGTGATGAGAAGTGTTATTTAAACTGTTTCCAATAAATGCTGTCTGATCACGAAGCAGTTTAGACAGTTAAATAAAATCAATCAACAATCAAAGCCTTTAACCAGCTAAATTCGTGAAAACAGCACATGAAGAAGGTGGCTTTGTTGCTTGAAAGATTTCTTGGAACAAACACAACCTGAGGAAGCATGCAGTTCAAGTTTTCCTTTGAAGGTTTTAATTTGGAGACTTGACTTAAAAAAAAAAACTGCATACTGCACATTTCTTTGTTTATATCCAGCATGGAGAAGTCTAAAAGGTAAACACAAATTAGGGCATGAGAATGAAAACCTCTCAAATTATGCATTAAATAGGTATGGTTTTCAAACTGCAATCTGCAAATAATGCCCACATAGATGTATTCATGTCTGACGACAGTATCTGTGTCATTTCATATTTCAACTATTTAAAATGATAAAGACAGAAACTAATATAGAATATACTACTATTACTGATTCCATCTTTTCATTTAGGGTTACCATTACGTGAAATACCACCATTCTCCTCTTTAGTCAGTTTTGAATTATATAGTTGTACCGTTTTATTTAGACTTGTTAATTGGGATTTCAGTGAGGCTAAATATTAAAGTGTAGGCTTCAGTTTTTTTATGTTTTGGTTTTCAAATTTTAATGGTGTCTTGACAGTTTTTTAATTGAAGTTAAACTTGAGTGTTTCTGGACAGCTTGCTTTGTCACTATTCATTTAGCTAATTCAAATAATCTTTAGGAAAAAGTCCTGCCAAGTACTACATCCTTTTTTTTCTAACAGATTAGAGTGACTACTCTGCTTCTATCTTAAACGGTGCTATGACAGGGGAAGTGTAGTTGTTGATGTCCTTCCCAAGCATCGTCAATCAGATTTATACTATAAACGTGTGTGTATGTGTGTGTGTGTGTGTGTGTGTGTGTGTGTGTGTGTGTGTGTGTGTGTGAGTGCATGAGGACAGGTGTCAGTCTGATTGAGCACAGAGCTGTGAGTGGCTGCACAGGTGCAGACAAGAGGGAAAAACACAGGCAGAATGTATGCAACATGCAGACAATGACATGTATGTAGGTCACACAAAAGCACAACATGCGTTACTGTGGCTGTGTGTCTTCACTTTTGATTTATTCTTTTGTGTGTCTGCTTTGCTGCCCTAAACATCAAACAGGTGCACTGCCGTCGAGTTTTAATGTTGAACGAGAAGATGTGGCTTATTTATATAGCCGTATCCGTGCACACCTCCTCTGTTAGATTAACAATAACGATCTATGCAGTGGTTTGACTCCAGGGATGATAACCTCCTATATGATTCTCAAAACCGCCCCAGTAACTCAGCTGGGAACATGTGATTCACCAATCCATAATCTCTCTGCTCCTCCACCACTGAGGTTTCGGCTAATGACTCCACTCACTAAATCAAGACAAAAGATACTTCCCCTTTAAAAGGACACTTCAATTAATTACCCCCGGAAAATCCCTCTAATTCTGTACCAGGGGCTCAGTGAATAAAACTGAAAACCTATTAGTGGGCATTCATCTGATCTCACCCAGGAAAAGGAGGCAATCAGTGCGGAGCAGGCTGCCACTGTACTGAACAGCAGAGCGGAGGGATGGGAAGGAGAGGATGCAGGCCTTGAAATGAGTCATAGCACCAGAGCTGCTGTAAAGGTACAAGAGGCTGCTTCATTCTTAAAACTTCATTCTGCAGGGGAGATCCTTTACCCTAACCCTCGGCCTAACCCATGCACTGACTATGAGCTGCGATTTTTGAGTGAAAGAAGATGGACAGGAATAAAAAAAAAAAAAGGATTTTCACTAACCAGCAGACATTTTTTTCTCCCAAATTGTCTGAATAAGTGCTTGTAACTTCTGTAACTGTTGATACTAAAGGAAAGATTATGGGGTGAAAAAAGGCAGTATGGATTGATCCTCTGGAGAGTGACGAATGTCTGTAGCAAATTTCAATGCGCTCCATCAGAGAAGGGAGAAAGCGAAAGCAGATAATGCATGGAGGGGGTAAAGATGTGGTTTGAACCAGCGCATTATAAAAGAGAGTTCCAGCTCTACATGGGATAAGGCAAAGGAAACCAAGCGCGGAGCAGTAAGATAATGCCACAACCGGATCCAAAAGATGAAATATAGAGAAACCAAGTGGAAGAAGCATGGGTCTTACTGTATAATTCATCACCCTAAAGGCTGTTCTTGTTTGGGGTAAAAAAATGTCTGACGTGATCATAAAATTGAACTGAGATAGTGGTAATACACATACAATTCAGCAACTGATATGCATTTCAATATAACATGCATCTTATTCCCCTCAGGCATCTTAGTATTTACCAAAACTGCTTAATAAACTTTAATTCAGTTTTACACAGCCAGAAAGCAATCGCGAAGAGAGAGGAAAATGTTTAAGGGCAAGAATTGCGTAACACTTTTGTAGTATGCACAAGGGGCGCTCCCAAACAAGATCAGCCTATTTTGATAACCAGTAAAAAAAAAAGAACGATAGAGACACGATGGATGACTTGGTGAGAGTGGGGGAAAAAAAATAGAAATTAAATGGCTGTTTGAACAATATTTTACTCTCTGGTTGTTCCTGATTCATAACCCGTAGCAACACCGCCACTGATGTCAAAATTCAATGAAGCCCTCGATCTCAAGTGCATTCCTCAAATTCACACTCTTTTTTTTTTTCCTGTTTTCGTGTGTCCTTGGGGCTGTTTGTCATCTGCATTCTTTTGAGTACTTACAAGAGCAGTTATGGGCCAAAAGTAACAGAGAGCTAGTGCTCCGCTGCCATTTGTTTGTCCTTGACTTGGAGGGTTATGATCATGGCTGTTCACAGTATTCACGGCGCTTGCTGCAGCACAGGATGCTGGAGGACAGCGCGCTGACAGTGACTAGAGGATGATGTAGCGGGCTATTAGAAAGAAAATGCTTTTTACACTCTGGTGTGAAATACCGTGTGTGCGCTGTGTGGAGCCTGAAACAAAAGCTATTGTGCTTCTAATTCAAACCACACAAAATATACTTGGTACCTGGTACTACAGCTTTACTAGACAAAAGACTTTTTTGCACATCCTTTTTTTACATACTAACAGCCACTTCTTAGTGTATTTTATCCAATAACACAGAGATAACTAAGAAATATACAAGCTCATTGTGGGTTTCTGCTCATGAATTATATTATTTTACCATAAGATAAGATCAACTTGTGGTGTGGCCACATTATAATGACAAAAGTGAAGGATTATTTTTAAATATATTTGAGCTCTACCCACTTAGTTGGTGGCTGTGTATAAAAGCTGTTCTAACTCTGTTTGAACAGTTCAAGGAGGAGATGGTAATATGCTGTTATCTTTGTTGCAGAAGACTAATTGGAGAAAAATAAGAGAAAAAAGGTAAAAACTTTTTTGTGACTATCTGCAATTGGGCAGTAAGGTATCCATATCTAGATAAAGTAAACCTTTATTTAGATATGAAGGGAGCGTTATAGGCCTTTCCATTTCTATACTGCATTTTTAATACATCATTAAAAATGCAATACTATAATGAAGTTTGCGGTAATACAGCACACGCACATAAAAAACATGGCTGTTGAGAGAAATGGAGCAAAACAGAGAGATACAGCTTGAAAAAGTGAGCAGAGTTAAATCACTTGAAGTTCAATAAGGACATATGAAAGGGCCAAAACAATTCCATTAAGCACAAGTTTATAGGATGAATTCAATGTTTTTCTCTTGGGATATTGTTGTGAAATCGCAAGAGCTATGAAGCGCGCACAGATGTTCAAAAGATGGCTTGAGGCTGTGAGTCAGGGCAGAAATCTTTCAGTCTGACCTTTAACTTGTCACAGATATACCATTTTGCACTGATGGATGCTCTGATTTCTTCAAATCAAGGTACTGCTCTCGGCTACAGAGTGGCGTATGATACACAATGCTTTATTTATCCCTGTGCGTCACAGAAGAACAATGCAGTGAAAAAGGAGCCTTTGAAGTGTGTGCGACATGGTTGAATCAATTTCCATTTAAAACAATTTATGTAGAGCACAGCTCTGACACAACTTGGATTCCATCAACGATCAAAGAAGACAAATAGAGGTCTATTATCATCAAAATGCTAACAATACTGTTGTGTCCATGCAGAGCAGAAGAGCACACATCTGTTTTAAAGTATGTTAACATATATGATATCAGATGCAGAGGATGCTATCTGCTTTGTTCAAAGTATAACTGAGACAAATGCACTGTTTAGTAAGCCAAAGAGGCCCAAAATACTGGACACTCTCACTTGTGGAATGAGAGGATTGAACATTTATCTGGATAAACAGCAAGAAAATAACACCCATCATTATGCATAATGTTTTAACCATCATGTGGTGGATTATTATCAAACAGTTTTAGAGGCAATAGGTAGAGTCTTATCTTTTTTTTTTTCCTAAGACGTTGTGACAGTTTTAACAAACCAAACTAAAGGTCATTTTTGAATAGTTAACTACTTCTTGAAAACTCAAGTTCAAGAATGCATAACTTCTATTTTCACACAAACCACCTACTCTCTCAGGGTTGTTGCGGACTGCGATCAACCCAAATATCTCTCATTTAATTGTCAGTGAGCGTGTTCAATTTCATTCTGTCACTGCAGTAATGGCTGTGCCGCTTGAGTGCACAACACACAAATCAGGCAGTGGGTTGCTCTCTATATTTGGAGCATATTTAGCCACAGAGAGAGCAAAGGTGTGGTGGATTATCACTAGAGTGTCTGACTTCATTGTAGCAGAGAACAGAACTTGTCATCGGCCTTAATTTAT
>JAOXYL010000090.1:20292695-20310566 GCA_028564955.1 Terapon puta
AAGGTGTGGTGGATTATCACTAGAGTGTCTGACTTCATTGTAGCAGAGAACAGAACTTGTCATCGGCCTTAATTTATATCCATGTTTTTCCCCAACTTTTTTTTGTTGTTGACTGTTATACTTGTTTCAATATTGTTGTAATATGAAGCATTGCTAAAAAAAAAATGGACACACACGCAAAAACCAAAAAAGGTGTGGTAGCTTTGACTTTGCAATACTGCTTGGGCAATCATAAAAAAAGCCAACTTAATGCAAAGAAGGGCAACACACTATGCAAAAAAGAGGTGATATTGGAACATCCTTGTCTTTACCTTGCCTGAGGACTAATGAGGAGTGAAATGAAAGTGAAACCGCAAAACACAAACCTTGTTTTGTAGGTAGGAAGGAGGAAACATGACTGTGTGTAATTCTGATAGGAAATCTCTGTGTCCCTGACATTTATATATAATCTTTTTCGTCTTTTTCCTGAATGTGACTGCCAAGTTTTGATCTCAAGTCTTGGCAGAGTGATCTCCTACAAACTTCACGCAAGAGGATGGCTGTGTCTTTTTCGGGGTTGTTTTCCGGCCAGCAGCCAAGCACATTACCCGCTCGCCATAGATCTTGATACCAGATAACTCCGGTGAGAGACGAGTATGTACAGCATCACATTTTCACAGTCCACACTTGAGCCATGCGACGCACAAGCCGAGGACATTGTGCAGTGGAGGCAAGACTCCGCTGCTGCCAGGAGTTAAATAGAAGCATCGAGGGAGAGTCACAGGGATGGACAGACGAGCAGGAGAGAGGCTCAGGCTGACAGTGATGGCTGATGGATGCTGTACAGCCACAAAGCCCGCAGAGATTGGGGGGTATTTGTTACAACAAATGGGATTGTGCACATGTTCTACTGTAATCCATGACCCAAACCGAGGAACAGGGGTCAGTGTGTGCTACCAGGCATCAAAGTTTTGATGCACACATGGACCACGGAGTCTCAGACAGTGTCCTCCGCACAGCCAAAGGATAAACTCGAGGTCGAACAGGGAGAACGAGTCCCTTCGCGTGAACTATGGTGAATCAGTGACACACAAAATTCTTTGGCATGATAGGTTGTATTTGTTGTCGGCCACATATGGTTTCTTTTGCATTCTATTCGCTGCATCTACATCTCTTTAAAACTCCTGCCAGAGTCGTGAAGCAGACCATGATTCCTTTGTTTTCCTGCCTTGGATTGACGTGCCACTTTCTGAAATAGCTACACTGATGCAATACCGTTCATAGGTGGGAGTCTGATGTGCAGTGGAGTTCAGAATATACTGGAAAAACTAGATTTTGACTGCTCTGTTTCTCTGCTTCCTCCCATCTAATTTCAATCAATAGCAATCCACAGAATTGACTTTTTGCTAAATAAAAGGCATGATTAACTTTCTCCATTACTTTCTCCTGACATTTCCTTTCTTTCATTAAAAAAACACGGTAACTTGAGGCTTTATCACTAATTGCTTGCTATACAGCATCTACATATTCACAAATTACTGCACCACTTTTTCGCCAGAATAAATTGCGATTTTTCCTCTGTTGAAAAAACACCACAGACCCCCATTGTCTTCATGCAAAAGGAAATATAAGCAGCCTTTATAGGAAGCAGGGGCTGTAAGATCTTCGGTGGCAGAGATAAGAGCCCATTTTGATATTACAGACCTATATCAAAAAATTTCATCTCAGATTACCTGCTGTATGAAAGCGAATGTTCCATCAAAGCCAGCTAAGTCTGAAAACACAATAACCTGTAATGTGGAATGTGAAGATCCAGACTCCTCTCCTGCACTCGTCTTTTATGCCTTCACCTCTGATGCAACCAGACGCAAGACCAAAGTGCATGCTTAATACAGTGGCTGGTACACACTCGCATTCATTTGGTCTGTGGCTGTGTTTGAGATATGAACTAAGCATTAAAGGCTGGTTCTTTGAGGGCATTCACAGCAGGTAAGTAATCACATTGCAACTGCAGACACACAAAACTCTTAAACACAGATGGGATCTCATGTTTCTATTAGATGTGTCCATCCATCCATCCATTTTCTATATTAGCATTATTATAAACATAATAACAGACTGTTTTTCATTTGATTTATGACATGAAATATAGAAGAAAACATGAGTAAAATGATAAATTTGCACTTGTCTTTACATTAAACAGTATAGACTTTACATTGTATATAATTCATCTATAAGTACAATGGCTGTTGACAAACTTGATTGATGATCATATTTCTATGGTCAGGTAAGAACTTGTTTTTAAGCTTCCTGACTTGAGTAATCAACCTGTAAGAAGTATTAGTGGGGCAATCTGGCAAGTGTCATAAACCTCCTTAGTCCAGTCAGCAGTCCAAGGTCAGCAGAGGTCCCGCCTCCTCCGGGCTGTGAGCCTTCACTGCGAGAAACAAATTGTTTGATAGGGGCTCTTTTTCCACTTAATCGCAGTCACTGCAGAAGCGCACATACACTGACGCACACACACACACACCAATGAAGGACAGAAATCTCATTAAGATCAGCGCGATTGCTGAGATAAAATGTCACTCAAAAATATATCAGCCATGGCAGACTGAATCTCCAGGTCCATCAAAAATACAGCACAACCTCCTCAACCCACGAGCCTTCAGACATTTTCGATCATTTACATCCATGTCAACGAAAAGAAAAAAATATCTAAATATATTGCATCCACAGTGGCTGGAAATATATCCGGCTGGTGGATAGCGGATTATTCATATCTCTGGCAAAGAAGCATTACTACAGGATAGGATGGAGCTAATCTGAAATGAAATCAGTACCGTAACTTCATTACAGGTTTGAGGTCATTGTTCCACTGGGTGGAGATGAAAGTGAATGAGGCAACTCGGTGTAATCTACTTCTCCGAGGAGGCCAGTCAACACCGTGATTAGTGGGACAAGGATGTCAAACCCGGAAAGACGAGGAGGCTTCTTGACATCACAAACATACAATCTGCGCATATAATTCGCATATAATTCACATACACAAGGCAAGACTTCATTTATAACTCATAAAACTTAACAATCTCTTTCATGCTGACATACTGTGCCCCACTGTAGCACGGTGCAGCACAGAGGCAATGAGACTTTACTGACTGCTAGACTGGCATCCTGTGGATATATTCATCAAACATGTCCAAAAATTACTACTCAGCTTGAAATAGCCATCTGTCTCTTTCCCAGGTCACTAAGATTTTCTTTTTTTAGGGAGTAATTTTGATCTCCATTGATCTGGACACATGCAAATATGCAAAACGTAAAACAGTCTCTTAAAGTAATGGAAGACCATTAGAGCTAAAACACTGGAGAAGTGAAGCAAGTGTGTGTGTGTGTGTGAGAGAGAGAGAGGGAGAGAGAGAGAGAGAGAGAGAGAGAGAGCTAATAGAGTTCAACTGAGGTTAAATTGTCCGAGCCTAAAAAACAAGTTATAATTAACAAGCGGCTGTTTTACATTTTAGGGGATAGTCTTGTAAATACTGAAAAACTAAGCTCAAGCATACTGCATAGGAGTTCAAAGGTAGCTGACAAATACTGTACTGCTAATTGGCAGTCTAACATGACCCGTCCTGTTTTATGTGATTTAGATAATAAAGTGTGTTATTATTTAGGTTGTGTTCTGTGTCTGTACTGTAGCTACCTGTGTATGTGCTTCCCAACCTGCAACTTTCCTGTGGCAAATTTTGCTCGAGGTCTCTTGAAGTCATTTCTGTGTCAGCATTATAAATACTTATGCACTATGTTGGATGTCAAGTCTGAAGTTGCTGACATTTTTTTTTTCCCTGCACTGTTCAGTTTCTGTCACGGAGGTCTTGAGTGGAAAAGTAAAGAGAACAGAGTTCAGCAGGAAGACACATCCTTGAGGACACAATTATGGTGTGCTTACTAGGGAAAAGGCAAAAGAGGTCAGTGGAGTGAGTGAGCACAAGTCTCACGTCACTATAACAAAATATGCAGATGCCTTTAAAAACGTTCACTAATATGAATAAGTCAAACATGTTGAGGCAAAGCAGTGTTTTTCAATTATGTCCTAATATTAGCATGCTCTTAATGATAACGCTAACATGCTGATGTAAATTAGACATAATGTTTGCCACCTTAGTTCAGCTCGTCAGAATGCCAACATTTGCTTATAAGCACTAGCATAGACAAGGCTGATGGGAACTATCGTGACTATAAAAATTAGTTTTGGAAGCACTCATCCATAAAACAATGCACTGAGTAAATCTGTCAATCTGATTATGGTGCTAGATGAAAGGTTGAGGTAACATCAGAGCAAATGCGATTGTTCCTGATGGGAGAATGAATGGTACACACTACTACTGAAATAAATTTCATTTAGTCTAAACCAAAACAGGTGGTGCACTCAGTCAAAGCCTAGAGCTATCACAGTTGGTATTTTTGTTTTTAGCTAAAAACCTTCCTCGTATGCTCAGTATCTTTTTCTTTACGGTACATATTTGGTTACTAGCTCCCTGGATACAACAAGTCTTGCAATAGCAACCAAAACAAGCACACATGTTTAGCAGTCAGAGTGTATAGTTCCTCTGAGTATTTTCTGCAGCAAATGCAAGTTGTGGGTTGATGGGATGAGAGACTGAATTTAACTTACATCTGTTCCCAGCACCAGTGATTTTTAATCTTTATTTTGTCATATACATTATTGTTATTATGACAAAGTTGTCATGAGAGCACCGAGGGAACACAGGTTCTAGATTCAAATGTCTGAATCCAGGATGAGATGAAATGGGTTAGGTGTTTCATAACATCTACTCTTTGAGAAGAGATACTACAAAAAAAAAGAAAAAAACCCAAACAAACATATCTGTACTTGTCAATAATCATAAATAAAATATTCTGGGTTCACTGGAGTTGCTGTTTCAACCAATTAATGTCTAAGTCTTCCGGGAATCGATTGAGATGCCGAAATTACCTCTAGTGCTCAAAACCATAAAAGCGTTCATGGAGGCAATTAGAAGGCTCTCTGTTGTGTGTCTAGAACATAAATACTGCACAGTCTTTCCTCATGGGACTAAACAAAGCAGTGCATTTCTTGATAAATGAATGCAGAAAAAGCAATTTTTATAAAGCTTCAGGGAAATATGACTCTGACAGCATTCTATTTTTATCAAGCTCTATATGTTTTATTTTCATCCCTGAACCATTTTTCAAGCTGTCAGAGAGAAAATAAAAATAAATGAAGAGAAGAAAAGAAAGACACCCAAACCCATCTAGCCATCACTTCACATGGCTACACCCATCTAAAAAACCTCTTATCAATACGGCCATCCCTCTATAACAGGTAGCTCCTGCTGTGTGAACTCCTTTCAAACACTTGTCTTTCACATTGCCCCACTTGTATTGATTTTTCTCCCACATTTTCATTACTCAGTGGTAAAATGTCATACACAACCCAAATTCCTTTGCTTAAAGGTGATGTACAGCATGTGCTGCGATATTGAGGATTTGACAATTCCATTACAGTTGCAATGGCACTGCATGTGTTTTGACAAGATCGGTGACCACATGATAACAACTGGGCGCCGTGATGACAAAACCATGTAATTCCGGACTGATGGATACATCTCTTTGCCCTGCAGAGTTGATTACGGCAGAAAATGCACAGCAGGCCCCTGCTTTGTTCTCATGTGTGAACTTTGTCATCTCTGCTTGTCTGACAATCCCAGATCAATACTCAATCAAAGAGTTTTTCGCCTTCAGCTGATCTGTTGCTCCTCAATGTGAAAGCCCAGAAACCGAGATTATCGGGCATCAGCTAAAAATAAGACATGACTGCAGACGATGGGCGAGGGAGGGAGAGCGCGGGTAGTCGGGGGAGGTTCTCAGTGACCGTGTACAGTACAGCTTCACTCTCAGGCACAGTGGGACGCAGCAGTAATTTGGAATAAGTAGACGGTGCGGAGGGAGAGCAACAAGATGACAAGATGGTGGGTGCCGTCTCTTCCAATCACATTCCCATCATTGCGCATGAATGAGAGAATTGAAGTGCCATGCTGCTCAGAAGAAAATGAGAATGTAGCTCTTTGAGAGGATGTTTGTGAGCCCGCTTCTGTCGATGGCGGCTCATTTAGGTCAGACAGTGTGATGAACATATATAATTATAAGCTTAATTGGAAATCTTTTTTGACATTTCTGCATTCAGTGAAAAGAAGGGGTCTTTAAGTCCTCATTTCCTGCTTCTGTGGGGAGTAAAAAAGCTGTAAATACATAGTTTTTTGTTTTCTATTCACCAAGGCTGTACTCTTGCTATCATTATATGTGGGACCAGGGAATGGGACGTGGGGGAAAATGAGAAAGACAAGAGGTCATCAAATAGATCAATCAAATGGAGTTATGCTGGAAAGATAAGAGAGTCAAAATCCATTTAGATGGCTGAGGCTCTCTGTTTGAACCACTTGCCATGGATCTGTTTCACTTTTGTGGTTATAGGAAATTAAATTATAGAGGAAACATGCTCATTGATCAGGGCTGATAACGAACTCTATGATCTGTGATGCTAATTCAAATCTCTGGTATACATTCAAGAGGTATATCTTTATGGGTGGAAAGAAACAAGACTCAAGGTACAGCATGCTGACACAATGACGACATTAACATGCTGATGTTTGGCAGACGGTGTTAAAGATGTAAGATGATCATCTTACTTTAGCTGGTTAGCATCGTAACATGGGCTGGCTGGTGCTTATTAGTTTAGCAGGTATCTAAGGTATCAGATACTCCATCAGATAATCTGTTCGGATTGACTGTTTCTTTTCAAATGTCCTTAAACAAAGCAGGTAGAGGTGGTGAAGCCTCGATATTTAACATCTGTCTCATGTACAACTGACTGGATATGACCTGGATCAGACTCTGAACAAGGCCTTGCTATTTATGTCAGACTAAGAAAAAGGAAATCAGGAAGTAGGGCGGATCTTTAAGCACTGACCTAGCACCACAAAGGGTCTTAAGAGGGGTCTTATCTTAGTTTCAAGATCATCACTTAGCTGGCGTTTAAGAACCATGGACAGCGCTGTGATACTTGTGGCACCTATGTCATGCTCCAACAGCTGTTTTCTAAATGCTGAATCTGAGGGAGAATCGCTGTGTTGTGTTCTTTCATTTTCCTTATATTGTCGTTCAGCCTTTCTGAGGCTATAGTATGGTTAAATCTATAAATTTAACATTAGAAAGAAGCTTTATAATCCAGCCTGAACGGTGGTGTCTTTTTGGAGGCTTTGATAAATCTAACCCTGAATGTCTTCTGTGATCATTATCCACTTTATTGGTAACTGCTTAATCCTGAATCAGGTGGGCTGCTGGAACATCAAGTGGGCCACGGCTGCCAAGTAATTGTTATTTCCATATAACACATTGTTGTTGGGCTTGCGGCCCACTAGGTGGCCGGTCCGAGCCGGATCATGACTAAAAGTAATTTTTAAATAAGTTATCCACTTCTACCAGTTCTCTACTTTACACAAAGTAGGATATATTGCAATACTGCAGCAAACTCATCATTCACTCTCTGCTCAGAGTCTCTCCTTTGGCATTTTCTATTCAAAAAAGGCTTTTAAAGAGCTGACTTTTGAGGAGCTGGCTTCCAATTGAGAACGGCTATGATGGTTGGGATCGTGCTCGTGAAACAAAGAGGGGAGATAATCTAAATTGGAGAACCTGGAGTGCAATGGGGGTTTTGAAAGGGGCAATGGCTGTCTTTTCTTGTCACAGAGGGGGAGAGGAAATGGGGCGATGGGGAGAGATTGGTTTGTCTGGTTGGACTCTGAGGGGTTTTGAGAGTGAGAGGAGCCGGTCCCTGCCGAACCGGAGAGAGGGACAGATAATCAAGCCCGAGTTGATGTGGGACTTTGTGTAGGGGCAAGGGAGAATAGAAACTCTTTAATAGATTAGCAGCACTCAAGTACTGGAACGGCCACCAGGGAAGCCCAGAGTTGAGCCATTGTCACACCTTGAATTCCCAATCCTCTATACACCTTCATGCAGCTATAGTTTTGGGGCGCTACATTCGCCTTTTGGGCAAGTCCCTCTCTCTGAAATTAGGAGTAAATTCTCATCTACATAACACTCAGGCATGACAAGGAAGAGAGGGAGAGGGAGGGCGAAAACAAGTGACAGCGGGCTGAGAGAGAGAGATGGATGTTGATGCTATTTAGTTTTGGAATGACGCAGGGACCCACATAACGCCCGCAAGGGAGCAAAATAATTTACTCCAAAGCACAGAAATGTATTCAAATAAAGTCCTATTCACATATATTCAGATCAAATCACTCTTGAAAATAAAGCCCATTTAGAATGCAATTTTTTCCTCTCAGTGGTGTAATGCCCATCGCTCCCTATGGTAATTCAAAAGAAGATAGCTCAGTTAAGAAGGCTCAGGAAAATCAATGATGCCTTACTTGTGAAAAGAGAACAGATGCATATAAATAAGTGAGTTTCTCACTGGACTGGAGCATTTCTATCCACTGGCCGAGAGGATTACCATCACGCTGCACTGATATGTTTAGGATGCAAATTTTTCACGCATTCAGTCACTTATCATTCCGTGTACAATCTTTAATTTGGAAAATGTCACAGGCATATCCTGTAATAGTTTTCAGTTCAGACGCTGCAACTCGCTGAGTATAAACATGAGTCACAAAGTAATTAGTGGAAAATAAAAGTTGACCAGGTGGGCTTATTACTTTACCGAACCAAATGTCATCTTATACATACACATCCATCCATAAGTGTACAGGAGAAAAAAAAAACTCATTTATCCTAACACAACAATGCCCCAGAGTTAATTGGGCAGCAGCCTCAGTAGATGCCTTGGACATTAATTTGCCAGGCTTTCTCAGTCTGACAAGCTGATAATGAGGCATTGTGGGACAGCGGGTCACCTGGTAGAGTGTTGGACAGACTGTTCTCCAGTTAACAAAGGAAGAGAGAGAGAGTGAAAGGTAGAGAAAGAGACCATAATGGGACAAATGCGCACCATCATGCTACAAATTACCTGCCAGTTTTGGTGTAATCTCTCAGTTGAATCATTATCCATCTCCTGAATCAATCTCTTTCTTGCTGTCTCTGCACCCACGACTACTGTTGGCACCCCACCAACCCTCTACCTCGACTCCTTCCACGAACCTTCCCCAAACTTACCAAAGGTAAACGTGCTAAGCAATTAGCTATTGATTTTGTTCACCTTTTATTTTGCTGAGGCTTTTTCTCTGGCGTGCCGGCAGTAGAAGGGTCCTAGCCGGCATTGCATGTGGCAGTTGTGATGCTGCAGCAGAAGAGTAGGCATGTGCTCTGGGACTGAGGGACAGCAGGGGAGCAGGGACAAGCAACAGGACGGGTGCAAGATGGAGGATATATTAATGACTGCAGTTAAGGCGATGCTGCAACTGCAGACAAGTGACGAATGCTTGTAGACAAGCAGTCAGCATCATGCGTGTTTCGCTTATGCGTACGTGCAATGTGGGCTCCTTAGGCAGCATTTTCAGAGCACCTTCTCTTTTTGGATGAAAGTGACTGTGTCAGTTTGGGAAGAGCACACAACAGTTTGTCAGGAGAGATCTGCTACACTTTTTCATGCCGGCCTGCCCAGACCAGGTGGCAGACTTTGACATCCTGTTTGGCGCAGGTGTAACTAATAACAATGATGATGGCTCTGTTCCATTCAACTGTCCGAGTAAGCCATGTCTGTGAGCCAGCATGCACAACACCAGGACCCTGAAATTAGCTCAGCTAAATGGAACTGAGCCATCATTTATGGTGCTAATTATACGTTTTATCCAACGGCAAGTCAGAAAGGCTGCTGCGAAAAAAGCCTATTAAACTTTATAAGAACATTAACTAAAACATGATCGAAAATTGTATTTGACATGATGGAAGACTTTATCCATGTTGCCCACCCCCGAGCTGTATTAAGCCATGTGTGTTTGTTTGTGCGTGAGAGCAGAGAGCAGAGCGGAACAGCGGACCAGATCCATCCCTCTCTCCTTTCACAGCAGGAACTCAGGCCTTAATTACCTCTGATATAAACACAAATTAGTCTGGAACACAAACAGAGACTCGGCTATGAGTAATATCTTCATTTATACCCCATCATGTCCAATTACGCAAGATATATCACCTAGATGCTAGGTTTAACTTGTCTGCGTGGTGTCGGCAGAGGAAAGATAAACATAAATTGACAAAAACATGACAGTTATAACACCGCAATTTTCCAGCCGCACACCATTCATCCCTAAAATTTAGATCAAACGTTTTTCTCGCTGCGGATCCACCGACGATATGCAAGACTTTCAGAGCTGTTGTGTTTTATTGGTGTTGCCACAATGAGTCCCAAGTGACTCTCAAAACCAATGGAAGAGTGAAATTGAGTGCCCTCTTTAAAATACCTATATAAAGCAAGGTGGAAAAAGTTTAGAAATGCAATGTTAGCATACCTACGCAGGGATGAGGAACAACTTCTTCGCCTGATTTACTATGATTAGATTGTTTCACTTGCCTCGAGGTAAAATACAAAAATGCATCTTATATGAGAGTACCCGTGATTCTGCCGGCCATTTAGTAATCCACACCACAAATCTCTCCATGTGTTGTTCTTTCTCAGACAGGAATTTGCTTCCATCTACTCTACTGTATAACATAAAAATGACTTGATACTTGCTTTAATGATGTCATCCACGTCAATGTTACGTCACTGATGTCAGACTTTGCACACTTTTCAGATCAACCTATTATGTGAAAAATGCAAATATATAGTGTATATATATAGTGTATATAATATATTTCACTATAACTTTTATCTTCAATTCTTATATTTGACAAATAAACCTGAACCTGCTGTTAATATTCACTAGAGCACAAAGTATGTGATAATCCACCACTGAAAATGATTTCCACCAGATATAGATATAGATCCCCTGTGCGACTAATGTTTCTGTGATGAGTTCAAAGATCAAAGTCCTGAGTGGAATCAGACATAAGCCTGAGTGCGACAAACATGGTGGGGAAATTCTGACAACAAGAAAAACGCACCTGCGTCATCATTCAATTAAAAATGAAACATATCTAAAAATAAAAATAAAAAATGTCCTCCACCAGTCAGTTGTCAGTTGGGATGTTTGCTTGTTCATCGTAGCAGTCGGAGGGAGTAAATAAAGCATTGACAACAAAACACTGATACACTGAAACATCGTCACCAATACTCCTGTCCAAACTCGTTTTGAAAAAGTTATGATGCGCCCAAAATCAGACAACCTCGCGCAGCAAGGCAAAAGCAAGTAAGTCGATATCAGTGCTTATAGAAAAGTTGGCAGACAGGGCAAAGTGAAACTGCAAATACGGGGGAGCAGGGAGAAAAAGTGAGTGGGATAGCATGTACACAAAGCCCAAGGGAATGCAGGGCATGAAGGGAGAAGAGAATGAGGGAGATAAAGAGGGATGGAGAGAAAAACGAAGAGTGGAGAAGTAAACAGAGGGGAAGGGAGAGGGCTTGCCAGGAGACTCAGGCTTTGGCTGCCTTTGTTATCAGTTTGCACAGAAATGTCAGAGCACTGTGACATTCTCCCCTACAGCTTCCCCTGCTGCCCAGCCGCTACTGTGTAACACACACACCACGCTGCTACAGATCTCTCACACACACACACGCAAATTGTGGAAGAGCACATGCGCGCACATTCATTTAAAAACAGCACACAAAGACACGCAACACAGGCACATACAGCATAACTCCATTTTTACACCCACATGCATGCTTTACAGGGCTGTATAGAGTTTTTTTTCGAAGATAAGACAGGTGATAGAGGTTCATCATTTTATTGCTCAAAAATAAAAAATATATAGCCCTGGGACAAAACAAAAACTGAAAGAGCCTGTCTGTAAAAATAAAAAATAGTGTATTCCCATAATGTGCTGTTCAAGATTTTAACTGTGAAAAACACACAGTGAGCGAGTCAGTGAAAAAGTTCAACTCTTTGATGAATGAAATTTATATGTGAATTTTCATGTTAAAAGCCCAAGCAAGGACACACACGCGCAAAGAAATAAAAGTGATATATTTTGCTTTGAAAACGTTCAAATGTGAACAATCGATTTTGTTGACCTCTGAACACAGTTTGACCTCTCAGACCTTTGTGATGAGGATATTCAGACTAAAACACTATCTGCACAGAAATAATGTTCACGAAGGGATTTATAAGACATGATTTGTTGTCCTTTTTTTTTTTTTTGGTGGAAGAAGACCAGCCATTTTTCTCCAGTTTACAACGTCTAGTCAGACGGATTTTCTCCTTTGGGTCGCACTCATACAGCCCCCCCCTTTTCCTTAAGCAGTTTGGCTTCCATAGATGCATTATTATATAGCCATTTTCTTGTGAAACAAAGCCAAGTCAAGGAAGTGCTATATATTTGAAACATAGCTTCTTAAATATACCCCATAAGGTGCATAAAAGGGGTAGAAAATGAGGTCCCCTTCAACTAGCATATCTTTCTAAAGAGCTTCCACACCCACCCTTGAAAAAACATAATATAATCAATAATTTATAGATCACTATTACTACCATGACTATGTGTTTGTGACAGTGGTTGCTCATTGGGATGACCCTGAACAGAGAATTGTGGGAGTTTATGGAGCTTTACGGCAAGATAAAGCTTAATTTTTTAAGCTGCCCAGACAGCAGCTGGTTTATTCTGACAGTTCACTCTCACTGCACGTAGAACCATCGTGTTTAGCCACAGCTCTAAAAACCCACTGTACTCTGCCTGCTTGGCACCACATAATGGAGAATTCAGCAGCTAAAGAGAAACTTATTTCCTTTAGGAGTTGGTGCACATCAAAACAGCACTAACAGGAGAGTGAATATTGACTCTGAATGGATGATGCTCTAATGTTGCTCCATATTTGCTCGATACTTGCGTTTGCTGACAAGTTGGACTATTTATCTGTGTGGCTTCCTCAGACTGATGAATCCTTTCAAAATCCTCTACTACTACTGACCAGGAAACCTATGGCGAATTGAGAGCTTGTTAAATATGATTGGGCTGCATGATTTATTACCAGAGGCTGAGCAGACATGTGTGCTAAGTAGACTATTTAGTGCAGAGATTTTCAGGCATATGCGAGAAACAGTCTTCAGAGCTGCATCCTTCATCTTGTCTCTGAGCTTAATTACAGCTGGCATCCATGGAAACTAAAGTACCAAGGAGCTGTCAGATCATACCATAAATAAAATAAAATCAAACTTTGGTTCATTTTGTTTGGCTCACTTTGGGTTTATTCACCCGGGTTATAATCCACTCAGGAAATAGCTTACAGGAAGCTCAGGGTTAATAAAAAGCATTTACTGGGGAGTTTTGAGAGATATAAATATCAAAAAATAAAGAACACTATATCAAATAATTGCATATAAAACCAAATTCAATTCTATCACATCAAGAAGGTCTCTGGCGGATGATATCAGATCTAACCCAGTAATGTAAAATGAGTTTTTTAAAAATTTATTGATGCTGAACTTGCAGAAGTCAGAGTTAACTTTCTGCTAAACAGAGTCAGGGCTAAAAAGTACTATGATGATTCAGGCATTTTGTTGAGGTCTGGCCCTCACCGGGGCCAAACCAATAAGAGATTTTCCTGTTGGGGGATTTGTCGCATTCCTGATTCGCTCCCAGTGGGCTCATTTTTGCACTGGTACCATTAAACACATAGACACTATGTGAGCATGCGAGCTTGCAAGTGCCGCATGACTGTGTGTGAGCATGTGGGCAGGTCAAAACGTAGACGCTTAAACTAAAAACACAGACGCGTTCTCGACGTTATGTCAGGCAAGCACATCGTGGAGCGAACAGGCAGTCGTTTTTTTTTTTTTCCCTGCCACAATTGGATTCCATCATTTCGTAACTGTTACTGCAGGATTATACCCGTCAAAATGCTCCTTCAGTACGACTGCGTTCCTCTAACAAGATTCAACTGTGCGTGTTTGTCAGCCCATTATCTTGTTCTGTATAGCCAGTAATGACATGCCGTTGCTTACCTAATATATACCATCGCATAAGCAATGTCTGTATTAGCAATTCATAACACAAGTTCAGCATGAAGTTGACAGCCGCTCAAAATGTCTCTATGGGAAGCCGTCTGCGCGTGAGTGTGTGCGCACGCGTACGCTTGTGTGCCTTCGCTCTGCCTGTCTGTTGACTGATCCCTCTTATCTGCGAAGCTCTGACGATGATTAAGGTTTTTGTCTGTTGGCTTTTTGTGCTAATGATGTGAGAACAAACATAGTGAGAAACGCCACACAGTCTTGTGTGCGTAGTTTTTGTCTGCGCTTACTGCTTCTAATCTTCTGACAGGGACCCATATTCATCAAATGTATGGCTCCAAACAATCTGTACGCCGCAACATGTTTGCCCTTAAGAGGCTTGATAGGGAGACCCGAGGGGCCTTTTTTCTTTTATTAAGTGAATCAGAGGAGCACAGCTGAAGGTGAGCAGCAGGAGCACACAGGGTGAGGCAACTGATTTTTGCTAATTTCGTCATGAGCGCCATGTGGTGCAACTATGACGGTCGGAGACATTGCGGGACTCTGACGAATACATTGCAACAGCAGTGGTAGGGAGTGGCAATAATAAAGTCAAATCCCTTTTTCCCTCCTTCTACAATCAGTATGGTCTGTATTGAATATGCAGAGAAGATCTCCCAGAGAGCCTTTTCATGTGTCGTAGGTACAGATATGTAAATACAGACTCATTGGTCAGCGTAGGAAACCATTCGACTACAAGCCTGGAAGTGAACAGCAACTTCTGTCATGTCATTTATAACCACAGTGTGGCGGATGTTAGTCGTTCACACCACAGCGCACAATAAAAAAGAAATTGTGTTTTTAAATTTTAACTATCCTGGCTTTCAAGACTGCACAGCCGGGGGCGCACACATTTGCACATAATCAGCTTGTGTAAAGGTGGTGGTGGGTTAGTAAAGCAGAACTTTCTTCAAACAACATCATTGTACATTCAATCAGCATTTATTTATATTTCAGGTTAGTGCTGGCATATTTGTCGCGTTGAATACTGACAAAAACTCAGAGAACCAAATAAAAGTGACTAAGGCGTCTAAGAGACTTGAGATTTACAATAGAAGAGGTGAGGCGTCCTCTGAAAGGCTGTGCCAGCTTTGCCTCAAAATGATTCATTTTGAGACATCTGACCATGAGATGGGGACGTGGAGGTAGTATGGAGTCCCCTACTCCAGTCCATAGAATAATCTGTCGGTACATATCGATCATCAGAATCACATAACTGTCCGAAAAGTCTCTACAATCCATAATGTAAATGGATTTGCTTTCCAGTTTCTTCAAGTCTCCTATAAAATCTCATTTAGCTTATTTAAGACACAGAGGAAAAGAGAGGAGGAGGGGAGACAGTGAACCGAGTGGCTCTAAATTAAGTCATATTTGATTCCAAGTTATTTAAAACAGTCTCTTGATATTAGCATGAAGGTAAGGCGTGAAAAAGTGCCAGAATCATGCATGTTGTGACAAGCTATTTTCATTTTGTTTTTATGTTGGATATCTTGTTCACTACTTTCACATGTGAGGATTTTTTTGCCTCCCCAAATACTCAGTTAACTTTCCCAATTTGCAAACATGACAGCAAAATGTAAAGATGTGTAAATAAACGAGTCCTCAAAATTAAATCATCAACCACAGCTCCTGCATCACCCACTTTGAGTTCAAGGCGTGCCGCCGATGCCTCGCTGAATGCTGAAAATGACTGCCACCATTAAACTCTGTCTTTGTCATGTCTTCTGACACTGCTGGAGAAAAGTCTATTTCAGATTTTCAAATCTCACATGAAAATGAAAATTAAGAACAAATGTTTCATGAGACAAATCACTGTTATCAGATTGAGATGTGATTCATTGCTGTGATTAAAATATCTCCATCATGTTACTGTTGTGTTAAATATTATAGTGACTTGAGGTATGAACACCTTCAGAGCCGGAACGTCTGCTCAAGAGCCTCTGCCGTTCACAGCGGTGAGGTGATCAAATAAAACTAGCACGAAGGGCTTCTCTTTTTTGGTCTTTAAGTGATTCACTTATTAAGGCATGTACAGTGTGCTTTTGACTCCAAGGCAGACACGCCACCCGGCTCAGGTCACAAGCCAGTAGACATCAACAACACAATGGCACCGAGCTGAGAGATCAGTCCGGTGCAGCAGTCATAGAGTGAGTTATATTGCTGTCCGACTAAATCCGATAACAGCCACAATTGTCCTCAGGGTCCTTCAGTGTTACAATGACACCTACCTAAAGGGGATCCCTCGAGCACCTCTCCCGTGTAACGCGTCTCTTTGAAGATGGGCCGGTTGTCATTTTGGTCGATGACAGTGATCACGAGGATGGCCGGTTCCTCCACAAGCTTCCCAGTGTAGTCTATGGTCGAAACCTCCAGCTGTATGAATGAAAAATATGAGGGAGTTTATTTTCCACAGTGAAGATGGCGTTCAGGGGATAATTTGTATCTGCAGTAATATTCATAATACTGTGGGTGGGTGGTTCAAATTCTGTGCATCCGGCTACAAAAACATCCCATTTGTATTCCAATGAAAACAACCACAGTTAAAAATGGACTTTATCTTCCCTTACAAACATTAATGTAAATTACTGTATCTTCCCCTACAATTGTCAGTGATGATTAATGGCTGGATTTTCTCAACATTTGTCTTAAGACAGATAAACACTGCTGCAATTAGTCTATCTTTGTTGCTGGTGGTGGCCAATTTCCCCGTATTAAAATAATGAAATTATTTGTTCCTGGATGGTTATCAAGTCCCAGAGCATTTAGTGCACAATGGCATTAACATCTGCTGTTAAATACCAATTTGGGTGGTTAACACTGACCATGCAGTCACTCAACCTCAAACAACCATGCAGCAGCGTTGGTAATTATCTGCTGGGCACTTTTCACTACATTTGTTCTGTTTATTTTTGAGGGCTGCTTTTCATTTCTCCTTACATTTCCTTGCATTTGTATGACTCAAGATTCCCGTACAGGCACTTACCGATGTACAAATGAAACCTTTCAGTCGCTCCTGTTAAGATTACTCATCTCCTCCTCTTACCTCCTTCACCTCGTCTGCTCCTCCGCAGAGGCATCCTCCATCGGCCCACATTGCATATTTATGCATTCAGCTTCTCCCTACTCTGCAGTATTACAAGTCACCCCCCACCCACCCATCCTCCGATTCACCTGGGGACCGTGCCAGTTTAACAGCTAAAATATGCACAATATCAATTCAGCAACAAGCAGCTTTTAATCCAGAGTGAGACGATCTGTCCTGTTTAGTCAGCTTACCTTTTCTCTGCTTTATTCAAACGTTTTTTACCTGTCCAACACTTAACACAGCAGTAAAGCCCTCATGTTGGGTTTTACTAACAGATCATGGGCACGAATCTGTATGTTAAGATATGTTAGCTGCAAACAGGTGGGGGTTTTTTTGGGGTGCCAGGTGAATATTAATATTTTTGTTTGTGTGTTTGTTTGTTTCAGTGAATGATGGTCCAGTAAACTGTTGTGAGTTGTGAAATTATTTTGAGAGCAAAACGGTGCAATGGAAAATGTGCTTAAACAACTGATAGATGAGACCAAGCACCTACAGCCATGCTTTTAGCTAAACGCTTACATCTGCATGCGTTACACGCTCACAGTAATAACACTAAGGTGCCGACGTTTAGCAGGTGTAATTTTTGTCATGTTCGTCATGTTTGTTTCACGGTTTCACATGTTTGTGTGATATAAACTATTTAATTAGATACTTAAAGTCACTATTTACATG
>JAOXYL010000090.1:20310666-20324605 GCA_028564955.1 Terapon puta
AAATGTCAAAACACAGCTTCACAAAGCACAGTGTTGGCCAAAAAAAGTTACAACTCAACTTTTTACAGAACAGTGCTTTCCAGACTAGAACTTACTAAACATATTTATTGCCTGTATTCATTCAGTCACACATTAAAAAGACAGCGAGAAGATGTTACTCTTAACCCTAGTGAACAACCACTGTCGCATTAATTGGGGTGGCTCGGCAAGATTACCATAAAAAATGAACTGAAAAGACTGGTTGGGTCTTTTTTTTTTTTTTTGTTAATTAAGAAAGATTTTCTCAGCGGTGGTCTCTTTTTGTTTAGTGTAATTATACAAATGAATGTCTCAGAAAGTATGTGGTATTGATTTCAAAGTGCAACAGTACGCCTTGCTCATTTGGGCAATGAATTAATAGAGACTACAGACTGGGAAAATGAAACGTACCTACAGTACACATACACAGCCACACTTCAGGGTGGACACATAGAAGTCTGTATGTTGGCAGTGTCGACTGGCGATTGTATGCTACGAGGAAGGCTATCTGCAGATGAGACTATGAAGTCAGCGATCTGTATCCTATAAAGATACCATATGTAATGGCATTACCTCCATTTCAATCTTAATCTGTGGCTAAAGAGATCACTTCACTTCCTTTATTAGGGCTGGAGCAGGGCTGCAGAGATTCATCAGAGAAAGGGAGAGTGAGCGAGAGAGAGAGAGAGAGCTTCCCTCTTTATCTATAGCATCACATTACTAGCCTTTCCTCTTCCTATCAGTAATGCATGACATCACACAACCTCTCTATCACACGGGTCATCCCGCTCCTCTCCCTCTATCTCACTCCTCTGTCTTCCTCTCTCTTTGTCCTCCGATCTTGGGCGGTCACCACGGAGCCTGAAGCATATAGTGTAATGGCAGTAATGGCACACATGCAGCTGAACTAAGTGGTTTAGGTGTTTGGAGCCTAATGGTTTCATATATCATCTCATCCTCCACTCTCTCTGTCTTTCTGCCTTGAGAATATACCATGGGAGGCTTTTCACAAGGAGGACCATTTCCCCCACTGTCTCCATCCTCCAGTAATGCTGACTCTCAACTAGTTTATTCGCAAGCCAACGTGTACTTTCACTCTGCACCGATCAGGCTCACACACGCTAAGGGGCATATTATATGAGTGAAACAACCGTACAGGGATCTGCATAGCAAAAGAATTACTGTCCTATGCCAACACGCATATGCACGCATGGCTTCACTCCCTCACACAGACCCAAACACACATACACACACATACACACACACACACACACACACACGTTAATGCATGCACACAGTCAAGCTTTTCTTCCCAGCGTGTCTGAGCTGTAATGAGAACATTAGCTGTGAGGTGCCGAGCATCAGATCATTTCTATGGGGGACCACACCAACAACGCTGCAATAACCAGTTTGGCAGACGGAGGGAATGCATAATCAAACGCATATCCTCACATAGTAAAAGGAGACGGTGTGATCTTTCAAATGTAGCCGAGCATCAACAGTTTTGATTTGCATGAATTTTTTCAGCTATACAGTATAACATGTAAATATCCGTCTTACAGATATAGCACATGTTCTTGTATGAGGCATGTTCTCGATGAAGAAGTGAAATCACATAGCATGCGCAAGATTAGTATGCAGAGTAAATTGGCTTGACTTTGGGGAGATGTGTTAATAAACACCTCAAAAAATGAAATTGTACCAGGATGTTTCAGGAAATAGTAATGACACTAATGGAAAAAAACATATAACTGATCATTGTTAGAAACTTGTATTTATCTCCAATGCAGGTTCCTTTTTCAATTAATAAGATGCCCAAGATGTTTTTGGCTCACTAAACCAGAGGACCCAAAAACAAAGAGAAGTAAAACTGAAATCTTTCCTGAAGTGTATGCAAATGGCAATAAATAGCTATCATAGATATCGTTATAGCCTGTCTCAAAGCCATAATCTTTTACAAAGAACATTTTCCGTAACTTGCAGGTCTTGTGTGAAAGGGTGAGCCTGATTAAACAGTTGTTCATCAAATAGAATTTGGTAAAAGCAGCATACCTTTTCTTTTTCAACACTGAACAGCCTGGCACTGCTTCTATTAGGGGGCTAGGTCTCCTCTAATAGCTCTTTTTGTACTTGTGTATAAAGAATCCTCACTGGTCCTCAATGGTTGAATGCTTGTGCAAATCATCACCTATGCACCTTTTCTCTCCTCTCAGAGATCTTTGCATAATGAAAGAGACTACGTGTACGATTTTGTCTGTGCATGACAGACATAAAAAGGGGGAAAGACAATGAATGTTTTCCAATTGTGGTCTCAGTTGAGGCACTTTCTCTTAGCATGTGGGAATATGTGGAATAAAGTCTTTTGAGACACAATCAGCCTCCAGCATACATATATAGCATGTATAAGTTATACAGCACAGACTGCACACCACCATCATCAGTCACTTCCACCTCTGGGGAACTGCCAACTCCTACGAATCTAGCAGTCAAGTTAACTAAGGGAGAAGTTCCAATTTAATATGAGAAAATGTGTGAAATATATGTTTTTTCTTTTTCTTTTTTTTTGGATGTACACTTTGCTTTAAATTAAATTAATTCTAAGTTATTGGCTTTTTCTGCATCAACGTGCAGAGAAAATTATCCATTACATTCCTTGAAGCACCCAATCATGATGATGCTGTGTTTGTGTGTGTGTGTGCATGTGTGTGTGTAGACTAGCAGGGGAAGTTTAAATCAGACCCGCGGCATCGCATTCCTCACACGGCTCATCACTTGCCTGTTAGCAAAATGAGGAGGCTATTTTGTCTCTATCACGGATCATAGCGAAATATTTTCTCAAGTTGAAAATTAGCATCTATGTGTGCAAGAAGGGGCAGAGATTTCATTTCCAGGGAAAATTGCTTATTAAAGGCAGGGAGAATTGGAGAAGATGGGCCCTGCTCGTGCCAGATCAGTGGCAGTCAGTCACATGGGAGATGATAAAGGCTGTGACCATTAGCTCTGTGTTTATTGGCTGACCTGGCCCCACCTTCAGTGTCGAGCTGTGACTTCAAGCCATCTTGTCTTTGAACATCACAGGTCTCAGTGAAAACATCTCTCTCCTCCAGACACTCTTTCCTGTTATTTTCCTTTTTGCCCTCAGACTATGTCAGAGAAGCTTGAGGAGGGCAATTTTCTCTCAGAGCTGAGATCATTATCACACTGAGACCTTGACACCTCTCCACGGTGAATGGGTCGAAGTGAGATTTTTCTTTTCTTAATACATTTAATATTATAAAGGCAGTTCTTACTCAGTATTCAATTATTGCTCTTATTTTCATTTATCAGGAATACATCATGGTGATTTTTTTCTTTCCAAATGGCTGCTACATTATGAATATTTGTTCAGTTGACACCATATAATTTGCTTATATGGTGCCATATGGTGCCCAGACATATTTCGTCCTTTTTTTTGTCCTTTCTTAAATACTTGCTGTATACCCTTGATGTGAGAGAACAGTGGTGATCCTTTGCAGCAACAAGAATCAGTGCAATGTAAGAACACGTTCCTCAGTTTTCCATGTAAATATAGACAGGGATGTGCAAGTGCACCAAACGGACACTTTATTCTGACATACTTTGACTTATATCTGTTTAAATTCATAGTCAGACCAAACACGGTGGTCCTGTCTGTCCCCGTCCTCTCCTCTGTCTCCAAGGATACCTACCAGCTTTGGGTCCTGAAAGGCCTTTGTGCCTTGAGAAGCCGGGTTGATTACAGGGAAGGGATATACTGTAGGTAGAGGTATGAGCTGAGGCCCCAGTCAATTGGGTGGTTGGATTATTGTGGCAGAAGTAGCGGAAAAGGTAGGTGAGCTGGGGAGGCTTTATCACAGCCTTAAACACAGACAAGAATAGGAAGAGTGAAAAGGGAAATGGTGAAAGGGGGCCGAGTCATGCATATGGAAGTGTCTCTGTTGCCTTCCACTGCCATCGCCTCATTTCACATTCACTCAGCATTCAGCTCCTCCTGAGCCATTCAAGTAGTCCTCCCTTTGCTGGGGTGGTGAATTCAAAGGGGCTCTGCCTGCCTGCCGTTTTCTTAAGATCCTAGTGAAACTGCTCTGCAGTGGCTCCAAGGTGAATAGTACCCAGCACCTCCCAAACACTCCTGTGGCTGAGCCTTTATCGGCAGGCTGCTCTCCACCCTGCAGAACCTCAGTCCTGCCCTAACACAGTTCAGACAGTCCCCAGGAGGGAGAGCTTTCCCTCCCTCAAACTCTCTTCAATGCTCTCCCTTGGACCCAGCAAGGGGGGCATAATCTGATCACCGTGAAACTCGCTGAACTGCTTTACTGTGCAGCCCCAGCAAAGTGAGTTTGATTGGTCAGATCAGGTTAAATATATAGAAACAGGGGAACCGAAGGGCGGCACAGAGGCGTCAGAGGCGTGTATGTTAACAATAAATCTTGACAGCTTAATGATGGTGGTGAAAATGGGAAGCTGGCAGTGTCAATGACCATTAGAAATCAGGGATCATGAAATACAGTATATGGTATTGGAAATGGCATTGTGTTTCAAGGACTTTACTTAGTACAATATATTTTCATTGTGTCACAAAGACTAACATCACAGAGAAACAGCTTAATTGCAGTTACTTTGTAATACTGCTCCCAAAACCTGGCTGAAAAGCCTTTCAGTCGGCTCTTCAATTTCCATGCACCGTACAACAAGGTGTGATAACAACAGAGGGATGTTTTTTTTCCCTCACTCTCCCAAAAGATTTTCACTGTTCCCTCTCAGCTTCTTAAAGCGTCAACCTCAAGGCATCCGTTTCCCTTAGAAACACCCACTGGGACATGAGGATGTTAATCCACCAGTCTTGTACACATCTGCTGCACCTAGCTTCAAAAGCTTCAATAACTCTATACCAATGAAATTAAGCCATGGAAGCAGGCTGTCAGGAAGGAAGCACAGCTGCCAAGTGCGTTTAATGCACTCACCACAGCTCTCTGAGAGACACGGCAAGGCCAACTGGGACTGGGCAAGAGTTTTCTGCTGAAGAGCACAATTTTCTGCAAAGTGAAACCAAAACTTTGTCACAAACATTTAAACCAAACACTCTGTATACTTCTGAATTGCAATATTAGGGCCTTGACAAAACATCTTTAGCCATGCAAGCACACTCGAAGGATGGCTATCTTAGTTTCGCAAACTATGTGATAATTGAAATTCATAGTCCCCTGGGACAAAATCTACTGACCTGATTCCCTGTCTCTTCTCCAGCAGCAGGAGGAGGTGGATTTCAGTTTTCAGTGAAATACCTCTCTCATCTCATACATATCATCTCATACAAATTTTTAAGTCAAGTTCAAGGTCAAAGTTTTCTCTTATCAAGTCAACATAACACGATTTGCTGCCAGATGGATTAGAACAAAAGATTTCACAGACACTCATTTTCCTCAGATAATGAATCCTAATGACTTTTTTAATCCTCTGACCTCGTCTCTGGCAGCCAGTTGACAATTGTGGTTTTGAGTGAAATGTCTTAACAACTACCGAGTGGATTACGATCATTACGACAATTTGTGCAGACATCCATGCTCTCCAGAGGAACTGTAAAAACTTTGGTGATCCCTTAATGTCATCTTG
Source organism: Terapon puta (assembly GCA_028564955.1). NCBI lineage: Eukaryota > Metazoa > Chordata > Actinopteri > Centrarchiformes > Terapontidae > Terapon > Terapon puta. The sequence goes on from JAOXYL010000090.1 coordinate 20,316,316, forward strand.
CATCATCATCAGGTCACAATCTTAGCTTTGGTTTCTGTCCAAAAAGCTGCTGCTCATATTTCCTTTAGTCTCAGCTGTGCTTTTGGTAGTGCTAATGAGCAAATGTTCCCATGCTTAAACATTAACAATAACATTAACCTTCAGCGTGTTAATGTTCTCATTGTGAGAATGCTAGCACGGTGGTATCCGCTCACAGCAGATTCTGCATGCTGCCATTTGTGGTGCTGTCATACCTACAATTACTTTAATTATTTTGTCCACATGATATATATCAGTGAGAGTAGGCAGGAAGACCTATCTGTCTAATTCAATACAATTCAACAGCATCCCGAACAGTTGAAAGCAGCTTTATTATCCAAAACAATAATAAAGTAGAATAAGAGCCTCTGAAAAACTGAACATTATAATGTATATTCCACAAATGTATGATTTACTGCAGGTCTGTTGTATTAAACTACATTAGTTTTAGAAGGAACTAACACACTGGTAATATGTATAATATATTCATGAACTTGGCAAGACATTTTTTCAGGGAAAGTGCAACAGGACACATTTATAAATACATTTACAGTTCACACAATCAGCTAAAAAGGGAAGGTCTACAGTCACAAAGTAATACATTTCTCCACCACCAAATAAACCCCACACAATTTGACACTCACTTCAAATTTTACTGGCATGCTTTGTGATTTAATAAGTCTTATATTGTTTGATACAAGATGTTTAGCTCAGTCTGTAATTTCTGATTTGGTATACATATGACTCAAATAATTCTTATTACAGCCTAATATGACTGTAATATGATCACAAGTACTTTGGTTGGTCGGTGTGAACAAGACACTCAAAATTTTCCATTAATAGAGATTTTTATTGAAAATGAATTCTCAGCAAAGCTCTTGGTGTAATTCATGTTTCACCCAGCCCTCAATCTTTAAATGGAAATGCGTAAGCCTCGGTGGTCTAACTTGTAGTTAAAAAATCAGGGTTAATGGTTTTAAAACCCTATTACGAGCGGTTATCAGCATGAACTACTCAGAAACAGTAAATTATTAAAAAAAATGTTAATGTGCTCTTCAGCAAACAAAAAAAGCCTCTTGGAATATTGGATTGTATTATGTGTGGATTTCTTTTTCCGCCTCTTATCCCAGAGTCACTGATCTGAAATGTTCCTCATTACATCAAAAGAAAAGAAACCCTTGGAATGTCAAAGAAGATATAAATAGATGGTCTTTGAAGGGAGAGAGAGATTGAACAAAAGATGGAAGGTGAAAAAGAGTGGGGGAGTTAAAAGTATAGAGAAGATAGAAAATGATAGAAAAGATCTCTCATTCAGCTGGCCGTCTGGCAAGATAAAAAATAATCCTGCTTCTGAAAGGCGTTGAAAAAGTCACAAAGGCTCTCCCTGGTGTATCACGGTACAAAATAGCCCCCTCCTCTCCTAAGGTATAATTCAATCTCCTTTTGTCTGGCACTGAAGGTACTGTTTGGAGGGCCAGAGGAAAACTAGGCTTACCTGTCTGCTACTGTCTCCCTCCTTTTTTTTTTTTTTTTTTTTTGGGTAATGTTTTATATTTGTCCTTCCAGAAGGCCTAGATATGGTGCACTCCTTTTGACGGAACTGAGCCATCAAAAGGACGGCTGTGTGCAATTATTGTATAGGTATTTTGCTGGAAACTGTTATATCTTTCTGCAAAGGCGTGTTGGAAAAGATGACATGATCAGCATCCGCTGAGCTTCTACCGGAAGATGGCTCTGCGACATCAAAAGGGAAAAAAAAATATGTGTCGCAACTCTCTACTTTGTGCAGTGCAGCCATTTTACAACATTTACAGCATACTTCATAATCCTGGTCTACTGTAGAGCCTACGCAGATTACACAATTGTTAAGTGCTTTGGTTTGTGCAACAATTTATCTGGGTCAGAGTTGGTCTCGGCATATTTTGGACCATGTCATCTGACACGAACCTTATCAAAATGTTGGTCTTTTCTTTTATTGCACCGTCCACTGATTTGTACATCTCGGCCTGTTAATATTGCAAAGCTGACAGATAAGACCGTAAAAATGATTTGAGCATTATTGAATAGACAAGTCTGCTATTAAATCTAATATCTCTTCTCCCTCCCTCTTATTGGCAAAGAGCGGTATACAGAACATTCTGGTGGCAGTGTCTCATTTTTTGCCGTCGCTGACCGTCCCTTTCGCCCGTGAAAACGACTTACTGTCAAACTGTTACCACGAGTAACTTGATAACAGGCCAAAATTAAACTTCTCAGCTGACAGGTTTTTTGTGCTCTGTCCAAGTCCGTGTCTATGCTCAGCCAAAGATCATTTGTGAACGACGAAGCTCCACTCTGTAACAGCACGGCGTGTTTGTTTTTTCTAGTTCCAGTAACTCTACAGAGTCTTCTCTAGCAAAATGATCCAGCTTATCGTGTCATATCAGTTTCAGGAGTTGCGTTTTCCCAGTCGAACTTTCATTCGATATCAATAATTTAAGCTTTATCTAATCGTGGTAATTTATTTATTAACTTTATGGTTTTGTACCTTCAGTATTTGGATAAAGAACCCTGTGAAAGATAAGGTGTGCCAAATTTAGAAGCTTGTTATTTCAACGTGCTGGATACATATTTTATAAACATCTCATATCTTCTGCTGCTATTTAATATATATCAATATTTAATACCATGAATATTGAGCATCTTTGGAATGTCTGATTCTTTCAGGATGAACTGAGCTGTATCTTACATCATTTTCAGGAGGTGCTGTAGCTTCAGTGTGCATTGGACTGTGTCAGTTAGGTAAATATAATTATTACGTATTAGTGTTAGGTTGAACTCGGTGTCTGCAGATACCTAATATTAAAGGATTGACATCAGAATCTGTGCCAAAAAAACTTGATTGGGGCATCCATAATTCATACTAACCTAGATTTTCCTCACTGAAAATGGTTTGCCCTACAGTGTGTCAAAAGTTACACCTTATTGGAACAATAAATGTCTCTCTGAAGAACACAGTGTTATATAGGACTGTAAAAGCTTGTTTATTTTGATAGTTTGAGGCAAGATTGTGATGAAACTTTGATTTGATCCCTATGATTTGAACAAATGGCATTCAGCTGATACAGGAGTGAGTAAATAATAAATGTGTTTTCATTTTTAGATGAGCTATCATTCTCGGCAATGACTTTGTCTCCTCTTACTGTATTTACTTTTGCACTTCCCTCAGGATAGACTCTAATAACTTAGTGACCCAGTTCAGTCCGCTTCCCGTCTTTTGTGGTCAATGTCAGCCATTTTAGTAGATGATACTGGGAGTGTGTCTGTCTCCAGTCTCCGCAGCTGAAAGTGGAGCCGCCCCGGTACGACAGCAGAGTGCATGAGGGGCTGTGCCGGGTGCCTCAGCGGGCGGCGGACAGGCTGAATTAGCAGCAGTAATGCCTGAGGCTGAGCAACAGGGCACTCACTGTTTAATCAGGTTATCTGGGAGTAGGGGCACAGCATCATGCCTGCAGGGGTTTGAGGGGGTTTCTGGAGGGACAGCAGGATAGTGAGACAACTCTCAGAGTCGAATGATCCTGACCTGAAGGAAGGCTTAAAAACAGAAAAAAAAAAAGTTCAAACTCGGAGGGAAATCTCTCTAAACTGCGCTGTTAATAAGGCTTCAAAGAAGGTTTCTCATTGTTATTCAATTTATTTGAAGTTTGCTTACACTGACAAACTGAGCAGTTGTTTTGGAAAGCAAACACCAGATGCCAAATTGGCACACTGTTTTACTGTCTCTCTTAAATAGGAAGACAGGGTTGCAAACGTATTTGAGTAGACAATTATGTATGTGAAATTACAAATTATCAAGTACAGGCATTATCAGGAGAGAGCAATGGTGTGTGACCCTGTTTGTGAAACAACAGTGGTTATATTTCTTAAAGGTAAGAGCCATTATGGTGGGTAGAGGTGCTGTAGTGGTGGTGGTAGTGCTGGTGTGTGTGTCTGTGTGTGTGTCCTTTATCTCTTGCCCACATACAGGGACTAAGTGCACATCAGGGCTGTTTTCCTGTGTGCAGGGCAGCGTATCCTGCTCTCCAAAGCCCAGGAAATTACAGTCCAGCCAAGCAGAAAACAGGAGTGGGATTTTGGACAACAGGCTTCACCTGTCTCAGGCCTCAGGCTCATAAAGTAACACCTACTGTAAATGAGGAAGGCATCAGATTGCTATATGAAAGAGTGGTAAGTGTCTGTTGAAGCGTGTAGGTGTGTGTATGTGCGCAGCATGGCACATAACATACAAAATGTATTGTTTAGAAACATTAATAAAAAATAGCTTTTTAATTTCTTTCCTTCTTGTTTTATTCTTATCAATGGCCCCCACTGCACCCTTTTCTCACTTCCCCATGGACCACTGTTCTTTCTTCTCTGGTCCTCTTTATACACTCATTTTTTTTGTCTTTCTCCGAGCTGTCTGGAGGCACACTGCTCCAAAATTATGCATCACCTTTGGCTGTTTTGTTTACAAAAAGAAAAACAGTCTTAATTTAGTTAAACAGTGTGAACCAGACTAAGCCCTTCAGTGCCACAGGAGTGCCAGCGGAGGAGTCCTCTGAAGGCTGCCGTTATATATGTATATCCTTCCTTTGTCATGGTTATAGAAAATCATTGCTTCTGATTGGCTGCCAGGTATCCATAAAATCATATAAAACTTCAAACATGCATCATATCATCAAAGTTGGAGTTTCAGTCGAATTTTATTTTCTTTCCGCACATGTTGACGCTTTCTTGTTCGTCCGCTCACGCGCTGCCTTTCTCGCCCTCTTTCTCTTCATCTCCATCTCTTGCTACATATGCAAATTGATGAAGCTATTGAACTGACATGTTTAATGTGTGGAATATTCACTGTTTAAACATTTAAAAGATAGCAATCAGATTAAAATCAATCAAATTCGATAGAGCGGCTGGTATGGCTATGGAGATAAGCGTGTGATGTACTTCCTGCTGGTTTCCATTAACGACTGTTAAATTGCTGATTGTTCCTTTTAATACATTTGAACTTATCTTTATGTAATGTTTCAAAGGTCTGAGGTCAGAACATTTCACTTGCCAACTGGCTTAATTTCCATTCTGTTTTCAAGACTTAACAGCTTCTCAAAACTTATGTGAGTGGTGGGTTAGAGCCTGGGGGCTACATTATATATACAAAGGATATGATTATCCATAAAGTTATAAATAAAGATGAATGCACAACCACACACTGCCAAACGCAGCACTGTATGTAAGTGCCGGAAGGGTCAAATGTCTGGGTTGTCACCTCTAGTCACTGATCTCCCACCTCAGCAACATGGGGGATTAATCAAAAATCCTCTCTCTCTGACACCTAAGCAGAAGAAAACAGCCACAGTGGAGCAGGTATAAGCCAGAAGGACAGATAGAGAGGGGAGCAGTGACTGTAAAATTTGATTAAACAACAAAACTGTGTAGGCATCCACGAGATCTGTGCCTTGTGGAGGAAGAAATCCTGCAGAGTCACCAAATTAGCAAATTGTGGAAATGATGTATTCTGTATGTCTGCAAAAAATGAAATGCCCGAAGCAATTTAATGCTTACACTGTTAGGAATGTTAATGCACATCTACTGAGAACCTGCCCTGAAACGCTGTAACTAGCATCTTTGTACGGTATGTGTTCTGCGTGTAAAGGGACGATTAGTATACATTATCTGTTTTTGGACTAAAGGTATGGAGAAGCGGAGCTATAGTGGAGCGTATTGGTAGTGGGAAAGTAAATGTCAGGGGTTTCAGGGACTGAGGGGAAGAGCAGCAAGCTGTCAACGCATCCCGTCTTCCCCATTCACACTAAAAACTCTTGTACAGCGCTCATGAGTGGGGGAACAGCCAGCTTTGCGGTGCATGTAAATGATGGACAGTTTTCTTGGCGTGCACAATGATGTGCATATGTCATGTCAAAGTGTGTCTGCTCTGCTGTGTAACGCGCTCTCTGGTCAGATGTTATGTATGTAAATATTATTCACCTATTCCAGAATGGCTTTGCATACCACAGCTGGTAGCAGCTGTCTATCTTTACCTGCCCTAATGGTGTTATTCGCTGCACCATTTTACTGCTGCATTATGGGTCATGCCTTTGTTTTGACAGCTTGTGATTGTAACACAGCGAATTTGGCTGCCAAATTTTGAGCATCAGCACTGGAAAAGCATTTGTCCTGGTGGTTACGGTAAGCTTTGATAGATATGCAAAATAAAGTGCATTGATAGTTAAATTAAGCGTGAAATATTTGCACGCTTAATTTAACTATCAATATTCTGTTCCTTTTAGCCTCAAGTTGTCTCCTACAAATAAAAAAAATGTCACTATGAAAACTGTCAGAAGCCACAACCAGAGTGATCTGCAGTGGAGCGATCTGTCAAAAGAGGTCACAGTTTGAAGTCTACTCTGTCAAAAATAGGTAAATACAGGTAAAAAACGTTCTCACTCATTTATACAGTTTGACAACCTAACAAAACTGTTTTGAGAGGCCAGCTTTGCACAGTTATTGAAAGCTGAGATATTTAAAAAATCTAAAATTCAAAACAGCTGTCAATTCGCAGCTTGGCCTTTGTAGAGCTGAGATAGGTCCGTAAGGTTTTTCAGCGAAGCGGTCCTTTGTCACTGCGCACTGTGGCTTGACAGACAGAATATAGGGAGCAGAGTATGGTGCCTTTTAGATCTGCTGTCAAAGGACATCACAAGACTGGACGCCACTTTCCATTGCGAGGCACATGCTACAACACATGCTCTCATATGCATAGCTCAAAGACAGCTAACCAGAGATATCAAATGTCAGGATTATTATCAAAATTAGTTTATCTGATAATTCGACTGCAACCACAGGAATGTTGGTTTTTTTTGGACAATTCCTGCAGTTAAGAGTTGATTGTATGTGCAAACCACAGAGAAATAGACATTTAACTTGATAAAATGTCCACAGCGCTGTTTGCAGCTGTGTGCTTTTTTGTCTAGCTCAAATCTCAGCCTCTCCAAGGTGAGCACGCACAAAGGACTCACCACACTTATTGTTGCAATGACCTGCATTACCGCGGGTCCTCCCTCTACCTGTGTAAACAAGACTGTTATTTATCACTTCACGTTCGATCCTTCCTCTGTTCTAAGCCAATTAGAGTTCTTCGCCGCCACTCTCGACCCGACCCAAGCTTGTCATAACTGCAGTCATAAGCCCCGTTCTCCTCCGCGCACCTCTCTCCCTTCCTCTCCATTTTCCATCTCATTAACATTCATTTTCACCCTAATTGAGCTTAATAAGAAAATAATGTTTGACATTAAATCCTTGTGAACATGTGGCCCAGCTGATCACTGTGTCTGTTTGTTCCTCCGCGGCAAATGCTTACTTTGTCAGAGGTTTGTTTGTTTGCCTTGCTTGTGGTTCCTGTAATAGCCTATTTAGAATTCCCACTTTCCATCTGTCTCCAGCTGACCCCTTGCTGTTGCTGTACTAAAGTTGGATTGTGCTTCTCGTTAATGCCTTTCCCAAGTTTTTGCTTAGTGCGTGCTTTGCGCTCGCAACAGCGTCTGCATCCATAGATTTCAAGCTGAGCCTCCAAAACTCTGACCACTGCATTTAGATAGGAAGCCAGTCAACTTTATTGATTTAATTTTTCAAAGCCGGTGGCAATATTATTTTGATATACAATGACCTTGTGGGGAAGGTGGAGCACTTCTTTGCCAATATCAATCAATCATCATCATACCGTAAAATGGAGGGGGGAAGGAAAGAGGCGAGTGGGAGGAGATGGAGGGCCTGTTCAATACAACCTTGGTTGTCCGTTTGCTGCAACAGTGATATATTGCTGTTTATTGACAAAGACAATTAGGGAGGAGTCCACACCTTTAACACACTCAAGAGGCAGGTGAGGCGTCTTAAGCAGCAGACTGCCAGAGGGTCTGTGTTGCCGAGGAGACACGTGACTGACATACAAGCCTGAATGTGTGGAGCCAGACTCTGAGGAGGGAAACATGTAATCTCTACTGAAGACAACACCTGCTGTATATCTTTAAGCCTCTAGAGAAAACAGCATCATGGATCCTAATGGAGAATATGGACTTGATATTCACTGACATTTGCCTTCAGATTTTTATCATGGTCATCTTACAGTTTTGTGTCTTTGACGTCACCGATCCATATAATTGTCCAAAGGCGTGGCAGACATCAACACTTGTAAAAGCACAGATGTGTGTTTGAGCAAAGGATACATCTAAATGTACAGTAAATTATTTTTTGGCCACTTGGG
>JAOXYL010000090.1:20343062-20353174 GCA_028564955.1 Terapon puta
ACTGAAAAATTACATACACTCATCACCATCTTCAACAACAATGCCAGGTTTTTGATGTGCATCCGTGAGCTAGCCCTGTGAATGACATGCACTCTGATTTGAGACAGCTACTCAGTCACTGTCAGACCGAGATAGAGCAGAGTGTCCTCTGCATAGATTAATCCTCAGCCAATGTGTGCTAATCCATGACAGCAGTCAAAAGGAAAAGCACAGCTTTTTAAACTTTTTGTTCGAGAATAAGAAGCAAAATGGCTCCATCCCATGCCTCTAATAGATTTGTTTCCTATTCAGTGTCTGACATTGTATAAAAAGCACATTTGAGCTTAAGATAACATGTTTAGTGTTGTTGCTTTGTGAGTTTGTATCTTATAAAAAAGGTATAAGCTCAACTGAAATAACAATATATTCAACAAAGTAAAGTGATTATAAGTGACAGAATACAGATCATATGATGTGTTATGAACATATGATAGGAAAAGATTGCTTCATATATTTGAAATTGGTATGTGTAAGATTAGAGTTGATACATATTGACAATTTAAAACTAGATCGATGAAATAAAATATGAGAATTAGTGAAGGCAAATATCTTCCAAAATCACTTCGCAGTGATGGTTGGCAATGACTTCAGGACCACTGTGATTCTTGTCCATGCTTTGTTGTGAAATCATAATCACAGAACCATATTTTCTCCTTTCACATTCTTCTATGTCTGTTTATATAGTTACATGCACAGTAACCATCTCTGCATTTCCCTGTGAATTGTCTACTGGGATGTGTAACAGATTAAGCAGCACACCATGCCCCTCTCCTTTTTTGGGCTAATTAAGTAGCTAACTAAATGATCTTACCATGAAATAGTTCCAGAGATTTGGATGCTGCTTGAAATCAAGCCCACCTGAGTTTGTGATCGCACCATGTGTTTCTTACCCTGCCAATGATCCTGGGGAAGGGAGCTCTCTGATTCTCAGTTACGATCATAGGAGGAACCAGCAGAGATCTCTTAGATCTGTATGGAAGCTTCTGGCCAAGACTCAGGACATCCTGAAACACGAGAGACAAGGAAAAAGCATTTCATTAAATAAAAATAGCAATCTTTCATGTCATATATCATGCCCATTAACAGTGTGGAGTCCTCCAGCATCCCCCTTAGAATTCATCCATGACAATCCCAGCTCACCCAAAATTGCTTGTTTGCATCTTGTTAGCAATTACACTAAACCCCACTGACGACGCACAAACACACACACGCATCAAGCATTCAAGTATGCTTTTTGAAATGTTCAGCAGTCAAACTGCTTTTGGAGTGATTCCCAAATTTGATTGGTATGTACTATATAACAAGGAACCCACAAAGACTAAGCACCTACATCTGGCTGGCAGCACCATATGCTTTACATGCTTTCACAGAGGAGAGAAGATTCTCTGAGCAAACATGAAATATTGCCTGTGCAGCTTTCACTGGAATTTTATTTACATTCTTTAATTCTTTATTCAGCTCATATGCTGAATGAGGACAAGAGGGAGACATAGAGGCAATAAAACATTAAAGCAACAGAAACAAAGACAATAGAAACAGTAAAAATGAAGAAATGAGAGATGACAAGGTTTTTGGCAAAGCAATTGCATTGGTTCATGCAGAGGGAACCAATCGGAAATGTGATTTTTGCCCTCGAGAACACAATAACATAATCTAATTTCATCTTTCACTCTCCTGCTGTTGTACACAAAGATGTGGTTGTTACTGTGTAATATACTGAGAGCCCCCCTCCCCTCTTCTTTGCTTTGAGAGCACTGATACAGTTATGGAATCTCTGCTTAGATTCTGATGAAAATAATGTTTGTCATTGACACAGTGAACAGGAAGCTGGAATCCTGGCTGCTAATGTGGAGGTGATGACCTACAGAGGAGGAAGGTCTGTTGACTGTCTGCATACCTGGACACGAGCCGAGGAGAAAACAAACACACACAAACACACATACACACACACACACAATTACTGTATGGATACACTGACATAATTCATTATTTAGTTAGGGTTTGCCTTTTATCCCATACATTTTCTTTCTTTGCCCTCAGATTGACTCTGTTTATGTCTTTCAAGACCTACTAGCTGTAGATATAATTAAAGCTTCCGAGCAGTGCAGTGCTGTTCACTGATGCGAACCAATCTCCCAGAATAATCATAAACTGGGTCAGAAGAAAAGCCATTACCTTCACAGAGCCTAATCTGCCACCTGTATCCAAAAGAAGGCAACCCAAGGACGACACCAGAATGGGTCTATGAGACTAACCTTTCAGCACAAAAGCCACAGAGACTTTTATCTGCTAACTTCCATAGTTCAAGCATCATTTTGTGACGTTTTTTTATTTTATTTTATTGTGATTGCAATCACACTGGAAGGATAAAGCAGAATCAGGTAAGGACACCGCTGTTCCAGCTAATGATAATAAGTTACTTCACATACTACAGTCGGTAATGCAAGTCTTTGATACCACAACAGCTTGCATCTGATTTGGCAAAACAATTTCAATGTAAACACAAGTTAAAACTGAGAGGTGGGAGACACTTGGGGGTAAAATGTTCATCATCAGTGATAAGCCCCCCCTGCTTTCCTTCTCTTGATTGTACTCCAATTAAATAGCAGCTCATAGCAAAAATGTTGTATCTCTATAGTCTTCTGAGAGAACTCTGTCTTTATCTGGCATGTTTGGGTGGTCCCTTTCATTTTTAGACAATATGAGTTGCTCTTTTGTGGCTTGGATCAGTGAAATCAACAAATAACCAAGATCTGCTTTGGGAAATATCTGGTTCACAAGCCTATGTAAATGAAAACTTTGAAGGGGCATCCAGTCTACTGGAGTTTAGAGGTTGGTTTGCTAATTATCCCAATTATCCACTTACCTAGTTAGCTGATTGACACTTGGCTGAGCTTATTACCTTACCTACACCCTAACTTACCTCACCCTGTTCATGCTAATGCAGTCCTTACAGTCCATTGCCAGTTCTAATAACACACCGTCTGCTGGCTCGTAAGCTGCAGTTTCGAGGAGTTTGTTTGCTCACTCTCTCTTTCCCCTGCCTGAGCTCAGCCTGCCATGCTGTCCATCAAGCACTGACACACCCTCCAGACGCTTTGCAGGAAAGGAGCAGCTCTGAATTTTCTCAGAGGCCTGAAAATCACTTTTACATTATTTTTGATAGCAAAAGGGAAAAATGTGTTTTCATTTGGACTTTAACAATGAACCTTATTAATGCTAATGTGATCTGTCTCGTGCTACGGCAGCCCATTGTCCACACAGAGGCAGCCACCGCTTAAATGTTGAGCAAAATGACAAAACAATGACAGTGAAAGAAACGACACATCAACAAGCCCAGTTGTTGAGCCCTGTTCAAAATGAGAACACAGTCTCAGTATGAAAGGGGAAATACCAACCGGAGGTCTTTGTGCTTTCATTTGCAATGCAAATAGTCTCTTTTGTCCTTCATCTTTTATAGCCTACCTTACAACACTTTATTGACAATGTGCACTGCACACAGATGTGGCTGTGTGTGTCTGTGTGTGTGTATATGCAGGGGGCTGTTTGCGTGTTTACTGTTCAGACCGCTGTTCTTGGCTGACAGGGACTGTGGCACCACTCTCACCCCTGTCAGAATGACGGAAAGAGAACAGGTAAGAGGCAAAAACTGAGCCATTTGTTTACAGCACAGCGCCGGCACTGAGACAGAGAGGGCAACGCCAAACATTCACACCACTAACCGCCTCGCCCCTCCACCCCTCCCAGCACCAAAGGTCAGCGAGAACACAATGAAACAGTAATCATAAACACAGCCCGACCAGAACAAACCAAAGACACACTGAACAGTCTCTGAAATGGCCACTCTTATCAAACCCACTGGGGGATGACCTTCCAAATGTCAAAGACAGAAATCTAAAACTGGACCTGAAGCGGTTAAACAGAACGCCGCGCGAAACTGTGAGAGATTACATGACCTATTTCGCGTCTAAAGAGCACAGTCAGTGGTGTGTGTATATGTATGTGACCGGTTCAAGAGCAAGTTGATGGACTTTTAAGCACTGGCTGTAAAAATCCGGCCTGAGCCTGGAGCCCGGGGATGATCGCATCAATCCCATCATGCACAGGTCTCAGCTGTGTGATATTTGTAAAGAAGTGGGAGAAGAGCTGGGAGGCAAACAGGCGCCATGGGGTAATTTTAGTGGCTGGATGTGGGGGACTGGTGACAGGGGTTAGGGCTAAGATAGATCACGCTGTCAAATCCACGTCTTCACTGAGCTGAGGTGCAGTGGATCTGGAGAGGGACTGATGGCGCTTTAAAACCTATCCATGTTCTGCAGGTGGATCAGAGCGGGGGACGCTCTGACAAACTACACGCGTTCGTCCTGCGCTCTGAGGATGACTCACCACAGTTCAGCTCTGTAAAGGATAACTTGCAGCTCCTAATTTGTTCCCTCTCACCTTTGCGCCTGCCACTTTGCAGCTCTTCCTCGTTCTTTTCTCTCCCATAGCAATAGCTTCCCTTCACACTTTGTCCCTTTGCAGCCTGTATGTGTGATGAATAGCGTTCTCGTAGCTCGGCGACACAGTAAGAGAAGGAAGCCATGAATCTTTAATATGCCCTGTTCATAAATTACTGCCGCGCCATCAACCCTGATGCAGCCTTAATACATTTGCTTCTCTCTCTGTCTCTCAAATGATCATTAGGGCAAATCAGTGAACTGAGCGGAAAGTGTCACGACAAGAAAAAGAAAAGTTTCAAGATTTGTATTTGATCAGCGAGAGGTAACAAAGCACGGAGAAGGGCATATATGGCCAAATAGTTACAGTGTTTACATGCATACTGTACTATACGATGAATGTGTGTGTATGAGAGATGAGCAAACCTTTGTCATTGTCATCTGAGCGCTGAGTTACTGTGGCAGTAAAGTCACGTCCTTGTCCATTCTGCCATTTTCACTCTCTATGCTATATTGAGAAGTGTCATTACTCATTTCTGACAATGTGTTGGAGACCTGGTGAGAAATGGATAATATCAAGGCCAACATCGGCCCGTGGTGACAGGGATGTACAGCTATTCAGTGTGGAATAAACTCTTGGATATGCAGCCAGGTCAGGCAATCAGCCAGCTCCGCGATGTAACACACAGTTAAGCTCACCCTTTTAGTATCAGTAGCATGGAGATACGCAGGCAAAAACACTGTATTGACTGATAATGAGTATGTTGAGAGAACAACGTTCCGCACTTTGTTAAAATATATTGACAAAACATAAACACTTTTCATTTTAGTGGAGGGGTATTTATAGCAGTGAGATATCAATGACTGATGCCTTTTTGAAATATTCAATTATCGTGATTAACTAATGCTATGGAAAAATCTCATGTGTGTGTGTATGTGTGTGTGTGTGTACCTGCAGGTAGTGGTGTAGTAAGAACTAGTGATAATACCATAATAAAACCAAATAAATGTAATGTATATAAAACTGTTTCAGAACAAGCTCATTATAAAATAAAGGCTTTCTTAACTGCACCTGACAGCATCAGCGACTATTAAAACCACTGGGGTTCTTGTGCAGAACATCTACATCACATATGTAATTTTGAGCAAACTGGGCGTGTTTGAATTTGACCACCTGACTTGATCAGCCCCTTGCATTGCAAAAGAGCAGTTCATGTGTATTTATAAACCACACTCATTTTTCACCCCACAGGAATAATACACTAGCTGTTTTTATTATCAAGAAACTTTTCCCGTTTCTTCTCCTTGAAACACATTTTTAAAATAATGTCTTTGTTATCCTCTGCTGACCTGAAAAAGTCATCCATGTGATGATCCATGTTTCCCTTGACTTCCATCACAGTCAGACTTTCTCTCATCTGCAGCTGGTACAGCATGCAGAAAGAAGGCTTTCTACTAAATCTAAGAGACCTGAGCATCATTTTCATAATCTAATTTTAGCTCCTCTACTTCAGTTGTCACCTAATTTTAGGATCCCATTTTGTTAACAATGCGATTTATAAGCCTGACCTTTAAGACTCTTGCAAGTCATATCGGAGCCTGACCAGCCAAAACAAGATACCGCTCACGACTGAAAATGACTTTGGCTGTTTGAATTCATCCCTATGAACAGTGAATTACTAATAGCATGATGGACGTTGGGCTATATCTCAAGACTCGAAGGGGATGGAGAGTACTAATCGATGGGTGGGGCCTGAAGCTGTTTAAATGATAACAGATGAAAATGGTTTTGAGTTGAAAAATGATGGACCACATGGTTATCTTTTTCAGTCTAGTCAAAACAACCAGAAGGTCTTCTATTAAGACACCTGCACCTTTAATCCCAATGTATTGACACCGTCCTTGCTGTCATCTTCATTGCCAAATACCTATTCACAAGCTTCCTGTTGCATGCCCTGATTTTAGTATTTCACCTGATGTGATACAAAGCATTTTTACTATGCACATCAATAATATGAAGGTGAAGGTTTGTTTTGCTCCCCTTGTAAATTAACATGACGTTAAGCCTTTTGGTTTCCTCTCCAGTGCTCACTCCCACACATGGAGGCTAACAAAAAAATGTATAAATAAGCAGATATATTAAACCGTTTTTGTCAAATGATGGCAGGTTAGGAGAAACTAAGGTAAAGAAAGACAGACAACAGACAAAGGGGGTAAACAGAATTAACAAATGACGGCGACAGACCACCTGAAGAGAGATAGCGCGAGTAGGATGGAGACAGAGAGCGGAATATCATTTGTGTTGTGTTGTATAATGTGAGATGCTGTGCTGTGGTTGCAAGATGTCACATCTTAGTCATCCCCGGAAAGCCTTACTGAACACTGAAAGCTTGGTTAGGGAAAATCTATTTGCCATTGCAGGATGAGGATTTTGCTCAGGATGCAATATTACATTTCATTCAGTGTGCGAAAATGGATGAAACATAACAAAAGCAAAATAAATAGGCTTTTGGACTCAGATTATTTTGCCTCTTATCACTTGTTACATTTGAATGGTGCCTGTTTATGCCCCCCGAAGGTAAGAAAATGCTCTGCATAACTGTTGTTCTGCACAACGCGACCAAAACAACACCGAATAATACTCAGGGAAAAAAGTCCATATCTTGGAGCATGCATTTGTTAAATTGAAATGCATTCTTCCATTAATTCACATATTGATCGGCCACAAAAAAAGGGGGAATAAATTACTCTTTGAATTCAGAGTTTTGCTCATAATAGGAATCATTCATCAGCTGCCTCTCTCCCTCCGGGCCTGTGTTACAGCAAACTAACAGCTCGCACCGAGGAATTAAAAACTGATTCTCTCCACCTTCGCTCACAGCACTTATCAATTATCACCAGCCAATATTTTCTGCCACGATACCATTAGTTATGCCAATAAATTCACCACGCAATGTTTCCGCTCTGTGTTAGGGAGGAAACAAAGGGAGGTTTGGGCAAACACAAAATCTAAGTTTGACAGTGGCGTAACGAAGAGATTTCATTACCAAAACACCATTTCAAAAAGAAACCTTCTCCGCGGCGACATAATTGAAAAACAGGCAAGAAGAATCAAGGCAGCTTGACGAGCATGAGTACAATCTCGAATCGGAGATTTGAAGCTTGGAGAGCAGTCTGTGTTGTCAGCAGTGTCATTCCACAAGTCAAAGATTTATTGAAACACGCTTTAAAATATGCCGTGAGTTAGTTACATATTCTTCAGAAGCAGCTGCTGCTCTGAACTTGTGTTTGATGGGCCACTTGAGACACTGTAGTGGCACAGTGTGGGGGAGTGGGAGAGGGACGACTACAGGATGTGGACAGAGAAAGGGACAATAGATTTTCTGATAATATGAGTCCCAGAGCTTGAGGAGCTTCAGCAGATTAATTGATAGTGAAATAATGAGAGCTTTTAACCACGCTGCCTCATGAGAGAAGTCTTCCTCTCCCGTAACCCATTAGCTTTAGGATGTCTTAGCCTCTGCCTTTTTTTTGTTTGTTTGTTTCTTCTCTCGGCACTCTCTGCCTAATTTGTGCACTTTGCGACTGTGTGTTCTCTGCAATTAACAGTTGAGTGAATCTACTTTAGGATAAAAGAGACACTGAAGTATTTGACCACAGGAAACATAAAGCACTTAATCTGACATCAAGCTTTGCTGTTGCAACTTGATGACATCTTAAAGTAGAAATTCAAGGACAGACAGAAAGACACAAGGGCTGAAAACTATGGACATTTTTTTTTTTGGTCATACCACATTGTACCACCTCTTGAAGGATAAATGTGACCTAATTTTCTTGTGGCTTTTGCTCTGCCAGACTCCAATTGTGGCAATGTCAAAATGTTCCCAAATCTCAGCAATCACTTCAGCCAGTGCAACACTACTGTAAAGCAGAGAAATGATGGTGAAAGCCACAAAAATAAACCCAAGTTGAAATAAACCAGAACTGTACAGCTCACGGCTCTACATGCTGAATTAAGGCCTGCGAGATTATTACCAGTACCTCAAACTTAGTTTAGTTTCTGATTTAGCACTAAACAACACTAAAACTTAAAAGTTAATACAATTTTCATCAAGACTAGCCCTTTCCCTCGCTGACAAAATGTCACTCCTATTCTTGTACTAAAAATAAATATACTAACAAAATGAAATGTGTGCCGTGTGATCCACAACCTAAAATGTCTCACGGAAGGCAAACACACACTCGCAGAGGACAGAACATATGGCCACATTAGTCACAAGAAACTTCACTTCCCACATAAAATTTGCCAAAAGACTAATTCACTTATATCCTCAATGACTTGCCAAGGTAACACCCATGGACCAGCTAACCAAATAAACGATGGTGAGACGCACAAACAAATGAGAGCCACATCATGCTGAAGGGGATGGAGACATTCATTAAGCTGGGGGGTGGAGGAATGGTACCAGCAGGACTCTGAGCACTGCAGCAGGAAGACAGATGATCTCTGAGAGAATGAAGGGAACACCAACTGTACCTGCAGTCCCTGGAAACTTTTCCTAATCAACTTAGACTATTTGGCCTAAACAGAGGCGGGCTTGGGGTGTATAGAGGATATGAATGAGAGAAAATGATGTTTATTCAGGTGCACAGAGTTTAAAAAGGCAGTCAATTTGCTGGCTACAGAAACACATTTCTGTAGATTACACAAACAAAGGGACACATTTGCAGAGAAACAAAGCTCAGTGTTGGGGTGCAGGCTTACTGGCCAAATTCCCATATAACTGGAACTGGCCGGTGTAATTCTTCATACACCAGACCCTGGTGCAAAAACACTGCAGCTGTTTATGTTTCCCCGTAGAAAAGTGTTTTCTTTCCTCTTCCACTCCATGTGAGCCCAAGCAAAATTCTGATTAAAAACACAAAAAGAGGGAAATGTATGTGTATTTGGGTCTTCATCAAAGTTTAAATGGGTCCAGGCTATTGTTATATTCAAAAGGAAACTGCACCACTCTCACTCAGAGCATGTGTGAAGCACATGTGAAACCCACAGTGAACCCTGCTCGCTTTTGCCATGACATTCCAAAGTTTTAGCACCTTTTTAGGGGCTAAACATTTCCTAAGTGTCAGTAATCTGGATCAATAATCTAAGAATGTCTATCACACATACTGAGCCCATCGGCCTGCAGACGGATTTAGTGCTCGGCTCAGTTGTTGCTGCCATCTGCAACAGTGCTAGAAACTGACACATCTCTGGTGATGGCAACGATATGCTCATAGGTCTGGCGGAGTACAGCACCAGCTGTTCTCCAGGCCTCCTCCAGTGGCTTTCATGTGTTCCTCTTTAGTAAATCAAAAGCCGTTCTTTTAACTTCTTATGTGATTCTCTTGGTGGGTTCAACATCAATCACCGTCTCTGTTTTCTCCCTCCATATCGTCTTTTACTGAGGCCGTAATGCCTCATCTTGTTATAAAATGAATGTCTATTTTTATTTAAATGACACAGAGTATTACCTGAGTATCTGAAACACTTAAGTTATTTTTCACTTCTTTTAAATGCTCATTTGGTTTCAAAGATTATGGATGTGGGTGTCTCCCAACTGCCTAATATGGCATCTGAGTTGGTGCAATTAT
>JAOXYL010000090.1:20373353-20409087 GCA_028564955.1 Terapon puta
CTGATGTAGAACCTGTGCCATGTAAACCGCCTGTTCTCTAGTCCCGCCCACCCTGACCATTAGCCAATCAACACAGAGCACTGTCACTTGCTTAATGTCAATCATACCATTTTATTCATTTGATTGGATAATGACTTTTTTCTCATGGCTGAGGGCTCCTGTCCAAATTGCCCATATGATTGTTTCTGGTGTGCCACCCACTGACATTTTCGTCCAGTCTCATTTCATCAACAAAAACTCACACACGTCTCGTCATGTTTTCGTCATCAGAGAGCCATGTTTAGCTCGTCACCGTGTCATTATCGTCATGAAAAAAAAGCGGTGTCAACGAAATAATTTCGTCATTGTCATCACTGACAAAAGTAACACTGCTCGTCTATGGCATTCTCCACTCATCCCTCAGAGGTCCTCAGACTTTCAAATTGGCTGCACCACCCACCTACTCGACTGCCTCCATGTCTGTCACCTGCCACATGTTGGACTAACAAAACATTTATTTAAACAGAAACGGTGTATTGAACCTGATCCTGATGTGTTACATCAGCTCTGAGAAGGCCTTTCTTTGGAGTTCTTTGTTGTTTTGGAGCCTGATGAAATTGGTTCAAATAAGTGTTTGATACTCCTAATACTATGTTCAATACTATAAAAAAACACAATGTTTCGGCCCCTGCCCTTGCTTTCCTAATATACTGTGAAGTGAAGGGGTAGGTGGAAACTGTGATTCCTAATTATAGTGATCCAACATTTGCCACGCATTTCAGGATGACAAGGCAAACATTTCAGGTGAAAGATAACCCACTACTTACTTTGGAGACGGTGTTACAAGCTATGTGAGCTAATTATTCTATTATGAGTACCAGGTCTATCATTACTGCTGATCACTCTATGTGTGTGTGTGTGTGTTCTTCACTGCTGATGAGGTAACACCCCTGACGCATAGAAACACAGACAAAGTACCTGCACGCAGTTTCGCACCCTTTCGGGGGCAACATGTCTTTCAACCTGTAGCCGAACAGTGCGCACATTTATCAGACTGAGTGTGCACCTGACCTCCTCCGCCCACCTAGCTCACCTGTCTCCACTTCCCTCAGCCTCACTCCACATATACTGGACCATTTCCTTTGTACTAGTGTCTGTATGTCATGTGTGTTGTTGGCTGGGCATTTAGCAACTGACATGTTTCTGCTTGTTTACCTACCTGCCTGTCTGCCTGTCTGTTACCAGCCACCTGCCTGCCTGCATGCCTTTGAACTCCACCACCTCTATGTTTGAGTCCTGCTAATCTCTGAAACATGATAACTTTCACAATTACGTTTAATAAGTCACTTAAAACCACTGATATGTATTTATAGTGTTGTGATATAACCGCATTATGTTTCAAAGAAACTGAAAAAATGGGTGATTTTCTTGTCTTTCAGTCTACTTAGATACTACAGGGATGTATCTTAATACAAAAAAAAAACATTGCGTAATTAACAAGTGTGGACATAAATAAGGGTAAGTAACTGATGATAAACGCACAGCATTGAGTCAATATGTCACCCCGCACTCTGCATTTGTTTGCAGATACATAATCCAAAAGAGGAAGAGAAATCTCAAAAGAATGTCACATTTAGCACGCTGTGTATACCTCGTGGGTGGTGGGCAAGTTAATATTAGGTTAGGTTTAACCCAAAGATGTAGCATGAAAAAGTAAAGTAGACAGTGACAGTGGCAAATCTGAATGACACCTGTATTCTCTTTGAAAGTGGAAAATGCAAGGTTTGGCTAAGTGCCCATGTTATTGGCCTTATCATGCAGGGACAGGTAATCTGGCATAACACACCATGGCTGCTTCTGTCTCATCACTTTCCACTTTCACAACTTTCCAACTCATCATTCGAGCAGTACTTTCTTTTATTTTTTTTGTAACACATGGAAATAAAATATACAGGGAATGAATGGAGAGGGGGGCTATAAAATAATGAGGTGCCAATACTTGTGTGGATGCTTTGTTTGTGACAATGAAGAAAAGATAAAATCGGAGACTCATTTGATGGCTGTCCTCCGCAGCTGCTGCTCACAAACCCATGTTTGCAGACTATAAACATGACTCCAGACGGAAGAAACACCACATGCAACCACGTAGACAGTTTTACTATTTCAAACTCCTGCTCCATTGCACACATTCTCTACCTGCAACATGGGCATGTAGCTACAGAGCTGGAGCATTTTAATGCTGGTGATAAAATGACAGCCCTTATTATCTGATGAAATAATTCAGCTTTTCAATGTTTTCATAAAAGGCACAATAATTGCATCACTTTCAGAACATGTTAGACAAGTGACACCCCAATAAACACATCAAATTGAGGAACAAAGTTCTCCCCATGAGTGTAAACAAAACATTCCTCTAAAAGGTCAAATTAACAGCACTATTAGTTTTATAGTGATGTGTTCCATTGCATTACATCTAAAATTATCTTCGGTTTGATTGAGAACCCTTACAGAGAGCAAGTTCATCTAATTAACTATTTGAAATATGACAAATGTTTTTTTTCTGTTGACAGTAGGCTTTTGTCATATATCAAAAGGTCAAGAGAAATTTGTGCCTATTGTGAATATTGCTGTTGTGCGACAGGAAATCATCATAAAAGGCTTATCAAAACCTCCTGGAAGTGAACACCAAATGAAAATCAATGCATGGACTCCTCACTCTGTACAGTGGTGTAAAGTAAAACAAAGTGAGTTCTTTAGAACTTTTTTTTACGATTATAAGAAACTTTTGCAGTCTTGCTAATGCTTATAAAAATGGAACCATATCTGATCAGCAGGGTTTCTCAAAGTGTCACATCAGCAAGATCCTATTGATGTGCTATCCAGTTGTTCGAAATGGTGTTACAGGAACTCAGTGAAGCTGCTGCCCAGCCAAATTGATCTCCTGAGTGCGAAAAAGCAGAAAGAAAAAAAAAAGATGGCAGCAACTAAACTTGAGCGAAAATGAAAGTACAGCAGTGATTTCACTCCAAGTATTGTCGAACATACGGATCTAAAATGACCATATTTAGATGAAGCTTGGAGCTGAGAAGTCAGTCCCGTTTAAAGTGAAAATGCAGTCATAGAGCTTTTACTGGGAGGCTACATCAGAAGTAAAAACAACAGTGCATAACACCTCCATTTAAACACTGTGGTGGAAAAATATTCTTCCATGAAACGTTACCATTGGCCAAAGAGAAGTCCCAGTTTATTCTGCAGTGGCATGCCATCCTTCATGGCTTAAATCTGTGCTGAAAGAGACTCATCCTCCTGCAAGACACCTGTAAACACGCATAGAGGGAATGCTAGGTGTGTTTGAAGAACAACAAACGGCCAGGACTACTGACACATGTGGTTTTCTCTCTTTAGCCCCTCTGTTTGTTTGCGATATATTTCAAAACTGGAAAAGAAAAGAGGCACCGGAACTTCATAAGACTCTATCAGGCACGGTCCACAACAATGCTTAAACCACGTGGAGTCTCATATCCTGCAGACAAGTGGAATCGATGCCAGTCGGGCGACAAAGCTGCATGGCAGTGAGCAAAGAATGGGCAAAGCAAATACTTGAGTGTTCATTTTAAAGTGAACAATAGGAGTGATTGGTTCAGTGAGAGATGCTTGAAGTATGATTTTGGCGTCTAAATGGTTATGTGGTGTTAAGTTTAGTGGAAAAAGCTTTGCTCTTTGATGGAGCTTTGAAATACCCCAGCGGCGGTGTGGATTCTGCTGGGAGCGCTAAGTTTGCTTTTCAGAAATGCATACATAAACATTTAATATTCATTGAATCAGGACTATCAACGGCTTCAAGACATACAGCAAAGAGCATGTTGGGTTCATCAGCATATCAGCATGGTAACAGTAAGAAGATTTAGTTTTTAAAGGCCTCCTGGACTCACCTGCATGAATACGATTGGATGCCTCTAGTCAGTCGGTAGATAAGCAGCTGATTAATATATTAATGGTACCGAATGTATATTTTTGCATTAAAAGCTGACTATTCCTTCCCACCCTCCACCTGCTCACTTCCACTGTCAAATCTCAAACAAACACATGATGATTACAAATACAAGCACATATTTCAAATCTACAAGATGTTCCTGAGCAAGTTCACAGCTGGTGCAAACTGCTCTGATCCACTGAGGTCTGTGATCATTTCGGGCCATTGCTTTCTTTTAATAACGATGTGCCAGCGTCTGGTCAGAATAATGTAATATTAATCTTGACAGTTCATATCTGCTTGCCAGAATCTGTTCCCTGAAGTCCTTCGAAGCTGCAATTAAAAACATCATGTTACTAATTGATGAACACCCTCCTAGTTGAACAGCCGGCATTGAAGTAAACATGTGGAGTTTATTTTTCCTTCCAGGAGTGCAGTGAATGATGGTTGTTCGACATACTAGCAGATGTACTTCTATTTGCATCAGAAATGTAAATTTCTTCCCCGTAAAGTAGCTTAGACCGAGACGACACGAGTATAGGAAGGAAGCGAGTGGTTCTTCAGGGCTGTAAGAGGGAGACAGAAACTGGGAGAGACAGAGAGATAGTATATCAAACGATTGCCAATTGCACCATGATTGCAGATGGGGTCTTGGCATCACTGTCCCTGTCCCCCTTATGCCCTGTGATTGCCGCCTCTACAGGCACCCTCTCGGGGCTGCTGATGCCAGTTTGTGTGCCAGTGGACCAAGATGCCAGTTCACGGCCAACAGCAGATGTGCTGACAGAAAGGTGAGAAATCCATCTGAATGTCATACAAGATGAAAATTAATACTGTAAGTATAATCAAATAGAATACCCTTTAGCATCTCTAAAGTCATTTAATGTCGTTTAATTAACCACACTGCATGGCAGCACGTGACTTACATGAGCTGATGTGGTGCCCTACTGATCCTAACTGCATGTCTTTTGTTCTTGTAGAGAGACTGGACCCTTAAAAAGTGTCTGTTATCAATGTTACCACTGAATCATATGGCTCTGAAAGCTAAAGGGTGTCACTCATACTGTTAAACTCACAGAGAACTATCACTACATCATGACATTGCAGTTCTCCTCAGCACGTTTTTGTGTCTTTCTTTTGGTTTTCTGGCATGAAATTTCACAGTTTGGATTCACTCCCACCAGTTTTCAGTAGCAGCAAGCAGCTACAAAAAGACAGTTTAAGCTATCCAGATGGGGAGGACAGATAAAGTTAGGGGCTAGCGATCTCAACATTTAGGAGCCTTTTTGTTGCTAAGAGAGTGTGTCTTGAGAAAACTCTATTGCTGCTGAAAATATACTGGATGTGTAATTCGGGAACAGTTTTTGAACAAGTTTGCCATATCAATTCAAAGAGTGATAAGATGGTCTTATATTCACTTCTTGTTTCTACTGCCCCCAAAATCGTCCAGGTTAATCACAATTTGGATAGTTTTCCAAATTTAAGCCGTCATTTTTATCAAGTCAAAAAGCAAAAAATCCACAAGCATTTGAATATTGGATATGTTAATCCACCCAACAGTGAAGTAAATTGCACACACTGTGTGGAGGAACAATCCCAAGTGATCACAACCACAGCCATTTCACTGGAAAACTAAAGCTGTAAAAACTAAGAAAGAAGAAAGAAAGAAATTGGAACCAGTAAATCTTACATAGAACATTTTAAAAATGTCTATGATGGTGCTGCTATGTTGCCAAACCACAGAAGTTAAATTGGACGTAGGTAACATAAATCTGTCGTACACGAGACAGATAATCGATTAAAACATAAATAATCTCTGGCTCCACCTACTGCCCATAAAGCCATTTAACAATAATCCACACAACCAATCAGAAGAGGGTATCTGATCAATACCTGCTCCTGCACAAGCTTCGCTCCACAACCTGTGTGCTAACTTAGAGCACTAATGGTGGATAAACAACAACCAAATGACCAAGCAGTGAGAGAACAACAGTTTCCACACAAAAAGGAGCAGTAAAGAAAATCAAGTTATGAAGAAGGAATTAGATCAAGATACACTGCAGGGAGTGGAGAAGGGACTTGGAGAGCATGTACACTCTAATTTTCAAAATAAAAGCACTTTCAGTCTGGCAGTCAATGTGAGAAAGTATAATGGCTTTTCTTTAAGAACAAACATACTAGACAGATGTGTCTCAGAAATCCCAAAGCCACCATTTTAATTTCATCTGGGGCAACTTGTTGTACTTGGATCAAAATAACACAAAGAAAAGATTGAAGAGTCAGTGTTACATTATTTTAAAAAAATATTTGCTCTTATCAGTTTGTCTGCCATAGCTAACCATTATCTCATGAAAAACATTTTTCAAAGAGGTTACTCACATGTTATCTTATGCCATTTTGAATTAGCCCATAGATCTCGATATCCTTTCGAATAATTCATAAACTCTGCTGCATAGTAAATCGTGTATTGAAACCGTTTGCTATTCTGGTCTAACATTTTCCTTCATTGTTGGTGATTTGCAGTCGACGATAAAAGGATTCCAGCTTTACCTTTCCACTCCCTCCTTTTCCTTCTCCTCTCTTTTCCTGTACCATTGATTCTCCTCTTCCTCTCTCCAATCCAGCACTCCTAACTACCATCCACCAGAAGCCTCCAGTCACAGGTTGACCCATATAAGGTTGACTGTAGCTGTGAGCCAGATAAGTCCACAGGGACCCACATGGATTCTTTCTTTATCTTGGGTCACTCCTTACCCACACTGTCTCCTGTTTCAACACTGAATATCATTCCCATGGTGCACATATTGTGCATACAATGCCGAGACTTACAAACATACTGTATGTAGAAAAACACCCACACGCAAACTCCACTATGCACACACACACACTTGCATACCCCTTACCAGTAATGGCCTTTCCTGTAATTATAGTCATTTGTCAAAAGCACACCTTGATTTATGGTCAAATTAAATATACACCAGAAAAAAAGCTGCAGGTCCTGGTTACTCCGGCTACAGAAGGTGATTAATGCTGCGCCATTACATGCGTGAGAGTGGCATGATCAGGATGTGCACCCTGCCACGCAGACAGTGGCAAAGGGAGATCATCAATTTGTGCATCCACAGACACGAGCACTGAAGGTGCAGTAGGTGGGTGCTCAGGGTAGCAACTGATTGGGGTTTTGGTGGGTTGAGGGCAGTGTAGGGCATATTATACTGCCAAAATTAGTAACTAGGGCAACAATGTGTGGGACACAGCAGTTATAAACTCTAGACTTAATAACCTTGCTCCGTCTCCATGCGGTGAATCTCTTTTATAATTGACGTTTTGCTTTAGTTTATGCAAATACCAGAAGATAAAAACAGATTTGTCTATGGGCCCAAAACACAGTTAACACCAATGAACAGATGGTAAAATGTGCTCTCACATTGCTAACTGGTAAATATAATGTCTGTTTACCTGCCATCCCTCTTTTATTGAGCATGTGAAAGCGGTGTAAAGTAACAGTGGTGAAATGGCGAGGCACTCAGTGACATTGCAAATCAGTTGAACAACATAATGCAGCGAGTGATGGATTTAGAGAAGAAAAGTTTCAATCTAAATGAGCGACTGATTTGTTTGACACAAGTACAGTTGAGGAAATAAGCTAAATTTAGGGTAGTAAGTACATCATAAAAACATTTGAAGTGCGTCCAGTGTGCACATCAGAGTGTGTGTTTGTGGCATTTCCTTTATAACAAATCCCCCGAACACTATCATTGTCTGCTCTGAGCAGGAAGGACAGCAAACTTATCACCTCAGCGAAGAAAGCTGCACCGTGTAGGAGAGAAGCAAAAATAAAACAGACGAGAGAGCTGCTCCATTTGTCCAATTTATCTAAAACCACTAGGCTATATCAGAATTCAAGTACTTTTAAATTGCCTTGATGATAAAGTGGGAGGGAACACAAGCGAGAGACAAGAATCGTGCCAGCAAGGAGGTCTTCGGAGCTCAATGCAGTTAATATGCCTTGGGCCTTGTGCCAGCCAGAAGAGCTGCACACCCACAGACTGCTGCCGTACATGAAGTGGAAGTCTTAAAGCCTCTGTGAGAAGGCCCTCTCCAGGTCTTTTTTTTTTTTAAGTCGAATCTCGAGGAATGCTTAATTAAAGGATGTGAGCGATGCCATAGAGAATGCCAAAGGCTGCCATGTTTTCAGAAGTAATCATGTTTGGTGGTGGGATCGTAGAAAAGCCTCACAGAGCAATGGTCCTTTTCTGCAGGATACAGATAAGGTGGCTCCCCTCATTTCTTCTCCACGTTTTATTGGCTGTCAGCGTGGTATGCCCCATAGCTTCCCAATACACCATAAAATCAAAACAGTATTTCCACCTAAGGTTCGCATAAATTAGCAGGAGGTAATGTCTTCTTATAATGGCAAAAGGCATACTTCCGGGGATAAATATCAATGAAGAAGTCCAGTTTCTGCACCGTCACAATATTACTAGCATTATGAAGTACCATTATTTCTGACAACCTGCCAGGTTGGTGACAGCAAACTGCATCAACTTTACTGCCACCTCTGATAGGGCAGCGGTGAGGCAAGAAACAAACAGCTTGCAAAACTAAGGTGAGCTATAACACCATCTCAAAATCAATACATCTCATTGCTGTATTTCTCTGCATCATGGCAGAACCCAGCGAGTGAAAACCAAAAGTAACTTTTCACAGCTCAGAAACCGAATTTATCCTTCAGTAAATGTCATTCACCGCCTGGCCCGCCTCACACGTCTACGACCCTGCAGAGAGGTAGTTTAGTATTTGAAACGTTCTAAAGAAATATGGCACTTTTCATAATATGTCTGAAGGTGAAGCCCACGTTTGAATGAGTAAGGCAGGAATCAGGCAAAAACAGTGTTTTCTGTGCATCTACAGAATTTATTTCTTGTGGCGATGTTTGCTGTTTTCAGTGAAACAGAGAAAGACTCGAGTTGAATTGGCAGCACAGCGAATAAAGAATCAATCCCACCTGTTATTTCGCAAATCTGAGTCAGTTTTTCATTTTATTCATTTTTCAGTGGAATGCATTCCCCATCATCGGGTCAAACATTTCTTACACCTGAATAAACTCAACTTCTTGGGTAAAGAAATAAGCCATTTCCAGACTTTTCTATTAAACCTTTTATATGTTGAAATTAATTTCTGCTTTGTTCAGAATGGTTTTCAAATTGAGCTGTAGGCTGTAGGGAATGTGAGGTTAATTGTGTAACACTTCAATCTGGCAGCGCAGATGCACAGATTTAATTTTAAGTGTAATCCTTCAGATCATTGCTTGCTTCATCCAGATATCTGAATAGTTGGATGAGGCCTTGGGAGTTTCAGCAACAAAATTAGAATTGGATAAATGGTTAGCCGCGAGCGTGCGTTAGATCTGTTGCACTGATGACGCAATTGACCCAACACAGTCAAATCATGTAATCAAGCAAAGTTAGATGGAGATGGAGCACACCATTTCCCATGAAGGCCATGTACCTCGCAAGCGCTGTCTATGAATGAAAACATGTCACATCATTCATACTGTTTCATATTATTAGCTTGACGAGGTCTTGAAAAAAACAGAGATGGGTTCTCCATTGCCATTTCATTTGCTAATATATTTCTATTTCCCCAACGCATCATCAGGCGGAGAGGGAAATGTACAGCAGAAGTGATGGAGTGGCAAACAGAACAAGAAGAAGTCAGGGACAGACGGAGAAAAGGTGAATGTTTGCATACTGTATGTGTATGCGTTTGCTTCTCAGATATGGCCATTAGGAGAGATGGATGTCCTTGAACCCGGGTCTGTGCCAACAGGTATCTCTCGCTAACAGACCGCCCCTCGACTGGTAATTACACAGGGAGGTCTACAGCAGGTGGCACAGGGCTGAGCTGAATTTACATAAATCTGCATGTGTCACCGAGCCTGGTTGCAGCCTCTGGCACTCTGTGTGAATCATGCTCACACTCAGCAGACAATTTGTTCAAATTTAACAAAATGGATGGTTTGAAGGTAAAATAGTCAGAACCCTCCATACATGTGTGGTGAATGCATTTAAATATTTGCGATAACAAATTTTCAAATGCAAAAGCAGACATGCGGGCATGGATTATTTCACTTTTCTTTCTGTAGGATGCAAACACACTTGCATATAAAGCAGCCTCCGTATAGACAAATCACACATTCTCTGATTCTCTGAGCTGAAGCTGAAACCATGGGCCTTATTTGTTCCCTTTGTAGTTCTCTTTCATATGTTGTTTTACATCATGGTCTCATTGTTTTTCACCATGCTGTTCCGCTCCAGTGCCTGCTGAGGCATTGTGTTTGTGAAAGTGCTTTGAATCTCTAAGACACACTTAAAATGATCAAAAGCCATATAGCATTTCTGTCATGAACCTATGTGCAACTATAAATCAGCAACACCGGATAAAGTATGCATGCAAGCCTCCATCTATGTGTGTGTCTCAGATTCTTCATTTTTGCCTATAGGCCCACATACATATTTAAGTTTGTACTGTGCTTGTCTGCGTAAGTGTGTGTGGGAGCGATGGTCTGCTTATGCCTCTGTCCATAACTTGTGAGCAGTGGGACCCCCCACAGTGAGAGGTGTTTCTGCTGACAGGAGCATATTCAAGGTAATAGAACCACTCTGTCGTCTCAGAGCAGAGCACTAAAGCAGAACTGAGTTCTGTCTTCTACTACACGCACCACTGAACCTCCAGATGACAAAATGCCTCACTGGCTGACCAAATCAAACACAATAAAGCCAAAGAAGAAGAGAAAGAAGATTGAAGAAGAAAATGCTCAGATTTGTCCTATTTTGCTGTCTACGTAGAGGAGTATGTCCTTTCAGTTGGAAAAGCTGTCTGTAAGTGGGATGGCACTTAAAAAAAGTTTGCGCTACAGAAGAACACCTCCACAAGCGCTGCATGACACTAAAATGACACGCCATAAAAGAAGTATAAATGTGTTACTCCTGTGCATATGCAGCACATTATATGCATGTCACCAAAGCAGGTAATGATATTCCAGGGATGTCGCCTCGTAATGTGGAGAGCAACGCAGTTGGATGATGAAATAAATAAAGAAGTTGCTGAATAATAAGAGAGGAATGAAAACAAGTTCCGCAATAAATGACAGACTGCATTAACAACCTATAAATTATTCCTGTCTGAATTAGCATATTTCCTTTGTATTTCATCATATTGTACAAATAAAACAACAACAACTCTGTGCAAAAGTGAATGAATTATTGAGCCAATGAATTAGTGAAAACCTCCACAGCTTTGTAGCAAAGCTACCGTTAGCTGGCTGCACCTTGTTGATCTCTGCGGAGAGACGTGCCGGCAGCCATAACTCACTACCCCAGAGGAGCGGCCCACTAGCCAGCAGACATTATTGCTGATCTCAGTGGAGACGGAGTGGAGCTGCGCAGGTAGGCATTGCCGGAGGGTCCCGGAGGAGCAGACGGGACCAATAAGTTGTGGCAGCAATATAGAGTTGAGAGCTGAGAGTCTGTGGGGAATTTAACTGGCCGCTGCAGTAACAAAAGGGTAACTGGGGTGCCTCCTGACTGGCTCAGAGATGGAACTGAGCCTCCACGAGAACGATCACTCGGCAGCTCACCCTGCAACCTTCCTCTCAACTCCCTCTCAGAGCTTGAATGTTTTGATTGTAAACCTGCTGAGATCAAACACAAAATTCTGCATGAAAAGGAAAATACCACTCAGAGGCTGTTGGGGACCGAGTTCTCCAGAAGGCTAAGTCGACCCGAGTATGGTAACTGCTGCACTGGGACGGAAAAGCTGCTGCAAAATACTTGCCAGGCACACACACACACAGACACACACACACACATTCACATGAGCAAACAACACACACTGTTAACTGAGCAGCCCAAAGCTGTCTTCAGGGGAGGAACAAAAGAAGAAGAAGAAGAAGAAAAAAAGGCTTTTGTAAATATCATCCAATCAAGGAGAATAATTCATTTGCAGACAGAAATTATGTTGTTGTTGTTGTTCTAGTTCTATCTCCTGTTTGTAACACAGATTCACATGAATTCTAATGAATGTGAAGAACAAAACAACCTATACACACACACAAATACACACCCCATTGCCTTGACCTGGAGGGCGCCTGGCTTTGCCCCCCTCAGTTTCTCTGCATATGCTGCTATTCAAATTCTTAGGAGTCAGGCAGACAGACTCCAGGTTTAGTGTGTGTGTGTGTGTTTCTGCACACCAGTAGAAGAGATTTATTCTAAATATCCAGGTTTGTTCTGTCCATTTTCCATTTTACTGACCTTGTATCAGCGCCTGGCCTTTCTGGAAAGGTCCACTATACGCCACCTGGTAGTGTTTGACCTGGAAGCCAGGTACACAGCCCCCGTGGCCTCCATCCTCTTGGCTACCCACATGGGCAACCTGCAACACAGAGAACAAAGGACAGGTCAGAATTATACACATGAACGTGAGGTTTCTGTGCTGATAAACCTGGCAGGCAAAGACAGAATGAAAAATAAAATGACAAAAAAAAATGTCTCTCTTTTAAAGACCTAATCCTCATTAATGCTGAAAAACAACATAAGGTTGGTGCAGATACATAAGTACAGTAGGCGTCAGCAGAGAAAAATCAATACCTCTGCTAGCGAAGTCTTTCAACTGTCAGACACGTAGTCCACAGATTTAGCGCCACACTCTTAAAAAACTGTCCGACTCACGATGGACAGTTTTTGAACAAGGGTCTAAATCGATGGAGCAGAACCAGAGAATTTATGTTTTTTATTCCACACATTATTCTTTTAAGTCACAGTCTGACTCTGAGATCACCCACAACAAAACTCAATCACTGGCAGTTTGTTTAAACTTTGGGCGGCGTTGTGGTAGTTGTTTCACACTTTCAGGTTCTCTGTTTCTTTTTTCACTTGGAAATTTGCAGTCTTCTAATCCACATAATTCTGACTCAAACGACATAATTTGAGGCAATTTATTGGATTTTGCACTGTTTTCTCTGAAACCACAAAGGACTTTATTGTTTTGTTTCTTTTACATATGCCACCCAACCAAGAGTGGTAAAGAGACTTAGATGTAAATTTATTTTTTAGTCAAGATACTTTCTAATGATTATTACTGCTTTTGTGTTTATTGTGCTGACTGTGTGGAACTTTTGCAGCAACTTTTTCATAATTTTTTAGTGAAAACTCCAACACAGGTGTACCTTGGTGTTAAATAAACTATCACTTAGTACAAGGTTTGATTAAAAAAGGCTGTGTCACACAGCTTCAGTTGTTATTGTTAATGGTGTGAAGGGAGGGTCAAGATGGCATTAGGCAGTTACACAGAATTTTACAATTCAAATTAAAACAAAAAACTCTGCAGTACAACCTTGCTTGAGTTTTCATTGACCCATTTTCTCTACAAATGATTTATTCAATGTAAAAATTATGCAGAGGGGAAAAGCACTTTAATCCCTCTTTTGACAAACATTATTGTTTAAAGGGTGGGTGTTCCCATGGAAACAGACTGTAAAGTGCAATATTTTAATGATTCACTTAGACATATGCTACATCTCTATGTAGGACCACAAACAAGTGAGAGCAGATAAAAACAGTAAATAATTAAGTAAACAAATAAGTATGTTAACCTACCTTATCCCTTAACCCTTAGTCATATTATAAACAGTGCTCTTAGAGTTCAAGAGGAATATGACTGTGTAAATTATTCCTGTGCAAGTTCATACAGAGATTAATTAGGCCTTCTCCCTAAAATAGATTGGGCCTGGATGGAGAGAGATGTTGATCACCTGTTTCAGGTACTGGACAAATGTTGGCACAACTAACACAATGCTATTTGGTGGAAGGTAATAGCATTACCACTAAAAGCCACAGAGTAAACCCATAACTGACCAGCTGGCCAAAACCCAGATATAGTCCAGGCTCAGGTGTGGACACTCATGTGGTGTGCGCTCTGTACCTCAGGCTGCTGAACTTGCTTTATTTTATTTCAGCAAATCTCTATTGTAGGCCAGTCTGCTGAGTTTCAGCCTCCTCACACAGGTTGCATGCATAAGTAGGCACTCAGACCCTTTACAGCTCTGTCTTAAAAGAAATGTTAGGAGTGTAAGTCAGCCGCGTTGCCTCAGGCACCAGTGAGATGATGAAACAGAAGATGAAAGTCTAGTTTGAATAACAGATTGATATGTCTTAAGGTTTATTGGACGCCAAATATTGCATAGTGGTCTATAAGAGACTATTATTGTATTGCATTATGACTCACTGTCGAAGTTTTCACAGTGAAAATCATTTTATCTTTCACTGCGATGTCTTCCAGATCAACATTTAACGTTTAGTTTGAGAAATCCACCTGTAATGTGGGCTTGCACACATTTGGGTGGCTAACACAGTGCCTCGCTGACTGGCACCACTGCAACTGAGTTGTGCCTTACTTTTGAACATTTTAAAGTTTTTTTCAAGTTTTATAGATCGGATGTCGCCGCTCTGCCTGTCTCTGCTGCACACTGTCCTGAAGTCAGCCTCTCATTTAAAGTTTCATCTTAAAGGCTGGATATGGTAGGTTGACAGTCAGTGCAATGTGCAGTGCAGTGTAACTGCATTGTGAAGCACTGAAATTTTTGAAAGACAATTTCTGTGACCCTTTTGTCTCACCAGCAACCCTTTTTTGCATGGAGCAGAGAGGACGTGGCCCTATCTTGAATGATAAATGGTATTGCATCAGTCCTGATTATAGTGAGGCGAGAGGATTTGTAGTTACACAGCTCTGGTTGGAGTAATGATATAGAGGCTTCTTCCTCCATTCTGAGAAGCCTCACTCACATTATCAGAGAACAGGGGTCAAGAGATTAATAACCTCACACTCTTTATGTATTGGCAATAGCTGCTTTTTTGGCATCAATACAGAACTCAAAGCACCATTTTAGAAGCACAATTGTGTATGTGGGATGGATTTATAGACATGCCATATATACTGAAACTCTGAAATAGAGAACCTTGGTGATTTCAGCACACCCAACAAACCCAAATGATTTTCTGGAAACACCCCCATCCCTACAGTATGTAGGTCAGCTTAGCATTGTGTTCAGAGAGACGATTAGAACCACTGTGAGGATGCAGAGAGTAAGGACCCATTGATCATTTATAGATCCACCAACATTGTGAAAAGGTTACCATATTAGACTGAAATCACACTGGACACGGCTACTATGGACTGGGGAAAGTGGGTAGATGATGTATTGGGAGTTCTTCATGTGTTCACAGACAAACAAAAATATACTTTCTTTGCACTCCTCTCTAATAGATCTCTAGTGGTTGTGAAAAATGTCATGTTATTTTGTGTAAATGCTGCATTTTGATGTGAACAACTTGAAATTCAGCACTTACAATTAAACACTGTGTTGTTGCAAAAATTCAAGAGACAATCAGGGACATTTCTGGACTCTGCTCACACAGTAGGTGCTTTAATTAGATACAGCCTACAGTATGGTGAACGTAATATGTGTCTGCCAAACTGAGCCATCTGTCACCAGCGTCAACTAGTGACATCCCACCTGCTCCTCCTCACACCTTTTAACCCCTTCTCTAGTAACTCATGCCGAGTGCTTTAACAAGGAATATAACAACCGATGTTGTCTGTCAAAGACTTATCATATGTAAAACATGCTTATATAGTGCCCTGATTTTAATGAAACAAGTGAAGTGGCATTTGTATTGTTTTCCATTCAGACACGAGGAAGAAAGAAATCTGTCTCATCCTGGAGTGCAAGAGCAGTGCAAAATGATTAAAAACTGTCTTCTTTTAATGGCTTGTATCAAGACAAAGAATAATACAACAAAGGGAACGCTTGCGTACCTGTCTATTATTTCCTCAGAAGGGGATGGCTGGGCTACCTTACTTAGTCTGCTGCATCTGTGACCCCGGATAAGTGGAAAGAAATGGATGGATGAATGGATGGATGGATGGATGGATGGACAGTCTAATAATGGTCATTATATCAATATTACTAAATATTATAACATAACAACAGTGAGTTATGGCTATTCCCCTTCATTTTATTAGGAACTGATGAAAGCGTATGCATTTTCTATTAAGTAGGAGTTAATGGGAAAAATCAAATCACAGACTAAATGAAATCTTTCATTGGGTTTTGAATGACAGTTATGTGATTCATCATGTAAGTAACAAGACTTTTACACAGCAGCGTCCAGGCTGACTAAAGAGATCTGTCTGATGATGAACAAGCTTTGGCAGACGTTCAGCCATAGAGGTCATTACATGTAATGTCCCTGCAAAGTAATCACTGCACCCAGGGGACTTTGTGCTTTCTTTGCAGATGTCAAAATGGTATTACAATTCTATCACAAGAATTCCTGACAAAGTGGGATACAATGCTTGCTGGTCCATAAACTCAATCATGTTGACTAAAGGGCCCGAGGCCTGCTGGCATGCATGACAGGTGCACACGGTACATTACCATATGCAGCCCACATACATTGGCATGTGCACATATTCAAGTGGGTACCTGCAAACACACTCTACACACATCCCTCAGCAGGGTTTAACAACATGAACTACCATTTTAATGTCCATTAAGGGGGAAATATTATACTCCAGCCCCAATGGCTCACAGTAGGACAGCGGAAGCATTAAGGCAACGCAATGCTAATGACAAAGTTGTTAGCAAGGGGGAGTATTATTGTGGGCAATATTCTCCATCAGGAAACCAGTTTAGACTGTACTAGGTGTGTGAAGGTTATATCATTCAAGCCTAGCAGAATGAATTGAGGTGTTTTATCAACACTGTCCATCTTTTTACCGCACTGAAAAATCCCATTTACAGCAGAAGAATAAATTAATAATATATTCTCAGGGGACTGAGAGGCACATGGTGTGGACATTATTTTATAGAGGTAGATCCATATCAGAGCTTTCTTTAGACATCTGTATTTGTGTCTGTGTGCATGCATGACTCTTTGCACGTGTTTCTGCTTTTGTGCCTTTATGCAACACACATGAATGGATCTGATTCATGTGTTTGTTTAAGACTGTTGGTTATTTTATGTATAGTGGGATTTAAGTTATCTGCGAGCAAGGATTAGCGTGCCAAGAATACAAACTTGCACATAACTGTGATAACCATGTAAAGCTGGTCTTTTATATTTCGATAGCTGACTCCTGACCTTGATGTGCAGAAGGTGGACAAAATAACAGGGGACTTAATGTTCCATAAAATATGATGATATAATGCTTCCTAGTTTTAAATTATTTTTCATTGATTTTATGTTAAAACCGTGTTGGCGTAGGTCCACGTTCATTTCTGAGTCAATAGATTATATTTGAGATTGTATTACATTACAATAATGTATCTTCTTGAAGGGAAATGTGTAAGCTGACATCTGATTTTTTACAAAGAGTTTGGATCTAATCTAATAGTTTGCTATTTAATTTGTCCTCATCAGAAGCTGCTGCATCTATTGTTCTTTAACCTGTAATAACTGATTTTTGGGAGCAAGCTATAAATAAGGTGTAAACAAGGAAGTAGTCACTGATTACTAAGAACTTAGGGATGTCTTTAAACACAACTGTTTTAATTTACCTTAGAGCTGCTCCTTATTCATTCCTTTGGTTTCTACCTGCTGACTGCTTATTCCTCCTCCTGTTGGGACTCATATGTCTCTTGAATTTAATGCAGTTGCATGTAGTTGTAGGTGCTGTCAGCTTGTCACTTGAAATTATAAGTCACATCACAGTGACATGTGTTTTCTGGGTTCTGTAACGTTACTCCGAGCGGAGTGTCGCTGTGCAGCCCACTAAATCTTAAGGGCATCGCCTTGATTAATACAGAGAGTGCCACTAATTGCACTGCACAGCCATCTTAAATGGATTGTTGACTGTACTGAACAACATGTGGATAAAAAATTCACTGTAGAGGGCAAGAAAGATCTTCCACTATAGACAAACAGAGAGAAAAGAGAAGCCAAGGTTTTGAATCTCGACCATGAAATGCCCAGTGAGAATCAATGCAGACAGTAATCAGGAAAAGGGGCTACCAGCTATACGCCAACAAATACACACAGAAAAACAGATAGAGTGTGAAACGATTCGCCGAGGACATAAATAATCTCTTCCTGAACTTCAAATATGAGTTTTCTCTTGAGAAGTCCAATGAGAGACATTAATTGATTTCGGTGTGTTTCAGCTTCAATATCTTGCCTTGTTTGATGTCTCTGTGAAGGCGCCATTGTTCTGCAGTGATTGGCTCAGTGTGACTTTGCCAGAGCAGAGCGCTACATAGACAGATTACCATGGTCTGGTCTTGGGAAAGAAAGAGCCTTGGTTGCGCGAAAACAATATCTATCCAGCAGGAACAATTATCATGCTCGAGCAATGGACCCGCAGAAAATTGTGCATTGTGCACCAGCTTAATGAGATGATCGACACAGAGCCAAAGAGATAAATAAATCTGAAAGCGTTTAACAGGATGTGTGGGTAAAGTGAGAGAGAGAGGGCAGTGTGGCAAATAGGCCGGTAATCCAGAGGATATGTGTCAGAGAGCAGGGCCATATAAATCTGTACCATTTGGATCCAATACTGTTAGACATAAATAAACATACAGCACACGTCTACAAGGCACCCCCCTCCCTTTCCTGCAGCGCCGTTCTTTTAGCCTAGGATTTCAAACCTTTTTCCATTTAGTGTTCAACAGGTGTTACAACTGACTCAATGTGTAGGTTTTGTTTTATGAAATTGTAAACTCCATGTTACATCGACCTACTCCTCAATCTCAATTTCTATGCTTAAGTACCCCCTGGGATAAAAGTACCCCTTCTTTCCCCTTGCTTGAACCACTGACTTACATCACAATAAAGCCATATAATACATGAATGAATTAAATATATATGAAGGGAAAAGAAAGATATAGGGAAATGTAAGGTGCCCTGAAAAAGGGAGAAAAGGATGTGGGGGGCTGCATTGGTTTCATATAGATCAGCTTGCATGGGGGAGAAATAAATACAGCTATCTATTGACAACCACTTGGAGGGCAGGTCTTTAGGTTTATGTTAGCTCTCTGAGTGCAGCCAAGGAATGCTCAATCAGGAGAAAAGATCCATACACTTTACCTGCAGCGTTTAGATCACACTGCCCCGATATGAGGTCTACTCGCAGAAAGAAACACGCGGAAACATTAAAAGAGCTTTGTTGCGGCCTACCATCATCACAGGGCCAGTGAATAGCAATGTAGTAAAATATAAATGAAGCAAAGAGTCTAACAGCTGGCTTACAGAAATGTGTAGACTGTAGTATTGATTGCGAATGAGAAGGACGGATGCCTGGAGGACACGTGTGAGTGGCTTCTGGTTGGCGTTGTTTCTGTTGTCGCGACGATGTCGATCAACTCATATTCGCTCGTGGAGGGGCCAATAAAGGGTCGGCTCATAGCTTGAGAGTTTGACATCTGATTCAGTTCAAGTGTGAAGGACCAGTCAGGTGATTAAGGCAATGACTTGGCAGAGCGCACAGTAAATGTCACCTCTGGTGGAAATCAATAGCGCCTCAAGAATCCACAGTGCATCTGATAGATAGAGATGGAGAGGGCCAGTATGCCTGATATTTGCTGAAGAGGGAACGAGGGGAGGGAGGCTGAGAGCGCGGCCGTGATAGCTGTCCGAGGCGACGTCTGAGTACGCGGACATGCGGCGTGTGCATGTGCGAATAAACTCGACTAGACAGTTGAAGGTAAATTGAGGAAGGCAAAGAAAAGGAGAGCGAACACAATTTCTGTCAGAGTCGGTGTCTTTCATGTATTCTGATGTCTTTGTTATTTATATTTATTTCAGTCAGTTCTTTTATCCTGCGCGATACGAGGCATATAGATGCCTGGAGACTTTAAACCAAACGTTGGCCTGTTCGTCTCTGTAATGACAAGTGACGTCAGTAAAATTGTAGTGCGATTTAAGATGCATCTGTAGTCTGTGACAAATTGTTTTCAGTGGATCTCAGTAAGGAAAAGATCAACCCTACTGTACAGTTATGTGCCGCATTCTGGCGTGTTCCTCTAAATTCTCAAAAGAAATTGTGAGTGTGTGTATATTGATGTCTCATGTGGCTGTGTGTCTGCCTGCACGTCTGCATGTGTGGATTTGCCAGTGATCCAGCAAGCAAGCCAGCATGTGTGAGCCTCTGATTTTTTTTCGCCGTGTGCGTTTGCATATGCATGTCTCTGTGTCTCTGCATGCATGCTGGATCGCTTGCCAACGATCAGACCGGAGACGGTGCCAGTAGCCTGACATTTCAGCCACAGTCTCTCCTTCCCCGCTCTACATTTCCCTTTCCCCTTCAATCTTGCGTTGCCCGTGTCTCCATCAAGGTAAATGTCAGTGCACACACCTCAGTATAGGTCTGGCTGACCCATCCAGGCCTGGCTACTTCCACTGCTTAAGATGAAGCCAGAGAACCAAGTGAGAGAGCAAGAGCGAGAGAGAGAGAGACAGAGAGAGAGAGAGAGAGAGAGAGAGAGAGAGAGAGAGAGAATCAATCAGACAAGGCCTCAGACACCTGCAGCTGGCAGGTTAGCCAGGCATGGAGCACCTGAGTCATGAAACCATCTGGTTACTGGCCCAGGCTGCCGAACCCTGGCCACACCTGCTGAGCCTGTAAAACAACACTGGAGCGGTAAACACAAGGCCACGCAATAGAGGAGGAGCAGTGGAGCGAGGAAGGAGAGGACAGAAAAAGAAACCATGCTGCTTGTGGGTGGTTGTTGTCACTGTGTGACTGCAACGTTCAGAAAGTAATAAAGGCGAAAGCTAAGGAACAGGAGAAAGGCATAAACAGAAAAGTAGCGAGAGATAAAAAAACGCTGAGAAATAAAGGATGCAGAGGCAGGTATATAAGGAGAAGACAGGATATTCTTGTTGGCCAATGTATACAACAGCGCTGCATTGTGAGTACTGTGAAAAAGTATTCACTGCGAAGTCATTGTTGAGTCGCTGAAAGTACAATGCCCAAAGCTAAAAGGACAACCCAGGAGATTATCCTTATCCTTGGGTATCCGGTGAAACTCAGCTCATAATGAGGACTTCTCTCACACCATTATAAAACTGATGTGACTTGAAACTTTTCATGTTGCTTCTTATTCAAGCGGATAAGTCCCATTGCTAAACAATCCAACACTCCTCGGAGGGGGGTCAAGTCATTTCTACCCAGCATCCCACTGCACAATGTAGCTTGAGGATAAAATGTATTTGTTTAGATTAATGGCATGCAGAGGTTGTTATTTGGCTGCATTGCCACTCTTGTTCAGAGAAATAAACATTTCAGGAATCTCAAATGAAACACAAAATACATTGAGTGCAAAAACATTGGGGCCACCGAAAAATGAAGTAGCAAGAAACCAAGCGTGCATTTACCAAACCGTTTCTATTCATAGATCCCTGACTTAAAGTCGAGCAGAGCTAACAGCGAGCTCCCTTCCTTGGCACAACCAAACGCTCTGCCTCCTCAAGAGCAGGGGACAGCAGTGAATTGGCCATCAGAGGAGCCTCCTGGCACCACATAATGAGGACTTCTCTCATGCCACGATAAAACTGATTTGACTTTGAAACTTTTAGTGTTACATTTTATTCAAGCAGACAGGTCCCATTGCGATGCAAATCCAGCATCCCTTGGGGGGGCGTGTAGAGTTGCGTGGTAAGTGAGCTGGCGTAACCCTGACAGTATCATGTCCTCGCTGTGAGACTGCTCAAATCCCTTTTCTAGTTGGCAAGCTTGTCAATACTTCCACCTCACACACCTCTCACTTCACTGCACAGGAACGGGGAGAGATGTGTGAAGTGAAGGATTGAAAAACAACAAGAGCGTCAGCTGAAGGCACCAGCTGCTATCCAGCAGAATTCATTTGAATGCACTTTATTTCTTCCCTGTTGGGACTTGGCATGTCAATCTGAGCACGTTCAGCTTTATCTAGATGGCATGTTCATTCACCTTGAAAGGGGTGTTTTGTCTA
The DNA here is from genome assembly GCA_028564955.1 of Terapon puta. Lineage (NCBI taxonomy): Eukaryota > Metazoa > Chordata > Actinopteri > Centrarchiformes > Terapontidae > Terapon > Terapon puta. The sequence goes on from JAOXYL010000090.1 coordinate 20,395,340, forward strand.
ATAGCCTTAGTGAGTAAACTTGAAAATAAGTGTTTTTTTTTATAAATATACCAGTGACTTTCTTCTGTCTTTGTTTGAGTTTGTTGTGTCTGAACAACAGTAAAGTTTTCCCGATGAACCTCTGGGCCATGGCAGTGACAGATGGAAACCCAATGCAATGCACTTGGCTTCTGAAGCTAAAATGGTGCCACATTGACAGGGAGGTTACACCTTTTCAGGTGTTGTCAGGTAGAGCCAATTTAAGAATGGAGATGCTATCGCATTTTGCTCTCAGAGACTGCAAATTGCAATACAATTCAAGTCTGAATGTCTCTAATCAGGGGCTTGCTCCTAAACACAAGCCTATCGGTGGCTGGCATCAGTCGGTGATGCACTGGGGTGAATGAGAGGAGATAAAGAAAAGGAAAGTGTGTGGACGTAGATTTGGTCGGCCTGCGTTATCACTCAGCCTGTGTCTAAAGGTATTGTCGGGCGGCCGGTGGGCTGCTCACACATATTGGTCGGGGTGGTCGTTAGAAGTAAAGGATTGAGGACTGTGTTTGTTTCTCCTCGTGGTTTATCTGTCGTTATCAGCTTACCTTTCTCCTCTCGAACTGACCTCCATTCATCAAAAGTAACGGCCTGCTGCTGATACTCTCTTTTCAAGAACTCCTCCCTCCACCTTGAACTGACCTGCATCAAAAGCTTCCCACCTCCTCTGTTTTTTCCACTTTTCTGAGCCATGAGCATGATTCTGACTCTAATCCCTTTCCTAATTTCCCTCTTTCCACTTCCTGCTGAATCTACGTTTGTCCGCTCCTTATAAATTTCTACTCCTCTCCATTCCTCCTGTTTCACCGCCTGTCTTACTGGTATTCTCAGTCTTCCTCCCTTCACCCAAGTCTTTCCTCTCTCTTACGTAACCTGTATACGTGTATGATTCAGTTAGACAGCTACTAATCATTCCTATCTCCAGCCGGCCAGCAGGGTTAATCAGCACCTCAATTAAACCTTGTTTTGATTACAATCTACTGGAAGAAACAATCAGTACACCATCCACCTGTGGGCGATGTTTAAAATACAACTGGCCTCTACTCTCCTGTGTCACATCCCCCAAGACTCACACCTTTAGCATTTGTAAGCAGTATATGAACATTCAGCGAGTGGCACACTAAGGTGGTGACTATTGTATTATACGTCACTGTGTGAAAACATGCCAGTGAAATCCTAAAATTTAGAGAAAAGGTTTGCTGAGCCTCTCCCCCCGCAATGATGGTCACACTGCATCGTGATAAGGACGTGAATTTTGTCTGACATTTATGCTTATTTATTTGCCTTTTTGCTTCATTCTGGGGGCAAAGCTAACCGCTAAATGATTTCAAGTTCAGGCATTACAATTCTCAAGTGTTTTTTTAACCCTGTGGAGGGAGGCCGTCTAAGTGTGAAGAAAGTTTGCGAGTGTTTTCTCGCACGAGACTCATAGTATCATAAGAAGTGAACTCCGTGTCATTATGGTATGTACCAGATCAAAGACAAGTCAGCAATTTTATTCTTCCCCACCGATGTTGAATGCAATGATTACTGAGGAGTGCTTTGAAATACCACTGCATCAATGAGAACACCCTGAGTAAGCCATCAATAAAGTAACCAAACTGACACTACAAAGGACATTATGCAGTATGCAAATGAACAACTCTCATTATATCCTCACATCTATCAGTTCGATGTGACTTATCGCCCACTCTCCCCCTCATTCTTTTCTGTTTTCCATTATACCTCTTAATTTTCTTCCAGCGCCTCACACTCTCCACCTGTCTTTCATTCTCTTGTTTTTTTTTCTTTCCAAAAATCACTCAGTCCATTACTCTCCTGCAGTGTATGGCATTGTTTGACCAAACAGATCATGCTCCTCAACCTTTGGGCTCTGCTGGAAGCTGCATATTTAGAAAATAATGAGCACGTTGATAGAGAGGAAGTGTATTTTGGTGCAGGAGTTGTTTGAGAAGTTCCTCTGGATGATTTTATCCATTATTCTGCCACCGTGAAACTTTGTTGACGGTGGGCTTCATTGTAACTGATGTCGGTCCAAACCCACAGCTGCTGAAAAAGGAAGCTAAAAACTTTTTATGGCCCCAGGTGGTGTAAATAGATTTTAGAATCACTTCACATAAAACAACCAGCTCTGCATTGTGTGGTTTACATTTGTAACATCATGCAAAATCTTTAAAACATAATCAATATTTGCCCCAAATGCTTTCTGTACTCTGCAAAGAAATTTCTTCCTCGTAAGGATGTAAAAAAAGCAGATTCCCCGAAAAGGTATATTTAATAAGCATCCAAAAAACACATTTTTCTCTCTGCACCTGAGGGGTTTCATCTTATCTACATTTTCCTGGTAAACTTCATAAGCACAGAACATTTAGTCATTGCCGTATGAGGGATTGTATCAGGGAGAGTTTTTGTCTCTTTTCTCTTGTGAACAAAGAGGCAAAGAAAAAAATATTAGCATAATTATCAGCAGCAAATAAAGGAAAATGCTCAAGAAGCAGTGGTACATGCCACGCTTCATAGAACAGATATGGAAAAGACAGACAATTCCACTGTGAGTGTTGACATATCCAGAAGGGATTTATGTATACTTTTCTATTTTCAGCCTTGAGAGCGAAACGTAACACAAACACAAGCTGTATCTATAAAGCTGAATTTGCACAATAATCTACTTTCTTCTCCAAAATAAATTCAAAGACTTATAAGCCTACTAGAATGGACATTATGCTTTCACAAAGTCAATTTTAAAACATTTCCCAGACATAGTGGGCGAATTTGATTCCTTTGATGGAACGTCAGAGGGGGAGCTCCTAACCTGATTTGAAGAGGTATAGGAAAGTGCATTTTCAAATTTAGCCATACATCCAATCCCATTTGATCCTGACAAAAGTACACTATAAATTGGGAATCATATTGCAGGCTGCTTCCCAGATGTGGGCTCAGCTCTGATATAGAGGTGGATAGATTATAGCAGGCAACGTTGTCTGCCCTCATTGCCCTTGGAAGACATAAAACAATATGGATACATAAGCTGTGCCGGGTCTCAGGCTGCACTGTTTGCCGCTGCTGATGTTGCCACTCGTACATCCTCTCAACCGACGGGATGCAGATATTTGACTCAAGAGGCACTACAGCAAAGCCACTGCTCGTCACCGTGGGCCACCCTGCTGCATTTTCCCTCCGCTTTTAATTTGGGGCTGTAAAATTAGCTTTTTATAGTTAACAGTGAATGTAAAAGGTAAATAGGGTGATTGGGAAATGAAAAAAAAAACAGAAATGTTTGCCTATGGACTGACTTAACTGCTCATTAAACCTCATTTAAAGTGCAGTGTTTTTTTGAGTGTAAATGCTTGGCTAATGTGGGCTTTGACGCGGAGGGGTCATTTATACCGGCCTCAGATAGGAGAGCTGTATCAGGTATAGACCCACAGTGCACTTTTCCATCGCAACCCTGTCCCTCAGCACTACCCCATCCCTCTCTCTATCTGTCTTTTTTCTCCTCTTCGAACTGAGAGACGAGAGGACAGGAGGCACCATCAGTCCGCTCTGGCCACTGATCTTGATCACACAGAGCTGGCAGGTATTGTCACAACCCCACAGCCATTGATCCCACTTTAGTGACTACCAGAAGCGTGTTTTTTTTTTTTTTGCCTCTTTCTCTTTCCGTATTCCTGCCTTTCATCTGCAAACACTTAAGTGATTTTGTTCCTTTGACTCTATCGCCCTTACAACACTTATGAACACAAGTGATCTGGTTTTGAGTGGGCTAAGAAAAGGATGTTCCTAAAGACCTGGGTAACAGAAAAAAACATGCTAGAGATCTAAAACTGTTTCACGAGTGTGGGTGGTCGCCATGACAAGTAAACTGACCTTCAATGAGATAAGTGCCCCTTCAAAGGTTGAGATCAACACTTTGAAAACTAAATTACAACTTTTCATCCTGTCTCCTGGGATGAACCCGACACCACAATCAGATGATATCTAATGGCAGACTTTCTTGGAGATAATTAAAACATTAACAAGACATAAAGTAGCTGACTCCCATCATTACAGCCACTATGGTGATTTAGAGGATGCGCCCTCCACACTTTCAGCAGCAGCTTTTATTTAGAGCTTCCTCTGTAATTTGGCTTCCAGTTCGTTCATGTCTCTCATTTCTAATGATGTCTCTTAATTCTGAAAAAAAAAAGTTAGATTCACAGTTAACCAGCACACAGATGTTTAGGGCATCCCAACAAATCTGATTTTTTTTTTTTTTAGTAAAATGTGAGTTACGTTGATGAAACATTTATTAACCCAATTTGTTAATGATATTCTAGCAAAACATATTCTTCAAATGTTACAAATGAATGCCTGCTGATCATTTTATGTTGATTTACTTATTCATAATACTTATAATAGTTTCACAGGTTTGCAAGTACTAAGTGCACATATGCAAAGAGTTTTCTCCACACAGACCTCTGGCTTGAACCAGTGTATGATCTTGATGTTCTGCTAATAGCTAAAGGATACATTTGAGTCACTGTATTTGGTGCCATTGGGTTGCACTAATTGCTTGTTAGTCCTCTCTCTCTTAAGTTATGACTATCTTTAATCAGATAGTGTATGAATAAAAATATCCTCCCCACACAGCAAGGAGAGTACCACAGTATCTTTTCATGTTATGCTCCCTTTTGAATCCAGAAGCACTCAAGACCAATTTGAAATAGCAAGAGACGCGGCTATATAGATGATTAGATTATGCAATTAGCCCTGAGGCAAAATAATGGAAATTATTTCATATGAAATGAAAAGAGGCAGCAATTTGCGCCCCTGTACGTGGACATGAGAATATGGGTGAAAACACTTTGTGTTAACAAGTAATTTAATCTTATTTTCAACATGATCTAACTACATTAAATGTATTTTCAAGTCACTTCACAAGAGTCATGGTGACCATATAATATATTGAAGAAAATGCTTGAAAGGAATTACTTTTATAATATTGTAACAACCACAGTAAATATGTTACTATTTTGGCTGATTTATTACCATGGAAGAAGTTTAAGCAAATAAATAAATAAATAAAAATCTACAAAGTTTATATTATTACTCCTTGGACAAGAAAATCCCAGCCAAAAACCCTTTTTTTGAGTATTCACAGGATGAACGTGTCCTTGGTTCTTTTCCCTGTAGTGCAGCCTGCACACTGGGGTGTTTACAAAGTGGTCCCTAGATTCACTGCCAAAAAGTTCAGAGGTGGCACTTTCTAAATGTCCTCCACTTGCTACTTTTTAATGAATAATCCATAAGTGTTTGATTTGATGATAACTCATGAGCTTTTTAGAATTTGTCTTTTGCCGATGGCAGGGCTATGCCAATAAATATGACGGGGCATTAATGAATGCTGTAGTTCTCCCAATTGAGCTCCAATAAGAGAGGAGGGGAGCTTTCATGAGTGTCACCCACTCATCTTCCAATTTGCCACTGAATAAGTTGTTGTATTAACAAAGTATGATGAATGCACAACTGCTAAAATATTCATGTCCTACATAATATGCTCTATTACTCTGCCCCTCTGTGCTGCAACATGCTCAGCTCTGCTGTGCGGAGCCAGAACTTAAATGTGAGAACTAAAAGAGTTCACAGAAATAAACAGGAAAACAGTGAACATGTCTATATCCACAGGGGAAAGTAATGTTTCCCAATGCAATATGTAATATGTGAAATCTAGAAGTAAGAAAGATATTTAAACTTTTTTTTTTCATTTTTAACAACACAAAATACCATAACAATCTCATGAATGTAATGAAAAATTTACTCTTCAAGGTGATTTCTGTGTAATGTACTGGATAATCATTACGACTCCAATCACCACTCCTTTAGTAAATGCTATTTTCACTCGACTGCACCTGTGTTAACACAGCATACGATGATGTTGAGAAATAAATACAACTGTTTCTACATCCCTTTTCTCGAGGATCAAAGCAATAAATGTTACTGCAGTCCCCTCCCCTCTTACACAGCAGTAAATATTGAATATGCTGAATACACTGCAGCGCTGCTATATGGAAATAATTGTAACAGAGTAGTAAATGTTTCCTCGGCCCCCTCCCACCCCGCTGACCTTCCCAGTGTCTCTGGCCCTGAGATGGGATGTTAATGCGTGTGTCTGGACGGCTGCCATGCTGCAGCCTGTGCTCTAATGGATTGATAAAAAAGCTCTGAGCACAGAATCAATCATGATATAAACCTGGAGTGAAGCTTGTTAAACTCTAAGGAAAGTTCCTCTACCCTAATGCCCCTAATCTTCGGCCATTTGGTGTCGGACAGAAAGATTGCGGTTGTTACTCTCCCCCTGCTGTGCATTAAGAGGCCGAAACCATTTCAGGTGATGGACCAGAGGTGGATCTGAGGGAAAACTAGGGAGTGTGTTAGACAGGTTTACTGAGCCTGAGCTATGCTCTGTAGAGAAGTGGGAGTTCACTTTTAAGTTGTATGCAAAGGGAGTTACTGAGCCCAGCTAATGATTGCGTATTGCTAAGTCTGGAAGGTAATGTGACAGTGAAGTAACTTATTATTCTTGCTACTGAGTAACCAGTAAAGCGGTGTTACTTTTTCAACTAACAATACATGAAGTGATTGCTTGCATTTTCCAATTACCATGCATAAATCCTACACACATAAATACATATTTGCAGTCTTCTCTGCCTGTTGGTCTGTCTGTGTCCTCATCTGTCTGTCATAATACTTACATATGGAGTCAATGCAGCTGACAGGTAAGGCTCTCTGCTTCAGCAGTGACATGAATACCAATCAGAGAAGCAAAGGAACAGACAGAGTAAAGAAGGAGTGTGGATGTTATGCAGTTTTGACAATGTGCCACAGAGGGACGTGAACTCTCACTGGAGCCTCCTCTCTGGGGAAGCAGGCCTCTAACAAGGAGGCAGCAGAGTGACCCTCCTCACACATGCGTAAATTATGAAAACATTTCACCCAGTCACATCTCAGTGTGCACGGCATCTGCATGCATGTGCACAAGAACCCGGAAGGCAAAGCAGTTCATGGTTAAAGCCTTATATATTTTTCATTGTGAAGTGTCTGTCAGCAGGTTTGGTCATGGCTGAGGCCGTTGCGTATGAATGCTTCCATGATTATGTCGAAATTTAAAAGGATTTCATGGATTGAATTTTCATCATCTGACTCGGGAAGGCCATTTCCCTGGGATCCAGCTTGCATGAAATATGTTAAATGGTTGAAAAATTAAATTAATGAGCACCTCCTGGATCTATGTGCTGGGTAGCACACATGAAGACAGTGTTCAGAACCCAGTGGGACCAAAAAATACAGTCTGAAGTAAGCAGCTTTATGATATAGCTTTATAGCTGAAGTCAAGCTTAGAAAGGCATTGTCGCACAATGAGGTTGTGAATATGTACAAAGCCTTCATGAGGTTATCATGTTACATTTATATGAAAGGCCTCAAGGAAAACCCAGTTCAGCATACCTGTTCACAAGGTTGTCTTCTCTACATTACAGCTCCAGCATTATGACCACAGTCTTATCTAAACTCAGTCTGGGCAAGACACTTTTCTATTCACTCTTTCCTCTTAATTGAAATCCATTTTAGCAGCCCCATAACTAAACCTGTGTTTCTTCAGCACCCTATTATTTCTAAGGTTATATCATTTCTTCGTAATCTCCGCCAACGACTCACACCCTGACCACCATCTGCATCCCATTTCAGTCAAGCAATTTCCCTTAAACATCCTTTCAAAATTCACAGTCCAGTCACAGGGTGGGGAACGGTCAAATGCCGACCGCTTGCCTCTGTAAGTCTCCAGCCTCTCCTGAAGCAGGGTCCTCACTGACCCTAATTCCGGTCGCGTTCCGGTGTCATTCTGAAAACTGGATGGAACCAATTCCAGGGAGCAAATTGAGGGGCTATCAATTGCAGACGGGGGGTGAAGGGGGGGGGGTGGGTTTGTCACTGTGGGCATGTCAGAGCAGAGATGGAGTGAGGGCAAGCGTAGGAGACAGCGGGGGGGTAATGTCTCGAGGGGGTTAGTTTGGCAACATTTCCGTGGGTCAGACACTATTCTATTGCTTAACAATAAATCTGATTTAATATCTATTGTGCTGCAGGTCCTGCTCAGGCGCGAGGCGGTGCGGGATGCGAAAGCGGGAAGAAAACAAGGGAGGGAGGCAGGCAAGGCGGAGTGGTATAAATAAAAAGTGAAAGGAGAGGAAGCAGAATGGGATATTGGGGGCATTGTTGTATTAAATCAGAATAATAAAGCTGTGCATGCACAAACAGTATCTAATAGAGACGTCTGGGAGCTGGAGAGCCACATTTCCCCACCAAATGGTATCGGCAGTCCGCAGTGATGCTGACACAAGGACACAGCTGCAGCAGCCAGTTTTAATCAACACATAGCAATGCAACTCCCACTCAGAGAGTAATGTGGCTTATACCGTAAAAAGCCGCTCTGCTTCTGCGGGCGAAGAGGCTTAAAGTGTTGCTGTGAAATAACGAGCTCCACCACTGGTTTAAAGTGCGCTCTAACCTGTTGTAATGGTGTTAAACTCCCTATAGCGGGCTTGTCGAGGAGTGGCACACCGTCTGGTCGCCGCCTATGCTAATCGCTGCCATCGCAAAGACTTTTATTCTGCCGCTTTAAACTATATCCATAACACATTGTGTGCTTAGATGATTTACTAGGAGCTGACACGGTATAATGGCCTCATTGCGTTTTGGAGAGAGAGAGGGGAGACATAAACAACGGCTATTTGCCGCCATCACTGAACACACATACTTAAACAAAGCCTGTGACCGAAGCTACGATACATTATTATCACTATGCTAAAATCACCTCAGGCCATCCTGCAGTATATATATATCCAGAATCTTATTTCATACAAGAGACATTGCAACAGGGTCTCTGCACGCATCACACTGATAGCTTGTCATACACATTACGAATAATGGCATGCTCACAGATTTCTGTCAAAACAATTAGATTCGGGAAAGCAAACGATGAATATTTTAAGTTATTTTGATGTCCTCCACATGTATGGTGTATCCTCCACGTAAACAGATTAGCACCAGCTCCTAATGCTACAAGTTTGGCGCCAGATCGAGCAAAGCGGCCACCTCTTGTCGCTCTCCAAATGAGCCAGGAGAACAGATATGTTTGTTTGTAGCTGGGTTCCAGGGCAGCAGAATACAAATCTTATTTAGAACCCAGGCTGTGAAGGTTTAAGTGCTGGCTGGGAGAGGGAATTGTGTAAGACAGCTCGGAAACAATTGTTGGAGTAAACCGGAGTGGGGCCTTCCTCTCAAAGGAAAAACAGCCCTTGAAACTAACAGCTGAAGACGTTGTGAAGATGGACTAATGTTTGTGTGATGTGCCATTCTGAAGTCACAATGAGGTTAACATGACCTTGCCGTTTCAAAACATGCATTCATGCATTCACCTCATTGTTGCTTATACCATGTTGTCCATATGCTGTCACTTGATTTGCATCGTATGACTTCCATCATTGCTGACTACAGTTTGTTTGAGAAAACAACTTTTAGATCAACCATACCCATATGCTGCACAAATAAACCCTGTGAATCATGTGTCAGAAATACTTAAAAGTGTGCTTTTTGTCCAATTATCTTAAAATCCTCCATTTGGATAGCCAAACATGATCTCACAAAAATTGATCCACTTCTTTTACAAACCATAGTCCTAATACAGCATTTGTGCTTCACCATGCACAATATAGTCACTGAGACAGTCGCTGTCCATCAAAGAGATATAATCAATAGTTGAAAAAAGTTTTCTTAGCCTTCTCTTTTGTCTTTCATTGCAATTCGCCATCAGTGCTTGATCACTCATCTGCCTTTGCTCATTATGGCAACTCAGATGGCTACTGTACATCTGCCAGCCCTTGTCATTATAGATAAAAATCTCGCTTGCTCAGAGGCCCCAGCCCCCTCCCCTTGGCCGTCCCATGACAGCAGAGTATCAGCGCTTGACCGCATGTCCCTTCCTCATTATGGCCACTCAGACAGAGTTACATCAGCTGGCCGGTGTCCATTTCATCAGCTCCATTTCTGATGAAATGACACATTGCAGATGTGAGGTCACGCTGACATAGTTGCCAATTGTAAATGTATGGTGGTGCACACAGGTCAATGGGTATATTGTTGAGAATGGCACATTTGATGTCTATGTCACAGGGTTACTTTATCAACTTAATTCCCAATAAATGTGGACTAACACATGCCATTCACAGCTTTTAGAAAGATGGCCTCATATGCCTCAGTATTGCTGCCGTTTTATAGTAATATTGAATACAGACAGACATAAAAAAAAACCTTCAAAAGAGATTCAGTTGTTATGAGACTTTCTGAGCTGGAAAGTTAAAATTTACTGAAACAACAATATTTGCTGCATGCATAATGTCACATATATCCTGTGGGCAGTATTCCATGAATGCCCTTGGTTTGAGAAACAAAACAAAGAAATGGTTTCTTAAAAAGCTAATAAGCATATATTAGTAACAAAAATAGTTCTGCTGGATTTCAGGATAAGTCATTACATCTAAATAAAGCAAAACCTCCTATCAGACTTCTATCTTTTAATCAGAAGCCTGGAAAAGAAAAAAAAAAGTTGTGTTATTTAGTAATCCATATGTCTCATTATTACATACTGCCTCAGTTCTGTAGAAAATAATCACGCAGCCAGTTTACATTCACATTATTTCTCCACCTCCACATATATTCCACTGTGCACCTTCAAAGCAAACCAAAAATAGCCCTCACTGTTTACTCTTGCGCTACCTAACACATGATGTGTGTTGCCTCTGTGCAGCTGAGGTTACAACACTGGAGGCTGAATCATAGACTCCATTCGCTGCAATAATTAGAGTCAATATGTCAAATTGATCCTGGTCAGTCATGTAGCTCACTTTACAACGCTGTGGAACAGATTCACAGTTTTGGGGCTGCAGTGCAGAGCCGGCGGTGCAGAGCTATTCTGCTCCGTGTGCGTGCGTGAGCGGGAGCCGGAGAACTGTTTCTGCGTTCGCTCTGGCTCACTAAGGTGCTATGATGTTGTTTGATTTCAAAATCAGCGCTCCCTAATCGAACAAGAAACGGCTTCACGCTGCCTGGCTGGAGATAAATGAATAGCATGCGGGACGGCAGCAGAGGTTGAACTGGGGTCAAGCACCATTCTGCCAGAGAGCCCAGGAGACTGCACTACCTGTCACAACACAGATACCCCTGGAGAAGGATGGAGAGAGCGAGGGAGAGCAAAGGGGAGAGGGAGCGAGGCGGCGCGAGAACCCAGCTGGAAGGGAGAATGAAGGCGGAGAGCGGGAGAAATAAGCGAAGGGAGAGAGGCAGCTGTATTCATGAGGTGCAGAGGGGTAGAGGGGGCAGATTTATCTCTGAGTCTCTCTGCTAAAAGCTGCTTAACAGTGCCGTGTCCAGCCTCAACTCCATTTAGCCAATGGGGGGCAAGAGTTACCATTCATCTGTCTCATTGTGGACATGGAGGAGAGGCAGGCAGTGAGAGGAGAGGATGGTAACTTTGGGTCAGTGGGACAGGAGGGTAGCTAGTGGTTCGAGTGCTATCCCTGACCAACGTCCTTCATCCGCTGCCAAGGCCGCAGCCGTGAGGGGGGGCTGCCCATTAGACAGCCCTTGTGGGGGTGTTGGTGAATTGGGGGGGTAACCTCTGGCACTTGCTCCGCTGACAAGCGTGTTATTGAAGGGTGGGGACGTAATTAGAGGGCGCGCCAGTGAGTACAGAATGTGGAACATCATTAACAAGCTCACATTGTTGAAGTGAGGACTGTAATTAAAGGGTTCCCACAGCAGTGGGAGAGAGCTTTGATTGGAGGAGTAGAGGGACAAAGTGATTTTGCTCATCTACCACTAGTGGCTGTTGTGACCTTCACACCAATTGGCAGAAGATGGTGTGTGTAGACTGTGTGCACGTGTCTCTGAGTGTCTGTGTGTCCGTGGTATGCTCCTCCGCTTACATGTGTATGTGTTTGAACTTGATGATAAAGATAGAAGGTCAATTAAACAGGGGCGTCTACAATCTGTTATATTGTTCATCTGAAAAAGAGCGAGATGGAGTGGATCAGTGAAGGAACAACCAGTGCACTGTTCAATATAAGGAAAAAGGTCAGAGGAGAAAATGTTCAATGAAAGGGCAGGAAAGGCAGTTATAGTCAAACCCCCGAGGGCCAGAAAGAGAGCACAAGGCTGAACTGTGAATCCTTTGCCGATCCCCTGCAGAGTCTTTTGTAACTATTGAATGCATGCAAAATGGTTTATGATAGTTCCTTTCCTCAGCATGTCACTATTTTAACTTTAGCACGGACATTTTTTATTATTTTTTTTGCCATCATTCAGTCTCCAGACATGACCGGCTCTTTCGGGGTTAAGAGTCAGTCTGAATTTTGTACATAGTTTTCCCTGCCAGCGAAACAATGATCTCTGTCTATATCAGAACTTGACCCAGTGCTTCACAGACCAGGAACAACATGATGAGTCACCCAGCAGATATCCAAGGTCAGAGCTGCAGCTCTGGATCTCTGGCCAGGTTTCTCTCCCCCGAAGGAGTTTTGGAAATCAGACGGATGTTATTGCCCCGCGCTGCTGGTGGAGGAACTTAACAAAACAATTTTTAAAAAGCTTGTCAAAATACATCACTGTGAGAGAGGCATAAACAGAAATATAGTGGCCTTGTAAAATACTCTGATGCAATATTTCTGAGCCCAGGCTGAGGATTTTTAACAGAGTTGCACAGCTTGCACACAGAAGATTTTCCCCCATTGGATACTGGATGCTAAATAATAAAGGCAACAGTGACGGAAATTCTTACCAATCACTGTGATTCTCTCCACTAAATAATTCCATTTCGACTTGTTATAACCTTTGGTCAAATAAAAATCTACTCTCTGCCTCCACAAACCAACTTTCTTGAAAATAAATAAATAAATTAGTGTCTAAAGGAATATTCTTTTTCCTGGGGCAGATTTCCTGGGAGCTCTTAACTAAGAGACTTTCAACAAGCTCCGCCAATTTTGTTTAATGTATGGAATTTGTTGGAAGCCAGAGCCAGTATGAGGAAGAAGACTACATTATAGGCTTTCATAGCAAAAAAAAAAAAGAAAAGAAAAAATGTCAGAGACTGTTCAGCCCCCTGGCTAGCTCTGTGAGCAAACAACCAGCTGTTGACTGTACAGGACTGCTTGCCAGCTGCTCTCATTACCTAAAAAATAAAAACAGAACTTTTATTGATTTTAGTTTACTCTCACTGGAAATAATAATATTATAATAACACATTATCATATTGTACATGTATATATATATATATGTGTGTGTGTGTGTATGTATGTGTGTACACATATTGATAAGATCTTGTGGTAGCTATAAACTACAAGTCTCATACAGTAATTATCCCCTCTCAGATAACACCGCAATCTTCTGGGAGATGAAATCCATCGTCTACCACTTCTGTTTTGCAGCGTGTACATATCCTCTTATAACCTTTAAAACTCTACATGTGTATGAGCAGAAGTGCAAATACGACAGGAGGGGCAGAAATGGTCACAATGAATGCTTCATTCTCTTCTACGTTGTTAGAAAAAGTGTCACGTTCCTCAATGAGATTTCTCTCTCTGACTGAGCTGGACTGAGCGGAATGAGTCAGTGTGTGTGTGTGTCTGTGT